>CAUYUJ010021705.1:0-22500 GCA_963575745.1 Prorocentrum cordatum | reverse complement strand
GAGCTTCAAAAAACTTGAGGCCCGTGAGGCGAGACTTCGGCAGCGCTGGGTCTGAGGTGAGGAGGCTGGCAGCTCGGCTCGAGGCGTTCTCTGTGAGAATGGCCGGTGTGCTTTTGAACGAGAGTGTCACTCCTGGTTCCGCACTGACTTCTTGAAGCCGGTAAGAAGGCCGTTTAAGTCCGCAAGCCGTCAGCAAAGGAAAGGGGCGGGGGCGGGGTACGGCTGGGAGTGGGCGGGGGCGGGGGCGATTGCAATGAGGCTGGCGGTTTGTGCTACCGAGCACACGTGTTGACCATCCATGAGCCGTGGCGCTCGCAGGCCAGTCGCTGGTTTCCCAGCGCAGGGTGCCTGTCGGACGTCTTCCGCTGGCACAAGTTCGTGCCTCACCGATGCCATGGCCTGCGAAAGCACAGGCATTTGGCGTCAATAGTGCTCTTATCTTATTCGCATCCTGTTTCTTCTTCTTCTTTTCCTCTTGCATTTCCTCCCCATTCCCCTCCCCTCCCCTCCCCCTCCTCCCTCCCCCTCCCCTCTCTCCTCTCTCTCTCCTCCTCCTGGCTCCTCCTCCTCCTATTCCTCTCCTCCTCCTACCTCCTTCCTCCACACATTACTCAATATATGAATTATACTTATATCTCCTCCTGATGGCGCCCGGGTGATGCCCGCGCACCCTCCGCGTACTGTTTCTTCGCACACAGGATGCCCGGGAAATCCTGGGAAACGACTCTCGCTTAGGCGCCGGCGTCATTTTTTGCCCAAAATGCTGCTCTCGCGCCATGTGGTCGAACAGGCTGCATCCGACCGAATCGTCTGAGCGTATCATCCGGGGTAACTCGGGTGGATAACTCGGGTTCGTTTTTCGGGCCGGAATCCAAAACCGAGTTAACCCCGGAATAACTCGGGGCGTCCAGAGCCCCGAAATAGGGATAATCGGGTTCTTCTTCGGGAATCCAAACCCGATTTACCGACCGAGTACCCGGATAATGGGCGCCCACGCTCGTTACGACTCGTGTTCCCGCTGAGCGTGGGCCTCATTTTCGGATCGGTGTTTGGCCTCCGACGTTGAGGATGGCGTTCTCGCCCCAGCGCGGGCTTTTTTCTCGCGCGCCCATCCGCCCGCCACCACCGCGCCGCACCGCCACCACCACCACCACCACCACCACCACCACCACAACCACCACCAGCGCCAGCACCAGTACCACCACCACCACCACCACCACCACCATCACCACCACCACCACCACCACCACCACCACCACCACCACCACCACCACCACCACCACCACCACCACCACCACCACCACCACCACCACCACCACCACCACCACCACGCACACACCACCACCACCACCACCACCACCACCACCACCACCACCACTACCACCACCACCACCACACGACAACCACGCACACACGCACGCACGCACGCACGTGCACCACCACCCACTACGCACGCGCGCGCGGAGCCACAGGTCCGCTACGACACGCGTCCGCGGATAGAGAAAATCACCGCCATGGTAAGGGATGGGAGGGAGGGTTAGGACGTCAGATATGACGCGAGCGCACCTAGCTTGCCTCCTCCCCTCCCTCCCTCCTCCTCTTCTCCTCTTTCCTCCTCCTCCTCCTCACTTTCTTTCTCCCTCCTCCTCCGCCTCCTCCTCCTCCTCCTCCTCGTCTCTCCTCATCCTCCTCCTCTCCTCCTCCTCTCCTCACTCCCTCCTGCCTCACTCACCGCCCCCCCTTCCTTCTCCCCCTCCTGTTCTTCGCGCCCCCCCCCCGCCCACCCCGCCGATTGGCCCGCCGGCCAGGGGCCGCCCCTCCCCGGCGGCCTGGGCATCGTGGAGGTGCCCGGCAACAGGCTGCGTTTCGAGGTCGAGGCCGCGCGTGCGAGGGGAGGGGCCAGTCGTCGTCGTCGTCGTCGTCGTCGTCGTCGCCGTCGTCGTCGTCGTCGTCGTCGTCGTCGCCGGAGGAGGAGGAGGAGGAGGAGGAGGAGGAGGAGGAGGAGGGGAGGAGGAGGTCGAAGAGGAGGAGGAAGCCCAGTGCAAATCCCAAACTCATCGACGGTAGTGCAGTAGACCCTCCATCCCAGATCCCCCTCCACAGGACCCTGCAAGTGTCCATTCTCACTCGGGGAAATGTCCCGTTGGAAGACAACCGTTTGAAATTCCAGCAATGCGTCAAAACGCCATTTCTGGGATTGCGACGCCGTGAATCAAAGTTCACGCTGAGTCTCGTCGATCCAGAACCGTGCCAGAACACCATTCCAAGGACTCCAACACCGCGAATACACGTGACTGTTGCGCCCTGACATTCCGATGTCGTGCCCAAACACCGTTTTGGGGACGTCGACCACACGAATGTTTGAAACTGCTGCGAGCTCTTAAGAACGATGTGCGCGGCGCGAAGGCGAGAAACACATTTAGAAAACCACCCGCCCCCCATTCGTGGAACAGCTGCAACATTTAAAGATAAAAATGCGCGGCGTTAAGGCGAGAACCGCAGTTTGAAAAGGAGCCGCTCGCCATCCGTGAAGTTCTGGTTGATTAAAAAAAAACGGATGCGCGCGGCGCCAAGGCGAGAGCAACATTTTGAAAACCACCCGGCCTCAATCCGCGAAACTTTGATTAATTTTGAAAAATAGATACGCGCGGCGCGAAGGCGGCAGCCGCATGTTGAAAACCGCGCGCCTTCCATCTGAGAACAGGCTACCGATTCGAAGCTCCAGGATCATGAATGGCGAAAATGAAGGCATCTCAGTCGGAACGTCCGGCCTGCTCTTTCGACCGGCCGCGGGGTGCGACAGGGAGGAGTTACGAATAAGGCAGAGGATTGGAGGGGGATGAGGAGGGGAGGGGTAATGGAAGGGGGAGAGGGGCAGGGGGAGGGGAAAGAATGGTTACAAAAAGTGCAGAAGTGGAGGATGATGACGGGGAGGAGGAGGAAGAGGAGGAGGAGGAGGAACAGGCAACGGAAAAAGGGGAGCGGATATGGGGGATGTGGGGAGAAAGGGAGTTGGTGGACGAGGGGGGGGAGGAGAGGACGAGAAGAGGGGAGGGGAGGGGAGGGAAGGAGGGGGAGGGATGCGGAGCGGAGGAAGAGGAAAAGGAGGAAAGGGGGTGAGGAGAAGGAGGGCACCCCACCCCCTGGAGAAGGAGTGGGATGATATGGCGAGGAGGGAGTTGAGAGTTGAGGAGCAGGAGGACATGGAGAGGTAGAAGGAGGAGGAGGAACTTTTTGTTCGCCTCATTGTTCTGATCCTCGCTCTCATAGTCACCACCATCACCACCGTCCGTCTCAGACCCCCTCACCCTCTTCCACCTGCTCCTCCTCTACGCGCTTCCCATTTTGTTCCTCTCCTCCTCCTGCTCATTCGATGTTATCATACCTCCTCCTCCTCCTCCTCCTCCTCCTCCTCCTCCTCCTCCTCGCGCCCCCCGCCTCTCTCAGTCCCCAACCACTCACTTCTCAACCTCCCACTGCTCCACCTTCTTCTCATCCTTACTCTCCTTTCGCTCTTTCCGCCTCGCCCTCGCGCCCTTCTCCTCGCGCCCTCCTCCAGGTTCTCCTCCTCGCCCTCCCCCTTCCCCTTCTTTTCACTCACTCACTAATCGGGCGAAGAGAACTATACACATGCACCGATCCTGGCAAGGCCCGTCCTTGACCCAGGATCGGTGCATATACCCTCCTGGCCAAGGTAGGAGGGCGTATGCACCGATCCTGGGCTCAGGGTTGGGCCTGGCCAGAATCGGTGCATGTGCATAGTTCTCTTGCCTCTAACTAACTCCGTGGCGCGCTGTGTCCGAAGCGGAGCGAGCAGAGAATCAGGAGGAAAAGAAACACACAGACACAATTAATCCTCGATTCCCCAGAAAATATGGGAAACTATCGGAAGTGGTTGGGAAGACAGAAACCCAGAAAATATAGGAAAATATGGTGATTTGTTTTGTTTGTGTGTATTTATTTGTGTGTCCTGGGGTCCCTTCAGAGAAGCCATCGACCGTGCCGCGGCCGCATCGCCGGCGCGGAGCATTGGCGGCCCCACGGCAGGGTCCGACAAGCGGGACGCCGCGACGGGCCGAGGGCAGCCCCGCGCCTCCACTCGGGCACCGCACGCGACCTGCTATGTGGCGCCACGGGTCTCCAGAGAGAGAGAGACTGTGATTTCAATTCAGCAACTACACGTACCATATGTACTCCAGCTCTGGTAATAAAAGGGAGGGGGTCTGGACCCTCCAAGACGAGCCATTTCAGACCCCCCCCCCGTGGGAGAACCCTCCAAAACATCGTCCCCAGACCCCCCCAGGCCCTCCAAGATAGCCTGAAAGAGACCCCCCCCCGAAATGAGACCCCCCTCCCTTTATTACGAAATCTGGAGTACACGTACCATATGTAAATATGGAAACAGGTACAGCACGTTGGATGGCAAGAGCGGGGAGGAGGGAGAAGCAGCAGGCAGAGAGACGCAAGCACCCGCCCCCCGAGAGGAGAGGACGGGCGAGACGCCCAACCGCCCACGGGGGGCTGCGGGAACCGCGCGGGAGAGAGCGGGGAGGAGATGCCGGATTTCTCCGATAGGGGGCCCCCTATCCGAGAGCCTCGAGTAGCAGCTCTGAGCCTGGGCACTGCCCCCTCTTGTCCCTCCCTCCCCATTTACCACCCTCGAGCCCCGCCCGACCATGCCCCCCCCCCTACCTTCCTCCTCCTCACTCTCTTTTTTTTGTCGTCCAGCGAGTGGCCCGTGCCGCACCCCCCAGTCGTGTCGGCAGGGTGGGCAGGGGCGCTCCGCTGGAGACTCCGTCGCAGGTTCACGGCCGCGGATCCGGCAGTCCGCAGCGGCCTCGAGGATGGTCGGCGGGCGCGTGTGCACGTGCGTGTAGCTCTCGCCGGAGCGCCGCGCGCGCTCGTCGCAAGCTTTGGCAGCAGCTTCGAGGATTGAGCTGGGGGGGGGTCAGCAGGGGGCTTCCACTCCATCAAGCAGTGGCGAAGCGTCCTGGCTCGCCTATAGCCCTGCCAAACTATGTTCTGAGAACCTCTTGTGGTTCCCACGAACTGATCTTAGAACATTTCTGGCGGAGTCTGTCTTGTTTTAACACATGAGGCTTAAGTTTTAAGAAAATTGTTTTGGTTATTGGAACAATTCTTGGGGGATCTAAGAACATTTCGTGGTAGGACTATAGGAATGCCCAGACGGTCGGTCCCTGCTCAATTTTCAGAGGTTTGCAACAGGTTCAGGGATGGAGGGCGGTCGTTTTTAAAATGTGGCTTTCGCTTTGGCGCCGCGCACATACTTGTTCCACACTTGCACGAGTTTCAAGGATGAGTTGCGGCTCCTTTTGCAAGCGGGGCCCTCGCTGTCGTGCCGCGCACGTTCTCTGTAGATGGTCGAACCAGCCTCACGGATGGAGGACGGCTCCTTGCCAGATGGTGGCCCGAGCGCCGCACGCATGTCTTCTGACATTTTGCAACAGGCAGAAGGATGTAGAACGGCTGTTTACCGACCTGATTAAAGACCCGAAGTTTCAACACATGTTTCACTGCACGGATACGTGGGGGCTCCTTCTCAAAATCGAGTTCTCGCTCGAGACATGATTGAATTCCGTCACACTTACCTGTGAATGCATGCAGCAGTTGCACGGATTGGGGGGGGCGTTTTGTCTTCGAAAAGGGGGTTTTCGTTCGAATCTTGCTTGAATTGTGTGGTCGCAGTGTGTCGCGCTCGTGATTGCGAGCCAGACGGATGCAATGCAGCTCGGTGTCAAAGCGGGAAGCCCTCGCAAACGGCGGCGGCGGCGTCTGCGGCGCGGCGTCGGTTTCGCGGCCTCGGCGGCGTCGTCGGTACACCAGGCACACGAAATGAGCAGTCGGTGTCCCCGCAGGTGCCCCGCGGATGTGTGGCAGGTCCTGGGTGCCTCGGGGACCCCCGGAAGCCCTGGGGCACCGGTCGCCGAAGAATGTGCCCCGAGATCTCTTGCAGCAGCACGTCTCGCCGCGCGTGTCCACACGGCAGGCGCCGTCGCCGCCGCGCCGCCGCGCAGGTGGAGCGGACGCCGGGCGTGCCCCTGGGCATAAACGTGATGCCCGTCGTGGACGGGGGCGGCCCGACAGTTCGCCATGCAGCAAGCGGGTCCTGCGGATCACGGGTCCTGTTTTTGTCGGTTGCTGCTCTCGGGCTCTGGGGTCCCTCCACGGGCCCCGGGACCGTCGGAAAGCGGCCCAGGACGTTACACTGAGCCTTGGGGGAAGGCCCCAGGGCACAGGACCCGTTTCCCTCAGGACCTGCTCCTTTCATGTTTGAGAACCCTCGGCGTCGGCGTCGGTGTCGGCGTGGGGATTCTGGAGCTCGCTGTGGGCTCAGAATGCGCCCGAACCATCTTCGGGCTTAGTCAGCCACGCGCAGAGGGGGGTGGGGGGAGGGGGGAGGGCTTCTTAGAAGCACCCCTGCTTCTTAGAAGGCGCGGGTCTTATCTATAGATGTAAGGCCGCCGCCTTCTAAGAAGCAGCTCCTAAGAGGCCCTCCCCCCTCCCTCCACCCATTGTGCGCGCTGCCAGATAGGGCAGCACGGAGGGGGTGCTGGGTGCTGCGGGGGGTGTAGCTGTCCGGGGCAGACAGGTGCTTTTAGGGAGGGAGGGAGGGGAGTCGGAAGGCGAGGAGGGGGAGGGAGGGAGGAGGGGGGATGGAGGAGGTGAGGAGGGACAGGACGGTGCAGAGGGGGGATGGTGGGTGGGGGGTGGGGAGGGGGAGGCGGAGGTGGGGAGGCAGGGGGGGAGGGGGAGGGGGAGGATCGGGGAGGAGGGGGCGAGTTAGGACGGTATGGGGGGGGATGGGGGCGGATGATGGAAGCAGGGGGGTGAGTAGGGGAGGGGCAGTGAGGGAGGAGAGGAGGAGATGAAAAGAGCGATCAGGGAGGAGGGAGGAGAAGGGAGGGAGCAGAGAGGCGGGGGAGCAATAGGGGAGCGGTGAGGAGGAGGAGGAGGAGGAGGAGGAGGAGGAGTGAGAGGAGGAGGAGGAGGAGGATCAGGAGGAGGATCAGGAGGCGGAGGAGCAGCATCCGACGGATACTCGAGCCATCAGCTCGAAGCTCGATGGCGGAGGAGAGGAGGGGATGGGGAGGGCACATGAAGGAGTAGGTAGGGGGGTAAGGAGGAGGAGGAGGAGGAGGAGGAGGAGGAGGAGCAGCAGGAGGAGGAGCAGGAGGGGGCAGGAGGCAGGAGGGGGCAGGGGGGGAGGGAGGGGGAGCAGTGAGCAGGCAGAAAGGAGAGAGGGGGGTGATGAAGGGGGACGGCGGACGGTGCCACGGGCCGAGGCCGTGCCTCCGAGCTTGCCCCGCGTCGAGCCCCGGGGCTGTGCGCTCCTGTCCCCGACGGCAGTGCCCTGCGCAGCAGACTGGCAGCCACGCAGGCACTTGTCGTGTAGAGTTAAGTCGGGCCTGTCCCTCTACAGGAGGACTCTTCAAAAATAGTCAAAGAATAGTCCGGGGATTTTGTTTGTGAGCAGTTTTTTGGGGAATTTTATAGCATTTTGGGGTATTCTTTATGTTTCGTCTAAAATCCCACTGTAGGGGGACAGGCCCGACTTAAGTGTAGAGAGACCGGACTCGGACTTGCGGCTTCGAGTGCGCTTGGGCCCTGCAGGATACAGCCGGAGCGAGGCACACACGGCCGAGGTCGTTCCTGGCAGGGTGCCCGGATGTGCCTCGTGTGCTGTTGGTATGTTTTTGTGCATCCTCGGGGAGGGTGCCCTTTGGGATGCTCCTCCTCTGGGCTGGCGGAGGGCTTCGCGCTCTCGAGGGATGTGCTGCTCGCCTGTGCCCGACGGCAGGGAGACAGAGGACGTCACCCCGTGCCGGCGCCGTGACACGGGGAGCCCAGGCCCCTATAGTTCTTCTCGGTTCCGATTGGCTCAAGGCCTTCGGCCTCCTCCTCTTTCTCCTCCTCCTCCGCCTCCTCCTCCTCCTCCACCCTCCGCCTCCTCCTCCTCCTCCTCCTCCTCCTCCTCCTCCTCCTCCTCCTCATCATCATCATCATCATCATCATCATCAGCATCATCATCATCATCATCCTCTCCTCCTCCTCCTCCTCCTCCTCCTCCTCCTCCTCCTCCTCCTCTCCTCCTCCCTCCCGCCTCATTCACCCTCCGCCTCCTCCTCCTCCGCCCTCCTCCTCCTCCTCCTCCTCCTCCGCCCTCCTCCTCCTCCTCCTCCTCCTCCTCCTCCTCCTCCTCCGCCCTCCTCTGCAATGGGTTCGCTGTCGAGTTGGCTGGGGGCGCTGCTCAGCGGTGATGCGCGCGCTGGCAGGCGGCAGGTCGCCCGACGCGCGCCCTCGGGACGCCACCGCTCTTTCCCCTGGCCAGACAGCGGGCCTCGCAGCCCCTCCTCGATGCCTCCAGGCCGCTCCCGTGCGGGCCGAGACGGGGCGCATGGCGTGGGGCCCAGGGAGATTCCGTCGTGCTTTCTGCGGTAGCTCACGCTGGTTGGCGCGGGCTGTGTCCGCATGGATTTGCGCGGCATGTGGCGACAATTCACCGTCTTCTAAGATCTTCGAGACTCGGGGGGGGGGGGGCATGCATGTCTGCGCAGCAGCCTGCGCAGGACGAATGTGTGAGGGGTGTGATTCTGGCCGGCGGGGCGGTGACGCTGGCTGGAAGTGCTCCACATGAAAATCGGATGTTGCACCCGTGGCCGAAGTTATCGCTCCATGTTCGGAGTGCCTTCCGGAGCACGACTACCAGTGATTCCAGGCACCTTACAGGCGCGTGCGCTCGTCCGCCCTCAGAGAGGAAGGGCAGCTGAGCACCTCGCGGCTCCGACGCGCACTGCTCAGGGGCCCGGAGGCCTCCGTGGCCGAGGCCAGTCTCCGGCAGGAGCCAGCGTGGTCCTGCCAGGCCCCCGCGCGGCTCCTGGATCCGCGCACGGTGTCCAGACGTGCAAGTTCACCAGCCACCAAACCACCCCAACCCAACCCGAAGGCCCAAATTTGCCCTCGATTTCCAGTGGGGTGGGGTCGGGAAACATCGAGAAAACACATGAAACCCGTACCCCCCCCAACTCGAAATTCGGGTCAAATTCGGATCTTCGGGTTGGGTTGGGGTGGTCTGGTAGGTAGTCACAAGTGGCATCGCTCGGACGTGTGCCTTTTCTCTCGGCGAGGACCATCGAGGAGCACGTTATGCTCAGCCTGCGACAACGCGCGCACGCACGACACCGAAACAACTGCACAGGGAGTGGACGCCCGAGCGATGGCGAGTGCCAGTGGCGTGCGCTGTGGCCCACGGGACGCTCAGGGAGGGAGTACAGTGCCGTTTCTAAAACATGCTCCGCGTGCGGATCGTGTATTAAAAATGCAGGGATGTAGTATTAAAAGCAACGATGAGTTCATGCAGCAATGCATTCATGCATTCATCATGTATTACAAATCCTATATGTCCAAAATCCAAAATCCGATTATTAAACATTTTTTATTAAACATAAAACATGTTTTTTAAAAAAGAAAAACAAACAAAAAACAACTCCCTGTACGGCCCAGCACTGCGAGGGCAGCGCGCCGCTCCGCCCCCGTGACGGCCCACCGCGCCACCGGCGCGGCACGCAGCCCGACGCCGCGGCGCCCTCGGGCGGCCGCGGCCCGAGCCGTTCCCGCGCCCGGCCCCGCGGGGCGGGGCGACGGCGCTCTCCGCTCGCATGGCTTACGTCGGGCCTGTTCCTCCGCCTCCGCCTCCGCCTCCTCCTCCTCCTCCTCCTCCTCCTCCTCCCCTCCTCCTCATCCTCCTCCTCCTCCCTCCTCCCTCCTCCCTCCTCCCTCCTCCCTCCTCCCTCCTCCCTCCTCCCTCCCGGCGGCCAGCCAAAAAAAGGGGAGGAGACACTAAGGGTCGGGGGCGGAAAAGAGGGGGGAAATGACTAGGGTCTGCACGCCCGACATGGGCACGGAACGAATGGGTACGATGCCCAACAGCAGTTTCTGTTCCTTTTGAACAGGACTCGCTGTCCGCGCCGCCGCGGCCTGTGTCCATTCGAGACAGAAGGCCGCCCGCCCAACAGCGGCCGCGGTTGGTTCGGGACAACATTTGCTGTTGGGCATTGTGCGCATTGTTTCCGTACCCATCTCGGGCGTCCAAATAGGGGGGGGGATATGATGGCGGGGGCCATGATATTTCCCCAGATCTCATGGCGCCTCTTCTTATTCCATTGCGTCCCTGGCCCCCCCGCTGGGCCGCGCACGTGCCGCCGGTCATGATTTGCACCCCCCCCCCTCTTGGACACCCCCCTCTTGGCCGCTCCCGACTCTACAGGAGGAACATTCAAAAACAGCGCAAAAATGCACAACAAATAGTCTGGGGTCGATTATCTTTTGAGCAGTGGGGGGCAGCTTTCAAGCATCTGTTGAATATGTTTTTTTCGTCCAAAGTCCCCCTGTAGGGGGACAGGCCCGACCTCAGCTTATAGGAACAGCCGGGACGGCAGGTCCCTGCTCAAGACCGCTTCGTCTCCGTGAGCACCAAGAAAATACTGATCGAGCACCAAACAGGTATCGAGAAATTGCAGGGTTTGGGCGTGTCGGGCCCTGGGAGGCGATGCTCGTTCGGCACGTCGCCAGCGTGTCGGGCAGACATTTGCCCGATACTCGTCGGGGTGCTCGAAATTATGCTTGGGATGTTAGGGGATCAGAAAGTGGCATAAACATAAAAACTCGGAGGTCCGCGCGGATTTCTCGGATCAGCGCTGGACCCCTCTCCCTGGCGCGCGGAGCGCGCCAGGGGCGGCGCCGGCGATCCGAGAAATCCGCGCGGACCTCCGAGTTTTTATGTTTATGCCTCTTTTTGTTCCCCTAGATGTGGTCCTCGAGCACGATGGGAGCAGATCTCTCCCCAGATTTCGCGGCGCCTCTGCTCGCTTCAGTGCGTCCCCCCCCCCCCCCCCAGCCCCCGGGCGCGCAGTGCCTCGGCCATGGTTGCCGAGAGCCCCCTCCTGGACCCTCACACTTGGGCCCCGTCCTCCCCCTCCCGTCCCCCTCCCCCTCCTCCTCCCCCTCCTCCTCCTCCTCCTCCTCCTCCTCCCCCCCCCCCCCTCCTGCCTCCTCCTCCTTCCCCCTCCCTCCTCCTCCTCCTCCTCCTCCTCCTCCTCCTCCCCCTCCTCCTCCTCCTCCTCCTCCTCCTCCTCCTCCTCCTCCTCCTCCTCCTCCTCCTCCTCCTCCTCCTCCTCCTCCCCGTTTGACCTTTGCTGCTCCTCTGATCCTCCTGGCCCTCTCATCGTCTCCTGCCCCTCCTGTGTCGACGCTTCGGTGCGGATCGTCCGAACGCCTCATCCCCTTCGTCGTCGTCGTCGTCGTCGTCGTCGTCGTAGTCGTCGTCGCCGTCGCCGTCGCCGTCTCCGTCGCCATCGCCGTCGCCGTCTTCGTCGACGACGACGTCGTCGGCGGCGGCGGTGTCCTCGCGTCGTGTTTGCTGTGCGCGTTCTCTGCTCAAGACTCGCTTCCCCAGTGCAGTGTGCAGTGGCCACCACCGCCCTCAGAGTCCGCGCAGATAGGCATTCAGCTGTGCTCACTGCCGGCTCGGCACTGCACGGCAGGCTGTGGAGTTCGAGAGGCGGCACGTCAAGCAGACCATCCCTGGAGGCTCCGAGCGCGCCTGGCCCTCGGGAGGCTCCCCCGAGGGGGCCGAGCAGTCCTCCTCCTCCGTGGCGAGGCCGCGGAACCGCCTGGCGGCGCCCGGTTGCCCCGGGCCCCCCTTCCGTGCTCCTTCCGCTCCTGTGCGGCTGCTCTTCCCCGGCCCCCCCCCCCTTTGCCCGTGCAGGTCCGAGGCGGTGCTTGTCCATGGCCACCGCCCAAGGGGCCTCCCGAGTGAGAGGTACTGTTAGGTCGGGCCTGTCCCCCTACAGGGGGATCTTTCGATGACAAATAAAGAAAAACTCCAATAATAATCAACACATAGTCCACGAATAGTACGGGGACTATGTTTTGAGTATTTTTTGATTTCTATTTTTCGTAGGAAATCCCCCTGTAGGTGGACAGGCTTGATTTAAAGGTACCGTAGCACGCTCGTGGCTTCACCCGGTCATCGCCGCTTCGCCATGCTGCAGGAGCACCCCTGACGTGCACGGCTTCTGCCCTTGTGCCTGTCGGGGGCGGAAAAGAGGGGGGTGAGGACTAGGGGGGGGTGGATATCATGGCGCGGGCCATGATATTTCCCCAGATCTCATGGCGCCTCTTCTTGTTTCATTACGTCCCTGGCCCCCCCGCTGGGCCGCGCACATGCCGCCGGTCATGATTTGCACCCCCCCCCTCTTTGACGCCCCCCTCCTTTGCCGCTCCCGAAGGAGCACCCCTGACGTGCACGGGCTTCTGCCCTTGTGCCCGTCACCGCCCGGGGGATCGATCTCCGAGGGCCTCGGCAGGCGGTGGGCGCGGGCATGGTCGGGCCCCCGGGGGCCGAGGTGCATGCGAGTGGCCGTCGCGATTCCGCCGACCCCCCACAAGGAGTGAGACTTCTCAGAGCCCCGAATCATCAGGGGTAACTCGGGTCAGGACTAACTCGGGGTCGTTTTTCGGGAATCCGGACCCGACTTACTCCGGACCCGACTTACCCCGGATAACTCGGGCGTCCAGAGCCCCGAAGCATCAGGGGTGACTCGGGTCAGGGCTAACTCGGGTTCCTGTCTCGGGAATCCAAACCCGAGTTACCCCTGACCCGAGTTACCCCGGATAACTCGGGCGCCCAAAACTCGCGAGGATGGCGGAATTTATCGAGTTGCCTTCGGGCCAGCCCGCCACCGGGCCTGGGCTGTGGACCAGGAGGCTCTTGGATGCATCTGACTGCCTCTTGGCGTGCCTCTCACGGGGCGTCTTGGACGGCTCATGGGGGCAGCAGGGGGGGCTTCTGGGTGTGTCCCAGGGGCCTCTTGGGGGCTTGCTTGGGGCCTCTCTGGGGTCCCAGCATGTCGGTGGTTCGCCGCCCGAGCCGTAAGCGGCGACGGCACGGTCCGAGACTTTCTGTTGGCTGGCGGCGTTGGGCACGGTCCCGCGCGGAGAGCGCGTGCACCGCGCGGGACCGCTGACCAACACCGCTGACTAAGAAGTCTCCTCTCCCTCCTCCTCTCCCTCTCTCTCCTCTCCCTCTCCCTCCTCTCCCTCCTCCTCCTCTCCCTCCTCCTCCTGTTCCTCCTCCTCCTCTCCCTCCTTCTCCTCTCCCTCCTCCTCTCCGGTGGCCTGCAGCCCCTCTGGAGGCACGCGTGCGGCACGCCCCCTTCGGTGGCTGCCTTGCGGAGCCCTCTCGCGGACCTTCCTCCGCGCCCCCCCCCTCCCTCGCAGGACGGCGGCGTCTCGCGGCTCATGGTGGAGCGGGTCGCCACCAACGGATCCGTGCACGCTTGGCGGGCGGGGGGATGGCGACGACGGCTGCAACGACGACGACGACGACGACGACGACGACGACGACGACGACGGCTGCAACGACGACGACGACGACGACGACGACGACGACGACGACGACGACGAGGGCGGCGGCGGCGGCGGCCGCGGCGGCGGCGGCGACTGCGACGACGACGACGACGGCGGCGGCGGCCGAGGCGGTGGTGGAGGTGTCGGCGGCGATGGCGGCGGCGGCGGCGGTGGCGGAGGAGTCGGCGGCGGTGGTGGCGTCGTTGCAAATACCACGACGACGACGGCAGCGGCGTCACGACGACGGTGGTGGCAGCGACGGGTGTAGTGGCGACAACAGCGACAGCGGCGGGGGTCACGGCGGCTGCCGCGTCGTTCTCTTCTCCTCTCTGCAACTACCCCTCCCTCCCGACCCAGTCATCCTCCTCTTCGTCTTCTTCATTTCACCTTCCCTACTAGTGGGTGGGTCGGTTTCAGCGTATGCAGTTTATGGCACAGGGGCGCGAAAGCTGGCAGCAGATAAGCGGATGCAGGTTGACTGGTGTTCAAATGTTCTTTCTTGTTTCGAGATGTCTCCACGTCTAATGATCTTGATAATTGAGCATGTGCAAGATCGACAAATGATGGACGGCACTTCATGTTCAAAGCCGAGCGCACGCTTTACTTCCCCGTACAAGCCTTGGTACAACACGTAAAATGCTCGAAGAGTAGTTGGCATGGGTGCATGCAGCCATTTCGATTCAAGACCCAGACAGTTGCTCGCGGGAGTCGCAAGTTCTCAGGTACTCGCCTGCCACCTTCAAGTCTCCCAGCTGCGATGTCTGGATCGTACAGCCCGACCTTCTTCATGCACTTCCCCAAGTACCACGCGCCGCACTTGAAGCCCGGGGAGGAGGCGAAGGACCCTGGTGACGAGATGAAGCCCAAGTGCCTCGCGGCGTGCAGCAGCTGGCTCACCGAGTACAATTCCTGCGTCCAGCGCATCTCCATGCGCACGGACGGCAAAGGCGATTGCAAGGGGCAGTTCGAGGAGCTGAGCCAGTGCCAGGACCACTGCGTCGCGCACGAGCTGTTCGGGCACCTGAAGTGAGGAGGGATCGCGCGGAACGCGGCGGCGGCGCACCACGTCATGCTATATGCTCCCGCGCGGGTCTGTGCGGGGGCCTCCCGCCGGCCAGCTCCTTCCCTCCCGCCACCTCCTGCCCCCCGCCTGCCTGGCCTTCCCCTCCTCCTCCCCGCCCTGCGGAGGACTCGCCGTGCCCGGGGCCCCGGAACGGGCCCCGGGCAACCAAAACACCCTGCTTCCCCCCCCCCCCATCCTCCTCCCCGCCGGCGCCGCCGGCATTGCCCTGGCAATCCGCGCGAGACAGGGGCGTGTTTTGTTATTGTTTGGGGCATTATGGGCAGTATAGCCCCCGGCCCCCCCTCCCCCCGCTATGACGTAACGCCCCTCTCCCCCCACTGCCCTCCGGGCACTGCCGCCGTGCGCACGGCGGGGGGGGGGAGGCGTTACGTTATACCCCTCCTGGCCCCTCCCCCCCCCTCCCTGTAATGCCCACTATCGCCGCCGGAAAATAAAGAAACGCGCTCGATAGAGAGAGAGAGAGAGAGCGAGCGCGAGAGAGAGAGAGAGGGAGAGCCAGGGCGAGGTGCGCCCCCGAGCTCGCGGGCGGCCTGTGCCGCCTTTTTGCGTGGAGGTGGCCCGAGCGTGGGGCTTCCCTTAGAGGATGGCGAGCTGAGACATCGCCGCGGCCACCGGCGTCGCTGTCCCCGTCGTCGTCCCTGTTCCTTCAGGGGCAACGATGGGGGGGATAGGCATAGGGAGGGATGCATCGACCCCCAATCGCCCATTGATCGCCGATAGGGGCCCGATAGCCTCAACCTGCCCAGGAAGGTGCGGATTCACTATCGGGGGCCCATCGCCGCTCTATCGGCGACGTATCGCCGATTCCAGGTCGATGCATCCCCTCCTATGCCAGACCCCCCTATCGTTGCCCCTCCTTCCTGTCCGCTCTCGACGTCCTCGTCGCGGAGGAGGGCGAGGTGAGAGGCAACCGTAGTTGGCCTTCGGGGGGGCCCCTCGTCGCCGCGGCCAGATGCGACTCAGAAAGCTCGCGCGTTTGGGCCCCAGGAAAGGTCCTGGGGCCGAGTTCGAGCTGCCGTTGTCGTAGGTCGCTCTGTTTCAGACTCTCCCGCGCGGCGGGAGGTGGCTGTCGCAGCCAGTTTGGGGGGGGAGGGGCGCGGATTGCTCTGCTCAGCGTAGCGCTACCAGATGGGTATGCCGCTGCGCAGTGCGCGGATCGGCTTGTGCGCGCCGCTCCGAGAGCGCTTGACTGGGGTGCCGCGTTCCAAATGTGGCACGTATCATATGATGACAGGATGCCAGACAACAAAAAGAGTCACACGGACGAAGTGCGGCTCGTGTTCAAATCGATGTCTCGTTTGAGACGTGATGGCATCCCAGCAGTTCGACGGATCCAACAGTTCGACGCATCAAAGATGGTTCAAGTTCAATCGGAAGGGTACTTAGATTTCCCGTTGTGGCATGTCCTCCAGAGGGTGTGGACTCTCTCAGCCTTCGCCAGCTCCAACCCTCTGGCCAGGCCATATCGCAGGAGGATGATGAGGAAATTATTGGGAGTAGTGTTCACGCAGCGGCGCCCAGGATGATGATTGAAACAATTGCCCTGGGCCAGGTTATTATTTTTCAATATTTTCCTCCCGGCCTCCTCGGGCGCACGCCTGGACAGTCGACGAGCCAGACGGAGCCGCAGCAAAGCGGAAGCCGAAGATTTGGAGACTATTTTGTTGACCCTTCCCACCATATTCTTTCCTTAATCGTCTGCTTACATGAGGAGCATCACAGTTTCAACTCCCCGAGGTTGCCAATGATAAGTAACATCACTGGCCCAGTGAGCGGGAACGTTTGTGTTGCGTTGACGAATGAGCGGGTTGGCTTGAAACGGGAAGGCATGCGGCAGCATTGCCGTCATCATTCACCCATTTCTCCTTACCGTCCTTCTCCTCGTCCTGTATCCCACCCTCCACCCACCCACCCACCCCTCCCGCATCGCCCACCGCCCACCCACCCACCCACACACCAGCTCAGCGGAATGGAAGAGGAGACGCAGAAGGAGGAGGAGGAGGAGGCAGATGAGCAGACGACGTATCAACAGGAGACGGTGGAGGAGGAGGATGAGGCGGAGGATGATGGGGTGTATGAGCATATGGTTAAAGTGGGTCAGCCAGAGCCCCTCACCGCAGTGACAAATCTGGATCCTACCCCAAGCCAGCTGGGAGCTTGAAAAGATTGGACCCGCCCACGATGGTCTACACGAATGCAGCTCCTCTAACATCCGAGACAGATTCTGAGTAGAATGCAGGCGAGGAATATTAGGAGGAGGAGGAGGAGGAGGAGGAGGAGGAGGAGCAGGGAGAAAGTAGCATCAGGGGGTTATGAGGAGGGTGATGGAGTAGGAGGAGGAGGACGAAGAGGAGGATGAGGGAAGGCGGATGAGTAGGACTGGAGGACGAGGAGTGGGAGGATGAGGATGAGGATGAGGATAATTTTAAAGTAGTATGAGTGAAAGGAGGGCGAAGAGGCTGAAGAGCAGCGGAGGAGAAGAATTTGAGAGTCGGGGGAGCAGCATGGGGAGAGAGGAGGAGACCGGCAGGGAAGCGGGGGCGAAGGAGGGTGCCGGTGATGAGAGCGCGAACGGAATAGGAGGAGGAGACGAAGGATGATGAGAGGAGGAGGGGCGGGAGGCGAGGAGAGGAAGAGGAAGAGATGCGGAGGAGGCGGCGAGGAGAGGAGGGGGAGGGAGGACAAGGAGGAGATAAAAGGGGGGAAGGGAGGACTGGGAGCTTCCGAGCGGCCGCTGGTAGGCCTCGTGTCTCCTCCTCCTCCTCCTCATCCTCCTCCTCACCCTCCTCCCCCTCCTCCTCCTCCTCCTCCTCCTCCTCCTCCTCCTCCTCCTCCTCCTCCTCCTCCTCCCCGTGGGATTCGGGTGTTAGAACGCCAAATCCTGGGGGCAACCGATTTTCGGCTGTTGCGCCCTCCCAGGTTCAGTCGCCACGTGCTGGGTCTCGAGCCAAGGGAGTCAGTGTTGAGCAACCTCAAGGAGAAGCTATGGCAGCGCTGCAGCCGAAGCAGGTCATCTCACTGGTGGAGGGGCTCCCTCCTGAGGACCGCGGGGCCCAAGGTACGTTCAGAGTGGGCACTCTGAATGCGAATACGTGGCCAAGGGCTCGGAACACTATGCCTTGGATTGAGATGCATTGCCAGTTGCCGCAGGTGTTGTGCATTCAGGAGACCGTACTGGACCAGTCGGGGGAAGCAGGGGCCCATCAATGGACCCGTACTTGCTCTCGGAAGCTGGCGCTGGGTTCGGCAAAGCGCACAGGAGAATCGGCCAGATCTCTCTCAGCTGGAGTGGGCTTGTCGGCGGCCATGAGCATTGGGGTGTCCAAGCTCCAGGTGCCTGAGAGGTGGCAGCATCGGGTGGTGATGAGGCTCATGACGGTAGGCGCTCACTCGTGGATCATCATCGGCTCGGTCTATGGCGTCGACTCGATCGGCCCCAAGGGCGAGAACCTGGAGCTACTGGAGTTCCTCAGCACTTTCCTGGGGGCGCAGCGTTTCCCGTTCCTGCTGGGAGGCGACTGGAACCTTGAACCTGAGGAGATCATGGAGCTGGGCTGGCTGGACCTGGTAGCCGCCACCATCTTCGCACCTGGCTGCCCAACCTGCAATGGCAAAGAGTACGACTACTTCATTGGCTCCCAGGCTCTGGACGCCTTCCCCATGTCGGTGAAGGCCAGGGTGGACACGCCGATCTCGCCACACTGCTACGTGGAGATCAAGCTGGAGGGCTTCAGTGACGAGCCCTTTGTCTGGGTGGAGGCGCCCCCGCGAGCCTTTCCGCTGGCCGACCAGGAGGCCAAGAGGAGGGTCAGGAAGAAGGCCAGGGGCGCCATGGAGACCGTCCTCACCCCGACCACGGGACGGCCTACAATACCTGTGCTTGACGAGTGGCATCTGGATGCCCCTGTGAGCTCGGTTGAGGATGCGGCAGCGATGTGGTTCAAAGCGGCGGAGAAGTACCTCGTGCAGCTGTTCGAGATTCCGATCGCAGACAGGAGATTCTTCTTTGGCAGGGAGAAGGGCGTGGTACTCAAGAAAAAGAGGCTGGTGGATTGTGCGAAATCTATCCTCGAGCGCCACGACGAGACGGACACTAGAGCCTGGCTGAGTGCCCTCAGGCTATGGGATGCCTTATGTGTTGCATCATCAGCTCCGCCTGGGTCGAAGGCAGGCAGACCAGAGCACTCAGAGAGGTGCGAAAGGCAGTTGCTGGCTTTGAGGCTACCTGAGGCCATCTCGGAGTCCCCCTCCCTGCAGGCTAAGGAGGTCCAGAAGTGGGTGGCTCTGGCCAAGAGAGGAGGTCAATTGGCGGCCTGGTTTCGGACGGTGCTTGTGGAGGAGGTGGAAGTTCGCAGGCGCAAAGACTCACAGGCCAGGAGTAAAGCTTGGAGGGAGTTCGGTGAACTTGCTGCTCAAGGCTCGGGCAGGATAGCGCACGCGATCTCCAGGCCCAAGATGTTAGAGGAGGCGCCCACGCTGGCAAAAGGCAAGCCCCACGGTCTGGTGGGAGCTGCGGCGATCACGGCGGTGCTGGAGGAATGGGAAGAGCTGTGGATCTCTGACGATAGGGCCCAGGAGGCAGCGCCGTCTGGTTGGAGTTACCCGTGGAAGCTTGACCCGATATCGGAGGACCAGATCGTCAAGGCATGCCGCTCCTTTGGCATTTCTACTGGGCTTGGCTGGGACAACTTTCACATGAGGTTGGTTACCTTTCTGGATGGGGTGTTTGTGCGGAGACTGCAGGAGATTATCTCCAGTTGGGAGCGCAATCCGCAATGTGAACGCATGTGGGTCACGATCAATGTTTTTCTGCCCAAACCTGGTGGGGGCACACGGCCTATTGGGCTCTTGTGTTTCTGGGCACGCATTTGGAGCAGATGCAGAAGGCAGTATGTAAAGAGTTGGGAGACGTCTGTGGACGCGAAGTTCTTCTGGGGTAAAGATGCCACGACCAGTTGCGACAAGGCGGCGTACTTGCATAACATGCTGGCCTGTTACGCCAGAAGGAAGAAGCTGTCGGCAATTACTGTTTTCTACGACATCCGCAAGTTTTACGAGAATGTCAGTCATCAGCAGCTGCGTGAAG
This sequence comes from Prorocentrum cordatum, assembly GCA_963575745.1. Taxonomy (NCBI): domain Eukaryota; class Dinophyceae; order Prorocentrales; family Prorocentraceae; genus Prorocentrum; species Prorocentrum cordatum. Next base: position 2,902 of record CAUYUJ010021705.1, on the reverse strand, counting down.
CAGCAGAACACTACGATTTCGACGGCGCCTTGCTGAAGGCGCTCTGCTGCCTGTATCGTGCACCACGGCGGGCGCGCTGGACAGGGGGCACGAGCAGAGTCAGTCACCCGAATGGTACGATCGTGGCTGGATGCAGTGCGGCTACGGGAGTGGCGAAGCTGATGACTCTGTGCCTCCTCAAGCGCCTGGCTGAGGAAACGCCTCCGTGTCGGGCTCTGAATGTGGTCGATGATTTGACGACGCATATCATCGGAGGCCCCAGGACGGTGGTGGAGAACACGGTCAAGAGTTTCGAGATCGTCACCTCCGAGCTGGATTCGAGGAAGTTGCCGATCAATTGGGACAAGACTCGATTCATGATGTCCGATCAATCTCAGCTGCCTGCATTGAGACAGGACCCCAGGTGGAAGCTATCGGACGACAAGCTGGTCATCGCCCACCGTGACCTCGGCGGCGACTCGCTGGACGGCAGGGCGAGGCGGGTCGGCACGCAGACATCGAGATGTGATGCTGCCCGCAGCACCGCACGCGCCCTTCGTCATCTGGGGCAAAGTGAAAAGCACAGTAGAGTTTTTCGTGTGGGTGCGCTGGCTAAAGCTGCGTGGGGGTCCCACATTTTGGGGATCCCGCCGACCACCCTCCATAAGCTCAGGGTCCAAGCTGCGAGATCCTGGGGCCCTCTTCTTCCTGGCACCTCCCTGGGCTTCAGGTTTCTTTCGGCGGCCCGCCTCTGGCTCAGGGACCCGCTTTTGGTGGCTGTGTCGTCGGCTGTAAAGGAATTCGTCAGTGTGTGGTGGGCCCGCTCGGTTTCGAAACCAGTGTTTGAGGCTTGTGTCCAGGGTGCCATTGCGGTCCAGGGGAGCAGGGCCCCCTGGGGCCAAGTCCGCCAGCCTGTTGCTGCGCTTTTCCTGCAGCTGGCTCGGATCCGCTGGAGTTTCGACCTGTCTCGAATGGCCCTGGTTGATGACCTCAACCGTGTGTGGTCTATTGATCGGTTTTCGCCCAAGTTTTTCACCCTTCTCCTGCGTGGCTCGGTCGTCAGGACTATAGAGCGGGAGGAGCAGTTGAAACAGTTTGATTTCGGGACCTGGAGCGGCCCAATCTTCTGGCAGCCAATTCATCAGCTCCTTGGGCGGAAGTGTTCAGAGTCGTGGACGAAGTCGCATAAGGCAGCCCTGTCAGCTCTGTGTGCGAATGTGTACTGGAGCCAGCACAGAGTGTGCGAGCACAGTCCTGAAGCCCCTGACCAATGCCAGCTTTGTGGAGATGGTAGGGGCACTTTGTACCATCGCAGGTTTCAGTGTGTGGCATTCGCTCCCTGGCGACGCGAGAACCTGGATCCCGTGGTGGAGAGGGCGGCTCGTGCGATTGGCCATCTCCCCACTTCGGCTGGAGAACTTTTTAGCAGAGGTCTCTTCCCCAACCCTGCGGCCTGGGTGGAGCGACCCCCCCGCGACCCGCAGGACCCGTGCACCAGGCACTTTCAGTGGCCTCAGGACGGCCCCCTTTTCATTCCGGAGGGGGCCCATGTGTTCACGGACGGGTCGGGTTTTGAAGGGGAGCTCACAGGACTCGGGACCGCGGGGTGGGCTGTTGTGGTGCTGGACAGGCTCGGGAGGACCCTCGCAGCCCTTTTTGGCGTCGTGCCGTTCGGGGAAGCGCCTGGACAACTAGCACGGGATGGCGAGGATTTTGCAGTTCTGATGCTCTCCCGCCGCTCGGTCCTCGCCTCAGGGGTCTCGCTTCATGTGGACTGTGCGGCCACGGTCGGCTGCCTCCGAAACCTCTCGGGGGCTGCTGGAGCGGCCTCGGCCCGAGCCCACTGGTGGGCGGAGATTGGGGACCGTTTAGAAGGCGTAGCGGTGCATCAGATCCCGTCTCACTCGTCAATGTTGGATGTCAGGGACGGCCGTATCACGGAGATGCAGCGTTTCGGGAACTCGGAGGCGGACAGACTCGCCAAGGAAGGAGCTGAACCATTCCGAGTTGCGCGCGAGGACCGCCTGTTTGTGTCAGGATATGCTGAGTTCGTCCGACGAGTTGGGCTGTACAGTGCCAGGCAGCAGGTAGAATGCAGAGACTTAGCCCTGAACGACCATCAAGGGCTGGAATGGCTCAGCTACGTCCTCCTGGACGCGGTCCCTGGCCTCCCCCTTCCTGGTTCGGACCCTGGGGAGGGTGAGCCAAGTGCGGAGTGCGAGGTGCCTCTGGGTGCGCCAGGTGCGGGGGAGGTCCCTGGCGTCACCCCTGGTGCGAACTCTGGTGAGCCGCCTCCTGAGAACCCCCCGACCCCAGGAGCTTGGCTCCAGCTGGGACACTCCCTTGAACAGGGCGTGGTTTATGAGTCGGATGGCTGCACGTATCACGATACTATGCTGTGCTGCACGGCGTGTGGTGCTATGGCACATTCCAGCACGAAACGGGGGAATCTTCGGTTGAGGTGTCGTCCTGTCGCGTCGTGGGGACGGGGGTTCTACCTTGACCGATTTCGTGCTGGACGGTATCCTGCCCATCGGAATCCTCGAGGGCTCACGATGGCGTACACGGGGGCCCCCTCTCCTGAGGTTCGCTCGGAGTGGAGGCCCTACTTCGAGGCCTGGTCCCTGGGCCGCGACCGCCCGCCGAGAGTTGCTCGGGGGGCCCAGCCCTCGAGCGGCGGGGGTCCCGCCGCAGACTGTGTGCGAGGACTCGCACTGCTCGGCCTGTCGAGGGCGGAAGTCGTGGAGCTAGGGGCAGAGGTCGAGGCCAGGCGCTGCAGAGGTGAACTCCCCGTGGAGGAGGAGGACCTCTTCGGCTGCCTTGGCCCCTCCTAACTCGTTTGTTTTTGTTTGCATGTGAATTGGGTCACTCCCTTCGTGGTCGTGGGCGTCCTCCCTCCTCCCTCCTCCCTCCTCCCTCCTCC
>CAUYUJ010021704.1:601013-705719 GCA_963575745.1 Prorocentrum cordatum | reverse complement strand
TATATATATATATATATATATATATATATATGTGTTTTATATGTTCCCGCCAATGTCTGTTCTGTTTTGTTATGATTACGAAGTTCTGCCCCTGCCAACTCCCGTTCTGCTCTGTTCTGCCTTGTTCTGATTGCCGATAACTGTATCTCTGTTCCTGCCAATGTCTGCTACGTTGTGCTATGATTGCGAAGTTCTGTTCCCGCCAACTCCCGTTCTGTTATGATCTCTGCTGTTCTGATTGCCAACGACGGTTTTCTGTTCCCCCGCCAATTTCTGTTCTGTTCGGTTCTGCTTGCGAAGTTCTGTTCCCGCCGACTCCCGTTATGTCATGTTTGGCCCTGTTCCGATTGCCAGTATATGTTTTTCTGTTCCCGCCAATGTCTGTTCTGTTATGTTCTGCCGACGAAATTTTGTTCCCGCCAACTCCCGTTCTGTTCTGTTCTGCCCTGTATCGATTGTCAATCCATGTTTGTTTGTTCCCGCCAATTTCTGTCCTGTTCGGTTCTGCTGGCGAGGCCCCCGTCGCGGGGCACAGTCTCCGCGAAGCACGCGTTTATTTCGATCTGCCTTCCCGCCTTGTACCTTGCATGGAATTGCACTCATGTTCCTCACGCCGCGCGCTGGCTCGGGGACGGCGTCATTTTGTTGCGGTGGCGCTAAAAAAACATGCTTGAGTGAGCCTCTACACACTAATGTCCCGCCCGCTGGGCCGGACCCGCGCGCTGGCCCGTCCGAGTAGTGGTCCTACGCGAGGAGGGCCTGCACTTGAATGTCTCGCGCCCGCCCGACAAGACTCGCCCATTCGAGTAGTGGTCCGAATCGACGGAGCTACATGTCCAGCCGCCCGGCCTGACCCCCCGCCAATTCGCCCGCCCAAGTAGTGGTCAGGGGCCTCACACTTCAATGTCCAGACAGCCAGACCGTACCCGGCCGCCCAGACCCGTAAGATCGATCCTCTTTCGTAGTCCCTCGCTCCTCTGCCCCCCTGCGTCGTCGCACTCTTTTTTTTGCGCCTCCTCCTCCTCATCATCTCCACGCCCATCCTCCCCCCCCCCTGCTCGTCAGTTCCACTCTCTCCCACCCGCCACTTCTTCAGCCCCCTCCTTATCCTCTCCCCGCAGAGCGGCAGACGGCCGGTTCGCCAGAGGATGATATGCAGTGGGGGGGGATATGGACATGAGGAGGAGGACGAGGAGGAAGAGGAGGAGGAGGAAGAGGAGCAGAGTAGAAGGATGAGTGCACGTGGAGGTGGGGAGCGACGTTGTCGTTTTGGTCGTCGTCTTCGTCGCCCTCCTCGTCATCAGCATCCTCGTCGTCGTCGCCCTCGTCGTCGTCGCTCCCGTGGATGTCCGACCCGCCCGCCCGCGAGCGTCCTCCCGCCCGACTCGCCCGTTACGTCATCCGCCCGGCGTGCCCGTTAAGGTCCGCCCGCCCGACTGGCCTGTTGGCATTTTAGGGTCGCGGTCGCAGTCGTCGCCTTGGTAATCGCTGTCGTCGTCGTCGTCGTTGCCGCCCCCGTCGTCGTCGTCGTCGTCGTCGTCGTCGTCGTCGTCGTCGTCGTCGTCGTCGTCGTCGTCGTCGTCGTCGTCGTCTCAGTCGTCGTCCTCCTCGTCGTCGTCGTCGTCGCCGTCGTCGGCGTCGTCGTCGTCGTCATCGTCGTCGTCGTCACCCTCGTCGTCGTCATCATCGACGTCGTCGTTGTCACCGCCTGGTCCGCCGCCTCTCCGCTCGCCCGACTCGCTCGTTTTTGCTTGCCCGCCTGAGCCAGCCCGTTCGCCGGAGTCATGGTCACACCCAAAGTGTGCCACACTTTCATGTCCCTCCCGCCCGACGCGCCCGCCCGACCACGCCTGCCCGTCGGAGTTGCCCGCCCCACCCACTCGTCCGAAATCCAGAGTCATGGCCATTTTCGTTTGCGCCCGACCCGCTGGTCAGGGCCGTGCCCGAGATGACCCGACCCGACCCGCCCGTTAAGGTCCCGCCCGCCCGACCCGACCCGACCCGCCCGTTAGGGTACACGCGTGCTTGTTCAATGACGCGCCCTCCTTTAATGTCCCGCCCGCCCGATCCGACCTGCCCGTCAGGGACCCGCCCGCCCGACCCGACCCGCCCGTTAAGATTCACCTGTGCCTGGCCGATGATGCGCTCTACTTTACAGTAATGTCCCGCCATCCCAACCCGACCAGCCCTTGAGGGTCCCGCCCGCCCGACCGGACCCGCCCGTTAGGGTACACGCGTGCGTGGCCGATGATGCGCCTTGCTTTAGTGTCCCGCCCGCCCGACCGCGCCCGTTAGGGTTCCGCCTGCCCGACCCGCCCCGCCTGTTTGAGCTCACCCGTGTCTGGGCGATGATGCGCCCTACTTTAATGTCTCGCTTTCTCGACCCGACCCACCCGTTAGGGTCTCGCCCGCCCGACCCGACCCGACCCGCCTGTTAGGGGTACGCGCGTGCCTGCTCAACGAAGCGTCCTATTGTAATGTCCCGCCCGACCCGACCCGACCCGCCCGTTAGGGTCCGCCCGCCCGACCCGACTCGCCCGTTAGGGTCCCGCCCGCCCGACCCGACTCGCCCGTTAGAATACATGTGTGCGTGGCCGATGATGCGCTTTGTTTTAATGTCCCGCCCGCCCGACCCGACCCGCCCGTTAGGGTCCTGCCCGCCCGACCCGTCCCGTCCGTTAGAGTTCACCAATGCGTGGCCGATGACGCGCCGTATTTTACTGTCCCGCCCTCTCGACCGGACCCGCCCGTTAGGGTCTCGCCCGCTCGACCCGACCCGACCCGCCCGTTAGGGTCCGCCTGCCCAGCCCGCCCCGCCTGATGCGCCCTACTTTCATGTCTCGCCTTCTCGACCCTCGCCTTCTCGTGCCCGACCCCGCGACCCGCCCGTTACGGTCCCGCCCGACCCGGCCCGACCCGCCATTTATGGTCCGCCCGCCCGAACCGACCCGCCCGTTAGGGTTCACCCGTGCTTGGCCGATGATGCGCTTTGTTTTAATGTCCCGCCCGCCCGACCCGACCCGCCCGTCAGGGTCCCGCCTGCCCGACCCGACCCGCCCGTTAGAGTCTCGCCTTTGCGAAGCACGCTGATGGGCACCCGGCGGGCCACGGAAACAAGGCGGTCACGGGTGGCGACGCCACAGAGGACGGGGACGACGGCGACGACGACGGACGACGCCCATAAAGGCGACGACGACGACCAGGACCGCGACGACGACTACGGGGAGACGCCGTCGCCGCGGCCGACGACGACGAAGAAGACGCCGACGACGACGACGAAGAAGACGGCGGCGACGGCGACGACGGCGGCGACGGCGACGACGGCGGCGACGGCGACGACGGCGACGACGGCGGCCGGCGGCCGCTGGGCCCGCGGGCTGGCCTGGGGAAGGGGGGGCGGAGGGGAGCGGCGAAGGGAGATTCTGGCGGAAGGAGCTCTGGGATGAAAACTGCGTAGGATGTAACCCAGAGGACGTCCAGGCATCGATTTCGAGCGGATATCGGTCCTCCCCCTCCTCCTTCTCCTCCGTATCCGACTTCTCCACCCGTATCTGTCTCCTCTCCTCCGAAAAAGGAGCCGAACCCCAGGATGAGGAAGAAGTGGACAGGGAGAAGCGCGCGGGGTCGACGACGACGACGACGACGGCGACGGCGACGGTGACTGCGACGGCGACACCCATCCAGTGACGGATGGGCATGCCGCCGGATAGATATCTGAGCGCCTCCCCCCCTGCCGCCAGATAGGTATCTGCCGGGTGCCGGCCGGGTACCCCTACGTATCCAGCGGCTGCCGGATGGGTATATTTGCCGGGTGCCGTCTGGGTACCCCTACCCATCCAGCGCCGGATGGGAATGCCGCTGGATGGGTATCTGAGCGCTCCTCCCCCTCCGGGCTGCCGCCAGATGGGTATTTGCCGGGTGCCGGCTGGGTACCCATACCCATCCAGCGGCCGCCGGATGGCTATCTGCCGGGTGCCGGCTGGGTACCCCTACCCATCCAGCGCCGCATGGGTATGCCGCCGGATGAGCCCCACCCCCCTCAGGGCTGCCGCCAGATGGGTATCTGCCGGGTGCCGGCTGGGTACCCCTACCCATCCAGCGGCCGCCGGATGGGTATTTGCCGGGTGCCGGCTGGGTTCCCCTACCCATCCAGCGCCGGATGGGTATGCCGCCGGATGGGTATCTGAGCGCCCCCCCCCCCTCAGGGCTGCCGCCGGATGGGTACCTGCCGGGTGCCGGCTGGGTACCTTTACCCATCCAGCGGCTGCCGGATGGGTATCTGCGAGGTGCCGGCTGGGTACCCTTACCCATCCAGCGCCGGATGGGTATGCCGCCGGATGGGTATCTGAGCGCCCCCCCCCTCTCGAGGCTGCCGCCGGATGGGTATCTGCCGGGTGCCGGCTGGGTACCCCTACCCATCCAGCGGCCGCCGGATGGGTATATTTGCCGGGTGCCGGCTGGGTTCCCCTACCCATCCGGCGCTGGATGGGTATGCCGCCGGATGGGTATTTGAGCGCCCCTTTGGTGATGGCGTTGACATGGGTTACATGCTGTATGTATGTTAATTCTTCTTACTTATATCTACCATCTTCATCAAAACTAGTTTACGTATATCTTACTTATAAGTAACTTATATCTAATTTAGAGGTCCGGTATGTCTGGTTTTTCGTATGGAAAATGGGGGGCGGGGGCGCTTTCAAAAACGCGTCGGCGTCGCCATCGATCCGTGCAGCCTGCGGGGCCCCGCTCCCGCCCCCCTCCTCTCCGTCCCTCCTTTTCCCCAGGCGGGATGCCGCCAGGCGGGCTACCGCCGCGCGAACGTTATTTTTTACAACAGGCGGCCCACCGCCAGGCGGTGCACCGCCGCGCGCGCGCGTTTTACACCAGCGCGCGGACCGACCCGTCCTCGGCTCGGAGGGTGTACGCCGCAGGCGCCCGCGGAGCGTCCTCAGCAGCCAGCGCGCCGCATCCTATGGGGCGGCGGCGTAGTGGGCCATCCCATCCTCCTCGTCCCCCTCCTCCTTGTCCCCCTCCTCCTCCTCCTCCTCCTCCTCCTCCTCCTCCTCCTCCTCCTCCTCCTCTCCTTCCTCGTCCGTAGCCATTTTGGCTCAAGATGCCAGGTTCCCTTGGGGCCAAAACGGATACCGCTAGTCCGCGGCCAGACTACGTTGTTCCGCGCCTTCACTGCAGGAGTTGGGCGCCTGCTCTTCCAGTCTCTCCCGCGCTGCTCTCGCCATGGTCCCCCCGCCTTGGCGCACTGAGGATGGCTGGACCAGCGTCGGCGGAGGAAAGAAGGGGAAGAAGTTCCAGTCGTACACGTACTGCACGTGCGGGCATTGGACGTACGATCGTTTGTTGGCTCGCCGCGGCTTCTGCGTGGGTTGCGGCACGGCCATGCGACCTAATGATGGTGGGAAGGGTGTTGCAGGAGGGGGCAACGGAGCTCCCAGCGGCGGCGGCGGCGGCGCGTCTGGTGTGGACCCCGCGGCAGTGGCAGCGGCCAGGAAGGCGGCCGCACTGCTGCCCCCCGCCGCCGCAGCCGAGCTGCTCGCCACCCTCAAGATCAAGCCTGATCCTCCCCCACCGTTGCCCCTCGGCGAGGCCGAGATCAGCTCCGCCGAGGCCAAGAAGCGTGCTGCCACCCGCGCGGTCCAGCAGGCCATTGACGCTCGCCTCCGCCTCGAGGAGCAGATCGCTGCTGCCGACAAGAAGGTCGACGAAGCTATCAAGAAGGAGGAGGAGGCCCAGCAGGCCGTCGAGCTCGCGGCCCGCAACCTCGCTGCGCGGGTCCTCCCAGTGCCCGAGGCGGCGCCGCCATCGTCGGGTTCGGTGCTGCACATCGGCGCGCTGTTGGAGGACCCAGACTCGGTGCGGCTGGACTTCGGCGAATCCATCGACGTCACGGGCCCCGCCTTCTCGGACGAGGACCGAGCGAAGTTCAGCAAGTTCGCCGAGCAGCAGCGCATCGCTGCCACGGAGCTCCTCCGCAAGGCTTTCTCGGGTGTCGCCGAGCAGGCCACGAAGCTCCAGTCCGAGTACGTCTCCTACGTTAACCAGATTCAGAAGAAGCGCAAGGCGGAGGACGGCCAGGGCGTTGCAGTCCAGCAGCCGTCGGCCCCTCCTGCAGCGGCGGCCAGCCCCCCTGCAGGCGCGGCGGCGGCGGCCAGCCAGGAGCCTCCTGGCCCAGCGGCGCCTGACGCCTCGCCCACGCCCGCTGAGGCCGCCGAGCTGGAGGCCGAGCGGCGCCGGGAGGCCGTCCGCGCCGCCAGCGCGGCCCGCGCAGCTGCCAAGCAGGAGGCGGCGGCAGCGGCCCCCCCGCGGGGGTAGCCTGGTCTCCGACGTCGAGGGCCGCTCCCTGAGGCTGGTGTACGGGAACATCTCGTGCTGGGGGCCCCAGGCGGAGCGCTGGCTGGCGGAGACGCCTGCAGACGTGGTGGTCTTGGTTGAGACCAGGGTGCGGGGTGTTAAGTATACCCAGATGTGCGCGGCCGCGAGGCGGCTGGGCTGGAAGGCGGTTGGCGGAGAGGCCGACGCCACGGAAGCCTCTTCCACGTCGGCGGGGGTGGTGATCTTCGCCCGTGCCCGACTTGGGCTCGCCTCGCTGTGCCTCGAGGCGAACGGAGGCTGGACATCAAGTTCCTGTTCGCGCTGGTGCGTGGCTACCCTCAGGCTGCGCCGCGTCACGCTCACCATCGTTCCGATCTACATGGTCTCGGGCGATGAGTTGGGCGGCCGCAACCTCAAGTTGCTTTCTCAAGTGGGTGCTCGGCTCGGCCAGTTGGCGGGCCCTCTCTTCATCGTTGGGGACTGGCAGTCTGTGTCCAGCGAGCTGGCGACGACTGGCTTCATGGCGGCGCTCGGCCTGGTCGAGGTGCGTTCGGGTCTGCAGGTCACGTGTACTGGCGGCAGGGGCGCGGGGCGTGCCATCGACTTCGCCTTGGTCTCGTCCTTCTTCGTGTCGGCTGTGCATTTTGCAGGGGTCGACGTCTCGGCCCCGTGGGGCACCCACCTCGCGCTCTCCTACAACATCCTGGCCAACCCGAGGTCGCTCAGGGGCTGGTGCGTGGTCATGCCGAAGGCGCTGGACATCTGTGTCGCCTCCAATGAGAGCTACGACCTGGACTGGGACGTCGCCCTCTCTGAGGCCCGAGCCTTTCGCCAGCGCTCCTCTGCCCGTTTTACCTCTAACTTTGAGGCGGCTAGCCTCGCCATTGCCGATCACGATGTGCCGCAGACTGCCCTTCTGCTCGGAAGCCAGCTCGGGGAGTGGGCCCTAGCTCTGGAGTTTGTGCACTGCGCCAAAAAAGGAATCCCTCGCTCGCAGTGGCCTCTGTACGTAGGACGGTGCCAGCAGCCTCGCCTCAAGTACGTTCCCATCGTGCCTCGTGCTAGCGACGGCCCTCCTCTCGCTGACCGCCATGCCCGTTTTTGGCAGGCCCTCGCTGTGCAGGCCACCTTGCTTCTGCGTTTGGCTGATCCCGAGGCGGACCCATCCGAGCCGTCTACTCCGCGCGCCCGATGTGGTGAGCAGTTCTGGAGCACGATGCGCGGGCTTGAGGCCCTCCAGCTGCCCCCGCCTTTCGATCCGAACGACGCGGTGGAGAAAGCGATCCTTGAGCGTTGGATCTCGTGGCTCCGCCAGCTTCGCTCGTTGTCGCTCGACAGCCTTCAGCAGATCGCGGAGGAGGCTAAGGAGCAGGGAGTCCAGGCTGCCCAGCGTGCGGCTGCGGCGGCCCGTGCGCGCTGGCGCTCCTGGTTGTCCGACGCTTTGGCGGGTTCTGCTAGCAAAGCCCATAGGCTCCTCCGCGATCCACCCGCTATCTGCCGCGCCGAGCCTGTCTGGGACGGAGAGCCTGCCTCCACGCCCGCTGCCGTGCTGGAGGCGGAAGGCGCCGCGTGGCACGCAATCTGGTGCAAGCATTCGCGGCCCGAGGCGTTGGAGGCCCTCGCGAGGATCCGCCGTGCTGCTCTCTCGTCAGCCTGCTTCGAGCCAGTCTCTCCTGACCAGGTGAGGGGGGCGTTAAAGACCGTTCCTGATCGTCGGGGGAGGGGATTGACATGATGCCGCCTCGCCTGGTCAAGGATGCGCCGCCGTCTGCCATCGCTGCGCTCGCGGCCCTTCTGACGGCCATCGAGCGCGAGGCCACAGTGCCCTTTCAAGATTTGTTCAACCTCATCGCCTTGCTGGACAAGGAGGATGGAGGCCTGAGGCCCATCGCCTTGCTCAATTTCAGTTACGTGTTGCTATGCCGCATCAGGAAGCCAGAGATAGGCGCCTGGGACCGTGACCAGCACGGGGCCTGGGACAAGACAGTGGGCGGCTCGGCCGATCTTGCGGGGTGGTTGGACGAGCTGGAGGGGGAGCTTGCGCTCCTTGGAGGTTTCGAGGTGGCGGGCGGACTGCTCGACCTTCGGAAGTTCTACGACCTGGTGTCCCTGCCTGACTTGGCGGCGGCGGCCCAGGATTTAGGCTACCCTCTCCGCCTCCTCGCTCTCGCCCTTGATGTCTACCTCGGTCCTCGCCTCCTCACCCTCCAGCGCCAGGTGCACACAGGTATCTTGCCTGGCGGAGGCATCCTCGCTGGCTGTGGCCAAGCTGTCTCGCAGGCGCGTGCCTACCTGCACGCCCCGCTGAAGGCGGCCCACTCCTCGGTGCCAGGGTTGCGCCTGAGGGAGTGGATCGACGATCTCGCCTTCCGCATTTTCGGCACTGAGCACTCGCTCAGCTTGGCCTTTCCAGTGGTGCTGCGCGCCCTCTTTACGGGCCTGCGCAGGCTGCGATGCGAGTTTTCCCTAGGGAAGTGCGGCCTCATGGCCTCTTCTGCTGCCATCCGTGCCTTGCTGCCCGCGTGGGCGTCGGCGGCCGAGGTCGGGGCTGGTGGCCTCAGGACTGTTCGTGTTGCCCGCGACCTCGGCCACGACACAGCTTTCGGTGCCTCGCGCTCCGTGAAGGTGCGCAAGAAGCGTTTCATGAAGGGCAGGCGCGCCGCTCTCAAGATTTCGGGACTGGTCAGATCCGCGCCGCGAGCCTCACGCCTTTTCGTCTCCAATGCCCTGCCGAAGTCGGTGTGGGCGCCCGAGGTGCACGGGCTGGCGCCGACCATGCTGAAGCAGCTCCGTGGTCAGGCGCGTCTCGCCAGCAAGTGTCCTCAGCGCGGCACGTGCGCTACTGTGGCCATTCGCATCAGTTTTGGGGCGCGGCGCGACCCGCCCATCTGGTACCTGCGGCACATTGTAGGAGCGTTCTACTTTCGAGTCCTTGGAGAGGATGGCCTCGCTGCGAAGGTCCAGCGAGGATGGGGCGCGTCCCTGGAGCGGGTGGCGCGAGGCTGGAACCTCGTGCGCGGCCCGCTATCAGCTTTTCAGGCCTCTGTCATTTCAGCTGGCTGGCAGTGCCCGTCCTTGTCCAAGCTGGTTGAGCCAGACGGGCAGGAGTGGGAGCTCTTCGCCACCTCCGTCGCCCCTGTCACCAGCCTCCTCGCGGCTCTGGAGCAGACTGCTGAGAACGCGGTTTGGCGCCAGGCGGCCAAGCACCTTGACGGGGGTGGGGCGGAGGAGGGCGTTTGGTGGCAGCACGTGCCTGCACTGGCGGAACGGCTGGAGAAGGAGTCCCAGCACAGTCTTGCCAGCCTTGTTCGCCTTGTTGCATGCGGTGGCTACTGGACGGAGGAGCGTCGTTTCCAGGCTGGCTACCGCACGGACGACTTGTGCCAGCGCTGCCACCGCTCCCGTGAATCCAGCCGTCATCGTTTCTGGGAATGCATGTGCAATTTCATGGAGAGGGACTGGGCGCGCTCGGTCGGTGTGCCTCCCCCTCCTGAGGCCGTGGTCTCCTCCAACCACCTTCGCAGCCAGGCGTTGGAGGAGATCGACCTCTCCCCAGTCTTCTGGTGCCGCGGGCTTGTGCCCCTCGCCTGGCTGAACCTCCCGCCTCCCCCCGACGAGCGTGGTCATCGTTGGCTGCGCTGCGGCGTCGGGGCGCTGCCAGGGGGGATCTACGCTACCGACGGTGCAGGTGGAGCCTGGTCGTCTCAGCCCCTGCTACGCCGTGTGGCGTGGAGCTTTGCTCGCCTTGACGACGGCCAAGGTCTGGACTGGGATTCTGGCTGCACGGGCTTGGTGGACGGCCCTGTGCAAACGGTGCCCCGCGCTGAGCTCCTGGCCATTGTGGAGTGCGTCAGGGCCGTCCACCCTGCTGCCGATTTCAAGCTGTATTCCGACCACGTGAATCACGTGAATGCGATAGCGCGCGGACGCCGCCACTGCTACAAGCTCGAGCACGCGGACCTTTGGCACGATCTTTTCTCGCTGCTTGACGCCCGCGAGGGCCGCTTCTCCCTCCTGCACGTGCCCTCGCATCTTGCTGAGGACCCCGCTAAGTTTGCGCGTCTCGGCCACTCTGTGCTGCCCGAGGCCATTTTTCTCAATGCGGTGGCCGACGGGCTCGCCGAGGAGCGGTCTGAGGAGGCTCAGCTGGATCCAGACGTTGCCCGTCGCGCTTTGGACCTGGTGGAGCAGGCCGAGGCCATCCTGCTCCGCAATGCCACTCTCTGTGCTGCCGCCGCCTCCGTCCCCAAGAGCCCTGGCCGTGAGGTTACCAAACCCAAGGTTTCTAGGGCTCAGAGGAGGGAGGAGCTGCTTTCGGGCTTTGCGGCTCGTTCCCAGCATGCCTTTGCGCCGAAAGCTTTCGGCTGGTGCTGCAAGAGCTGTGGCCGATCGGTCAGGCGCTCTCAGAGCCGCGCCCTCCACCTGCTGCGTTCCTCTTGCTCGGCCCTGCGGCCGCCGCCAAGCCCGCCTCCCTGCCGCGTGGAGCTGCAGCAGCGAGGCCATCTGTGGGAGGGGGACGGGGCGGTCGAGGACGGGGGGGGGGACGGTGTGGAGCCTCTCGAGCCCGCGGTCGAGCCAGAGGCGGACGCAGCTCCCGCGCTTCGGGTCTGCGTCAGGCTGCCGCGCTCGTACGCGGGGCTGCCGCCCATCGACGAGCAGCTTTTTCGGTCTCTGGGGATGCCTGATCCCCCCTCTCGCTTGCCTCCTGGCACGGGCATTGCTGGACATGTGCCGCATGCCTCTCACTGTTTGTGGCGCAAAGGCGCCATCACTTTCTGCAGCATATGCGGGCGCTACGCTGACTCCAGGCCCTCGCGACTTCTGGAGGAGTGCGAGGCGGCGAGGCACGGACCTTTCGCGCTGACCAAGGCGCAGCTCACTGCCCTGCTGCGGCTGCGCAAGGGCCTCCCTCCCAGGCCTGGGGTCCGCGAGTGGCCCTCGGCGGGTGTTTAGCCCGCAATTTTTGTCTGCCAGCCTGTCGCCCGGCCTTTTTGCTCTCGCGATTTGGGTGTGCGCCTGGCTGCCGCGCATTGCAAAACCTCTCCTTCCTCGTCCCCCTCCTCCTCCCCTCCTCCTCGTCCCCCTGTTCCTCCTCCTCCCCCTCCCTCCCCTCCTCCCCCTCCCTCCTCCTTGCACAGCTCGGTCCTCCTCGTGGCCGCCACGCGGACTCCCCAGGCGCAGGCCGCGACGCCAGGTCCAGCGGCTCCACGATGAGGTAGGAGCGCCCCGCGGCCACCGCCGCGCAGTGGACGTGGAACGCGGCGTCGCGCTCGAGCCACACGTCCCCGCTGCCGTAGACGAGGCCGCCGGCAGCAGCTCGACGACAAGTGATTGCGCCGTGCCTGGATGCGCCCTGGCGCACGTGCGAGCCTCGGCATTGCCCCGAGAGGCGCCCCCGCAGGCGCGCCCCCCATGGAGGCTCGCGCGTGCACCAAGGCCCATTTGGCCCCAACCGCGCTGCCCGATGATCCCGTCGAGTTCAGGGGTCGGCCACCATTTGTTCGACTGACGCGGCGCGGCCGAGGACTCCTGCAAGTACGCAGCCACAACTTGGGTGATCACATCCTTGTCCATGCCGCCCAGGCGGTCGTAGTGCTCCGCGGTGTCCTCGATGAGCTTGCGTTTTCGCTCGAGCACGAAACAGTCGAGCATCGACCCGTCCTCCGCCGCCTGCGCAGCTGCGCGCCGAAGATAATGATGCTTAGGCACGATCCACGCGTCCGTGTAGGCGCGCACGTGTCTCCTGAGCGCCAACCCGACATGGCGCACGAAATCAACATCGAACGTGTCTGGGCAGCCGCCGCGTTTCGCCGCCAGGTACAGTTCCAGGACGGCATACACGGCCTCAAAGGACCGCGCCTGGGGCAGGAACGGCGCGTGATGCGGCAAGAAATCCACGCGCAGCCAGTTCCTGAGGAACGGCAGGACGGCGGGGCAGTCCGACGCGGAGCCGACGAAATGCCCTGCTTCGACGCAGGCTTTCTTCCTGGCAGGGGAGAAGAGATGCACGGGAGCTTTCTCTTCGCCGCGGCGTGGAGCCCAGCGCTGGAAATCGGTTCGCCACCGATCCCACGCGTCTGGAATCACGCGCGCCACTGCTTTGTACAGGCAGAACACCTCCACCTGGAACGTGCCTCCGCTCGCCAGGATGATGTGCACCGGGTCGCGCGTGTACATGTCCAGCGAGCAAACGCGTCGGAGTTCGACGTCGGCCATCAACGAGAACTCGTTCACTGTGATGCCGTGCGCGGATTGGAGATTCTGGAAGGCCACTGCACTCGCCGCGCGTTGAAGTTGCACGAGTTCGTCGCACCCGTTCGCGAACTCCTTGGCGGGAGCCGGCCGAGCGAACTCCGCTCGCGAATTCCAAGGAGTTCGCGAAGTCCGTCCGCGAACTCTCTGGACTCGCCGAGCGTCGGCCGCGCATTGCCCGCCCCCGACGCCTCCGCAGTCATCGGGTCGAACCTCGAGGCGTCGACGCCAGCGATGCCCACCAGGTGACCAGACGGGCCCCAACGGCTGAGGGTGCCAGACCCCTGGTCGAGCACGACGTTCTTGCAGTTGCAGCAGGGCCGCCAACCGCTGGAGCCCTTGTACGAGAAGGTGTCCTTGCCCGCGCTTTCGTCCATGATCAGCCTGTGGCACTTGAAACGCAACCGAGACGCGCCGACGTCGAAACCGCCGCCTCCTGGCCCGAGGAAGAGGCGCCGCAGGATGGCCCTCACCGCGCCCGCTGCGGTGATCTCCTTCTTGTCCTCTGACCGAAGGACTCCCAGCGGGAGCCAGGCGCCCTCTTCTTGAAGGTGTGTGCCCAGCTCCAAAAAACTGATGTACACAACAATGGACGTCCTGCGGCTTGCAGCTTTGAGCTGCGCGCCGACGACCACGTCGTCGCGGTAGAGCAGCATCCGCCACGGTTGCGATGGCGACGAAGGAAACACCTGCATCGCCGCCCAGAACCGATCACTCCAAGGCCCCGCCGCGTGGGCAAGCTTGGGGGCGATCTTGTCGGGCAAACATACAGTCCACCTGAACGCTGGGCCACCGTCTCGGCGCGGCAATTCGATA
Organism: Prorocentrum cordatum; assembly: GCA_963575745.1. Taxonomy (NCBI): domain Eukaryota; class Dinophyceae; order Prorocentrales; family Prorocentraceae; genus Prorocentrum; species Prorocentrum cordatum. Next base: position 692,324 of record CAUYUJ010021704.1, on the reverse strand, counting down.
ACACCCAGAAGCGGCGCCACCGCGCGAGCCACGCCGGCGCCCACGGTCGCCGCCGCCACGTGCTCGTCGTCGTCTTGCAGCAGGACGCGAGCCACCCTGCGCGGGGAAGGCGGGCGGAGATCGGTTGGGCATTTTGAAAAGAAAAAGCCGACCACACAAAACATCCTTCAACACACATTGCGCATGATGATTTTTGGATTCCGCGCACCTGTCCAGCGCCGCCCGCGATGCGCCCCGCAGAAGCGCTGCCTCCTGCAGCCTCTGACGCTTGGCAGGAGGCCATCGCTCGGCCATGGCGCCGCCCCCGCCTGGCGCGCCGCCGCGGGCGCCCTTCGAGCCGTTGAAGTAGGGTGGGTGAGGCGGCGGAAAAGGTTGCAGGCATCAATGCGCGGAGCGCCGCCGACGACGGATGGCTGACAACGGGCGGTGCACCGCCAGAAGACTCCTGAGCATGGACAGGAAGCGGAGCACCGCCGACGACGGATGGCTGCACACGGGCGGTGCACCGCCAGAAGAGTGCGGGGCGTGGACAGGAGGCGGAGTACCGCCGTTGGCGGATGGCTGGCAACGGGCGGTGTACCGCCAGAGGAGTGCGGGGTGTGGACAGGAGGCAAAATACCGCCGTCGGCGGATGCTGGCCATGGGCGGCGCACCGCCAGCAATAAGAGGAGCATGACTACAAGGACGTCGTGCGCGAGGAAAGGGAGGCGGACCAAGGAGGAATATAGTTGTTGTCTAAGCGAGGGAAGTCTGCGCGGGCGGGGGCAGACTTCCAGCGCGCCTCCAGCGCGCTCCAGCGCGCGTCGCAGCGGCTGGGGACAGAGCAGGGCGGCCGCCGCCGAGCTCAGTCCTTCGAGGTGTTCTTCTTGCTGTACTTCTTGGCCTGTAGAAGGATGATCGGGGCGCAAACGCGATCGATCGGCGGTCGAGCGCGATCGATCGGCGGTAGATCGCGATCGATCGGCGCTCGATCGGCGGTCGATCGATCGATCGGCGGTCGATCGATCCGAACGCGATCGGTCGGCGGTCGATCGGCGAAATCCTCGATGGGTCGAGCGGCCGATCAGCAAAATCTTCGATCGATCGATCGGCAGTCGAGCGGTCGATCGGCGGAGCACCGCCGTCCACGATGGATGAAAAGGCCGTTGAGCAGCTCGCGTGCTCGATGGCCGAACGCAGGCCACCGACAGCGGTCTTGGCGTCGGCGAGGGCAGCCTCCAGGGCCTTCGCCTCGTACGGCAAGCTCGCCCTGGGGTCCTCGAGCGCGGTCTTCGCGGCCTCCCTGAGCTTCGAGATATCCTTGTGGCTGTCCTTCGCGTTCTTCACCGCCCAGGTCGGCACCCTGGAGCACTCCTCGCCGTCGAGGAGCGATGCGAGCTGCACGCCCCAGGACCCCGTCTTTTCCAGCGTCTTCATCGCCAACGCCTCGCGGTCCTTGATGGCCTTCTGGACACGCTTCTGATCGCTGCGTTCCCTCCTGATGCGACTGCGCGAGTCCCTCCCTTTCTTGCCGTGGTCGTTGCGGCTCCTCGAGCGCTGCTTCTCGCGAGACTGGGAGCGACCCGTCTTGCGGCTGCCCTTCTTGCTGTGCGCCCTGCGGCTCCTCGAGCGGGCCTTGTCCTTCTTGCTGTGCGCCCTGCGGCTCCTCGAGCGGGCCTTCTCCTTCTTGCTGTGCGCCCTGTGGCTCCTCGAGCGGCGGCCCTTCGCGTCGGCTCTGCGGGAACCTCTGGAAAAGCGGTGCTTCTGGCGACTGTCCGCCCTGCGGCCGCGGCTGCTGCGCTTGCGGCCGCGGCTGGAGGAGCGGCCCTTGCCGTCGCCGCTGCTGGAGTGGCCCCGCTTCAGCTGGCGGTTCTGCGAACAGTCGCTGTCGCCGCTCCGACTCGTCGAACGGGGACCAGCGCCTGTGGGGCCCTCGTAGCCACTGCTCGGCGAGCGGTGCGTCTTTTGCGGGAGTGGCTCCACGGCTCTCTGATTCTTCGGTGGGGATGGCCTCGGCGGCTTCCTGTTCTGGCGGAGCTCCTGCCTCGCTGTCTCTTCGATGTTATCCTGCCTGCTGCCCTCGATGCGGATGCGGTAACAATCCTGCTTCAAGTCGGAATTTTACCTCACGTCGTTGTTGGCGCGGACGGCGTCCGCGTCGTACCCCTCCTGGGCCCAGACCAGACGGACAAGGGCTCCCAATCCCCGCCCTTGGTCTCCGTGAGGCGTTCCTTCCTCGAGACGCTGAGGACCTTCACCAGCTCCTCTTCGAACTGAGCGTTGTTCTCAATGGAAGGGTCGTCCATCGAGCGCCAGAACGCCTGCTGGTCCGCCTTGCGCATGAGAGCGAACGAGCGCGGTGGCCAGTGCGCATAGCAGCGCGGCACCATCGAACTCTTGCTGTTGCAGCTCCCACACCACCACGTGTTAGCGGTCTTCTGGGCGAGCCTGAAGCGGACGCTCTCCGCATCCCGACCACACTTGGCGCACGTCGGGCCTGGGCAGGGTGGGTCGTAGCCCGTCGTGAAGCGGCCGCAGTCATCTTTTGCTTCGTCCGTGGCGGCCTCGAACGTGTCTGAGGGCGCGGCCTGCGGCTCCTCTGCTGCCGCCTCTGCCTCCGTCGGCGCTGCATCCTGACGCTGCTGATGTGGCTCTGCATCCTCCGAACCCTCCGCGTTTGCTGCTGCCTCTGCCTCCGCTGCCGGCGGTGCTTGCGAGGCTGCAACCGACTTCTTGTTGTGCTGCGTCTGGGCCTGCTGCTGTGGCTCTGCCTCGTCCGCCCCTGCTGCTGCGCCCCCCTCCGCCGTCGAAGGTGCCGCCGCTGCTGGCTTCTTCTTCGCTTTCTGTTTGGCCTTTGCCTTGGGCTCCGCGCTCGCCTTTGCCTTCGCAGGCGGTGCACCGCCGCCCTTCTTCGCTGTCAAGAACTGAGAAAGCGAGCGCTGCGACGGGGGCTGCTTGGCGGGCGGCGCGGCGCCGGGGCGCCTGTGGAGAGGCCGCCCCGTCTTCCCCGCCTTTGGTTTCGCAGCGGCCGCGACCTCTTCAGGCACGCGCGGCGGGGGCTCCTGCGGAGTCGCAGGCGAGGAGGCCTTGGGCCAAGGCGGAGGTGCACCGGCCTCCGCCGAGGTGTCGCCTTCCTCGGCCTTCACAGAACCAAGCTCCTGCGGCCTCGAGCCTGCTTCCTGCGGCTCGTTCTTGAACGAGTCTGCTGCCTGCGGCCTCGAGCCTTCTTCCTGCGAGCTGTCTTCGGACGGCACGGGTGACTTGGCGCCCTCGTGCAAGAAGGGGGGCACGGGCGACTCCTCCTCGGCGGCCGCCATGGCCCGCGGCGCCGCGGCTCCCGCGGCCGCGCGCGCGGCTCCCGCGGCCGCGCGCCAGCGCAAAACGGCTGTCGAGAACACGGCGCGAGGATGGAAGGGAACAAGGGGCGAGGCGGATGAGAGAGCAGGTTGGTTCTGGAGAAGTGGACATGGCTGCGCAACACAGCCTACACAGTTGGAACAACAGGCGGTGCGCCGCCTAAAACGCGCGGCGCGATGCGACAGCCGCGACAAGGAAAACAGATGATCGGCGTGGCGCTCACGAATATACATGCAAACAATGGGCGGTGCGCCGCCGACGACGAGGATCGATGGGCGGTGCGCCGCCGACGAACTTGTCTAACCATGCAATGGGCGGTGTGCCGCCGACGTCGACGATCGAAGGGCGGTGCGCCGCCGACGAAATTGTGCAACCATACAATGCGCGCTGCGCCGCCGGCAACGACGACCGATGGGCGGTGCGCCGCCGACGAGATTGTCCAATCATAAATTGGGCGGTGCGCCGCCGACAAGTCCAACCGATGGGCGGTGCACCGCCGACGAAATTGTCAAATCATACAATGGGCGGTGCGCCGCCGACAACGACGATCGATGGGCGGTGCGCCGCCGACGAAATTGTGCAACCATGCAATGGGCGGTGCACCGCCGACGGAAACGTCAAACAAAACAAAGGGCGGAACACAGCGGACAAGTCCAACCGATGGGCGGTGCGCCGCCGACGATTACGTGGTGGTAAGGTTGTGATGCTGATGGTGGTGACGACGATGATGCTGGTGGTGACGATGATGGTGATGGTGAGGTGCTGACGATGATTTCTGGTGATGGTGAGGTGGTGATGCTGAGGTGGCGATGGTGATGTGGTGGTGAAGGTGAGATGGCGAGGTGGTGGTGGTGATGGTGATGGCGATTCCGAAGAATCGGAACGAGCTCGGCGCGGCTGCGCTGAGGGCTGCGTTCCTGCGCCGCGATACGCCAGGATGCGCCCGTATCGCGGCGTATCCTGGCGTATCCTGGCGCATCCTGGCGTATCCTGGCGCATCGCGCTCCGCGGCACCCCGCGATGCGCCAGGATGCGCCAGGATACGGCAGGATACGGGCGTATCCTGGCGCATCCTGGCGCATCGCGGCGTATCGCGGCGTATCCTGGCGCATCGCGTCGCGCCGTCGCGCGATGCGCCAGGATACGCCAGGATACGCCGCGATACGCGGCGCAGGAAACCAGCCCTCATCGCAGCCGCGCCGAGATCGCTCCCCCTCCTCCTCCTTCTCGTCATTCTCTTTCTCACCACTCCTCCTCACCACTTTCTCTTTCCCACCATTCCTCTTTCTCATCCTCTGTCTCTTTCTCCTCTTCTCCCCTCTTGCCTCACCGCTCCTCTTCCTGCTGCTCCTCCCCCCCCATTCTCCTCCTCCTCCGATGGTGGTGATCGGAATGATGATGGTGAGAATGATGATGAAAAATGGTGGGGAAGGACTCCTCCTCCCCCCCTTCCTCCTCCTCCTCCTCCTCCTCCTTCCCCTCCTCCTCTTCCTCACCCTCTCCTCCTCGCCACCACTCCTCCCCCTCCTTCTCCCCCTATGGGGGTGATCGGAATGATGAGGATGAGAATGGTAATGCTACTGATGATGATGATGATGATGATGATGATGCTGATGATGATGATGTCGATGACGATGATGTTGATGATGAGGATCGCATTTTTTCCAAGCAAGAATGGCGGACCCGCCAAAAAGAAGAGTGCGCGCACGGCCCGCGCGCGAGCGACCGCGCGGAAGCGCCGAAGAGTTGCGGGGGTCAGAAGCCGACCGACAGCCTTCCCGCCCCACCCCGATTCTCATGCCCCTCCCCATGCCGCACCCCCCTCCCATGCTCCTCCCCATGTCCCTTCCCTCCGCATCTCCCTCACCGTGCCCCTCCCCGACCTGTCAGTCGGCGTCGAACCCCCGAGGGGCCCAAGGCGGCCTACGCGGCCGATGCAGGCCCTGCGCGGGCGGCGCGGCGGGCTGCTAGGCCGACGAGGCGGCCGAAGGGGGCGGCCGACGAGGCGGCCGAAGGGGGCGGCCGACGCCGCCGCGACGAGAGGACCCCAACGTGGCCTGACGACGCGTTGTTGGAGAGCCAGCTGGCCAGCGTCTCCTGCAGGTCGGCGAGGGCCGCCTGCTCGGCGCGGAACGCCGCGGCTGACCGCTCCGCCACTGCCTGGCAGGCCGCCGAGCACATCCTCGCCCTCGTGACGCTGTCGAGGATCACCTGCGCCTGCGCTGAGTTCAGCTGCACGGTGGCCTCGGGCGCGATGTTGGCGATGACGGGCGAGCTCGCTCCGCCCATGTTGAGCTGAAGCGGACCGCCCTTGCCGCTGCCTTTCGGGAGGGCCGCCGCCACTGCACTCTGGCTGAGTGGAGCGACGTGCTCGGGAGGCTGGCACGGCGTGCTGCGAGCGCCACGGCGGCGGTTGTTCTTGCATCACTGCTCGTCGTTGGCCTTCTGCCAGCGCTCCCACTCGTCCGTGTCCTCAGTCCACTCCTCGACCTTCAAGCGCGCCCCGCGATCGCTCGCGCCATTCGTCGAACCTCGAAGGCGCTCGGACCTCGGTGAGCCGAGCGCCACCGAGGTTCGCCGAAAGACGTGGGCAGGCAATCGTTTGGGCGCGCCGACCTCGGCGATGGCCAGTTGAAGATCCGCGTCGGCCTCCTCGAGGAGGTGGTAGCTCGACTTCACCAAGTGCGCCTTGAGCATCGACAGGGCCTCATCTCGCGTCGCGCCCTTGAAGAAATCCAGCCTTTCGAGCAGGTCCCCGGCAACGGGCGCGTGCACCCGAAGACGCTGACCACGGGCATCTCGCGAAGAGAAGAGCTCGATGGCGCACTGGAGGCCCGCGATCGAGAGCGCGCCAAAGACGGCGCGAAGGGAGGCGGCCGCGAAGGCTGCGAGAGCGCGCCGAGGACGGCGGATGGGCGCCCGCGAAGGCGCGCGCGGGAAAAGCGCGGCGCAAGCACAGCCTGGAGCCTGCGGCCGCGGAAAACATCATAAGAGGAATGGAGGGGGCGCGCAGGGAGCGTGGAGCACGCACAGGCGGTACACCGCCGAAGTTGAATGGGGGGGGGAGTGCTGGGAGCCCAGCGCGCGCGGGCGGTGCACCGCCGAAGTTAGGCGGAGTGCCGCCGACGAGAGCCCATGACAGGCGGTGCCCCGCCGATTTTTTGCTGGCGACGCGCGCAACGGATATTCGCGGACGGTCCCGCGAGCGCGGCGCACGTCTACCGCGACAGCCGCCAGCGGCGTAGAACGGCACCTGAAAATCGGAAAATCAGATGCCGACTGAAACTTCCACTCCGCTCTCTTTCCATTTGTCTCCTGGCTCACCGTCCACCACCTCTCCGCTCTCACGCCCCCCCGCCCCTCATGGATGTTTCAGTCGGCGTCTGACCTCCGAGGGGGTTGTCAAAGCCCGCGGCCCGCGAGTCTCAGAGGTAAAGCCCGCGGTTCTTGGAAGGCATCGCCTTGACCGTCAGGGGCAGTGGAGGCGGCCGTGCGGCCGCTGCCTTTGCCGCGGGCGCCGAACTCGCGGCCGTCGGCCGCGGGGGCGGCGGCGGCGGCGGTGGCGGCGGCGGCGGCGGCGCGAGGTACGGGCCGTCGCCGCTGTCCTGGAGCGAGCGGCGCGGTGGCGCGCGGCCGTATTTTGAGGCGTACCACTCCGACTTGGGGCCTGAACCACCACGGTTGCCCCGGCGCTGCCCGCTCTTGCGCCACGTCTGGCCGCGCCAGAATTGCGGGCCACCGTGCATGGGCGCGGGCGGCCCCCTGCTGGCGCGACCCCAGATGCCGACGTAGCGCTGCAGCAGCTCCAGTGGCTCCTGGACGCGCTTGGAGTTCCAGGCGATCGGCGCGCTCTCGTTCAGCAGCGAGCGCAAGAACTTGTACGCCTGCACCACGCCCTCTGGCGCCGCAGACGCTTTCGGCACTTCGGGTACCTTGGCGACGAAGGCGCCCACGTTGGGCGCGCCTGCTGGCGGTTGCGCCTGGCGCCACGGCGGCTGAGGCTTCTCCGACGGCGGCTGCTGCTGCTGCTGCACCTCCTGCTGCTGCTGCTGCTGCTGCTCCGCCCGCCACGTGCCGCTAGCGTCTCGGGTGCGACGTGGCGGCGACTTCGGCGCCGCGCCCTGATTGTGGACGGGGATGAGCGTCGGTCCTTGCTTCGCCACTGGCGAGGGGTCGCTGCTGCTGCTGCCAGGGCACTCCGCCGTCTCCCAGCCTGGCGGCGCGGGATCGGCGATGATGTGATCCATGCCTGCCTCCTGCGCAAGGCAAGGTAAACAGAGCACCGTCGCTTCTGGGCCCTGCCCCGCCGCCGCCTGCATCCAGGCCAACGCGGGCGAACGGGGGCGGGGCCGCATGGGCGTCGGGCGCGCTCGATCCGTTTCCCTCGAGCCTGGGCGAACATCTCGAAGAGGTTCAAGGCTTCGGCGACCTGCGAGAAAAGCGAGTGGCTCGCATCTGAAGCCGCCATGTGCACCTCAACAGGAATCCAGGAAATCAGCCTGCACTGCCCAAGCGGACGCTTCGGGCTGAGCGGGCGTTGTCTGAATTCCCAGCGCTCCCGCGGAGTTGTCCATGGCGCTGCTGGCCGCGCCCTCGCTCGCCATGCGCCCGCGAAGCGCCCGCGGCCGCCGGCGGCAGCGGCGCGGGGAGGGGCGCCGCGGGACCCGCGGGGAGGGCTTCGTGACTTGAAAAGGCGCGGGGGGAGCGGCGGAGGGAGGCGGGCGCGGGCGAGGCAGCGGTCAGAGAAATGAGAACGCCCATGGTAATGGAACCAGCGAAGGCGGAGCACCGCCGACAACAGATGGCGGCGGTGCACCGCCAGGCAAACCTCCCAAGAAACACGAAGAACCGCCTGAGCAGCGCAAGGACAAGCAAGGCCCGATAAGATTGCGATCCGATTTCGATCCGAGTTTTTTGTTTTCTGAACGCAGGCTGCGCGCCCCACGCGCCGCCCGCGGCAAAGCCGACTGAGAGTCATGCATCGCGCCACCGAAGCAGGTCGCCTCAGAACTCGCTCTTGCGAGCCTCCAGCTCGCTCTGCACCAGCGCCTTGGCCCAGGCGATGGCGGCCTCCTGAGTGGCAGATGAAAGCCGCCATAAATGCAAAGTGACCCGCGGGGTCTCTTTGCGCATATGATTGGAGCGAGGCCACGCGCGGCCGCAACAACGCGCCCCGCTGCCACGCATCGAGCCCCGTGGCCACGCCGATTGGAGGAGATGGGACCCAAAAGTGTCCTTCTCCTTGCCGTTCCTGTACTTCTTGCTCTTGGTGCCGCCTGGCCCGCTGCGCCCGCTCCTGAAGAGAATATGGCTGCGAGTGCTCTCGTCGTCATACCGCGGTGCTTTCAGCTTGCATGCTGCCGCCTTCGCCTTCGCAGTCTTCTTCGGTGTTGCCTCGGCTTTGGCCTTTGCCTTCGCCGCCGATGGCTTCGCCGTGCCATCTGAAGCCTTTGTCTTCGCCAAGGCCGCTACTGCGTCGGACTTCCTCCGCTTCTTCTCGCCCTTCTCCGCTTTCCAGCCAGAGGAAGTACGTTGCCCCGCCGCTTGGAGGAGAACCAGGGCAGCGTCGGCAGGCAGTTTCGCCAGCGGCAGTTTCGGATCCACCTTGACAGTGGCAAGTGGCAATAACCAATCGCCGCGCCTGCGACGCCCCGCAGAGGGCGCGCCGCTGCCTTGGGCAGAGGCGCGCCCCCGTGAATCGCGGGGGCCGCGGAGGCGGGCCCAGGCTACCGTCCAAAAACTTTTGCCTTCTTCTGCGGCGCCTCCTTCGCGTCCACCTCGGACTCGCTCGAGCTCAGCACCATGGCGTCAACGGCTGACGCCTTGACCTTGGCGCCATCGCCCAACCTTGAGGCCGCGGCCGCAGGCGCCGCTCCCGACATCGCGGCAGGCTCGCCCGCGATGTTCGCGGCAGGCTCGCCCGCGGGAGCTGCTGGAGTGGGAGTCGTCGGCCCGCGCTGCGAGAGGGCGGCCGCCGCTGGGTTCGGCCACCCGCCGCGGGTGTTGTGCGTTGGGATCACCCCCAACGGCAACGCCGCTGGCGTCGCGGCTCCCAAGGGAGGCGTCGCGGCAATCGTCGCGGCTGCAACCGCAACGCTTTGCATCGGAGAAGGCGGCGGCAGAGGCGCGAAGGCGATCGGCGGCAACGCCGCCCGCTGCGGCGTTGCCTGGGCGCCGAGCGCCGCGTTCCTGTTGCCGCGCAAGCTGATGAGCTCCCCGAGGACCTGCGTCTCGAGAAGCCCATTTGTCGGCTGCACGGGCCCCTCCGAGGCGAACGCCTGCTCGTGCAGCGTCGGCCTCTCCTGCTGGAACAGCGCCGCCGAGGGGGGGAGCGCGCCGACAGACTCGGTCGCCTTGCCTCGAGCAGCTGTGTAGGCAGGGGAACGCCGCGTGGTCTTCGCCAACTGCAAGTGCACGTCCAAGAGCTGCGGAGTCGGCGAGTTCTTCTCGTTGCCTGATCGCTGGCACGCCAGGAACATGAACGCGGCTAGCATGCCAAACGTCGGCCCGGAAGGGTTCCGGAGCCCGAGGCGCTCCAAGTGGCGCATCAACATGACAAACTTCGAAGCGAACGACTCGGTTGGGCTCAGCAGTACGTGCCACGTGGAGGCAGTCAGCAACTCCACGAAGCACTCGTAACTTTGCCCTTTGGCCTTCGCGCACCTCCCGCAGAGCCACTCGGTCGCGGCGCCGACCAAATCGTGACTGAACCCCGTCTGCCCGAGCTGGGTCAGCAGCTGCCCTTTCTCCTTGGCCGTCCACCTGCAAAACGACGGGGGGATTTTAGACGGCGGGGAGGAGGGGGGAGCGGGCGGCGCTCCGTCGAACGGAGGCGGGGACCTCCTCGAAGGGGGAACGGATGGCCTCTCGCCCGTGCGGGATCTTTGACCCGAGCCTCACCTTTGGCCTTCGATGAGCGCGCGCACCTTCCCGAAGTGCAGCTGCTCTGCAGCGCCCCTGGAAGGCCCGCTCGCCGCTGCAAGCGCCGCGGCTGCCTCGCCCAGGGCAGCCTGGGCGCGTTCCATCGCGCCGCGGCGCGACGGGGGGCGCCCGCCCCGCGGCCCCTCCAGAAGCGCTCGGTGGGGCAGGGGCAGCGTATTGTGGCGAAGGGAAATGGCATGGCCCTTCACGTCTCCTTTTTGCTCTCCTCTCCTCCCCCCTCTTCCCTCCTCCCCCCTCCTGGGCGGTGCGCCGCCAATGCGACCAAACAAACGGTGTATGATGAAACGTGCGCCGAAGGCGGTGCACCGCCAACGAATGCAGAAGCACCTCGCGCAATCAAGGTGACGTGGGCGGTGGGCCGCCAAATGCGATGACAAATTCGGGCGAAGCATGCGCCGCGGGCGGTGCACCGCCAACGCGAAAGAAACGCATCGCGCAATCACGGGAACGTGGGCGGTGCACCGCCAAATTCGATGACGAATTCTAATGAGACGTGCTGCGTGGACGGTGCTCCGCCGATGCGTGAAGAAACGCCTCGCGCAATCAAGGGAGCGCGGGCGGTGCACCGCCAACGCGACGAAGCTTCAATCAACATGTGCAAAACGTACCAATTGAAATACGCGGGCAAAACATAGCGATGGGCGGTGCGCCGCCAATGCGATAAAACTGCTCAGAATTTGCAAGACGTGGGCGGTGGGCCGCCGAAACGAATCACATCAGAACGCGCCGCGATGAGAAGTGCGGGCGGTGTGCCGCCAATGCGCATGGCTTCCCCTCCCGATTCCCCCCCCCGCCATTCCCGCCCCCTCTTTCCTACCCCCCAGGCTGCGCGGGTTGAGCTCGGTGATGAACGGCCTTCTCGGTCGCCTGGCGCCTGGCGAAACATTCCCTGAGGTTCCGTAGCGGTTATTTTAACTGCCAGACCGCTGGCGGTTAAAAATAACCGCCAGCGGTTTTTCCCTAGTTCAACATAAACTAATCATGCATACATATAAGAAAAACCTGACGTTTTTTTGTTCTAGCACATGCGTATCGCTTCTCGTGGGAGCCACGTTGGCCCCATGTAAGCTTAGAAGCAAAACATATGCGTGTATTGTGTGTGCGTGTGCGTGCGTCGACGCGTTACAAATCCGAATCCTGTTATTATTTTATAATTGTGCCTCGTTCTAGGTAATGCGTCGATAATAATATTGCGTCCTCTGAGCTGACAAGCCATCGGCCTGATCCATCGATTGGCTAGCGGAGTGTAGGGATATCTTCGGCCGCTCTCATCCATACCAGTGTTCCCCCTCCCGTTGGGCAAACATGGGGTCGCAAGCAAAGGAGGGCGATCAGAACGAGGAGGAGAATAGATCAAGTAAGGGAGGGAAGGAGGCGTATGATGGCACCGATGATGCCGATGACGGCTAAGCAATACCGATGATCCTGATGATTATGAAGATGACGATAATGATGCGATGGATGATCCAGAGCCATATGTCGATCGAGTGGGGCCAGGTGCCGAGCAGCCCTCTTCGGCGGACGCTCATCGGCCGAGCTTTCTCGAAAGCGTCCCAGAGCCTCGGGATGAGCGCCGAGACGCTGAGCGACGACTCGCAGCCGCCGACGCAGCTTGATCAGACTGTGGCCGCTGTCGGCGACGGTGCGGCCGTGGAGAAGGACGGTGACGTGCTGATGGGCTGCCAAGATGACAGCAAGTTCGGGCATGAGCTGTTGGACACAATGCTGCCCGATCGCCAACCCCAGTTTGGGGAGGCAGGGTACAGCGGGCCTCTCGGCGCCAAGGACGGCGACGTGGGCATCGGCGGCTCCGACCCGTGCCAGGCCAGGCCCGAGCGGGACGCCGACGGCGTCGAGGAGAACGTCGATGGCGCCGAGGACAGCGACGACGTGCCGCTGATGATGCCTTCCAACAAGGGCGTCGCTGCCCGCGTGACCGAGCCCGAGACGCATCGTGGAGATGAGGACGGCGCAGGTGGCGCGGCAAGCCAGGGCCCTGAAGAAGAAACGCTGCCCTACAACGTGCCGCAGACACCGATCTCGCAGAAGCAGCAGGCCTTGCTGGACCTGGCTGACATCTGCAAGAACATCAACGCGATGGCAACGACGCAGGACGATACCAAGGTAGGAGACAAGCTCAAGGAGCTGTTCACCTCAAAGGCGCTGAAGACCGTGTTCGGCGAGAGGGAGGAGTCGGAGAAGAGCGCCTTCGAGGTGGACGGCATGTCCGACAAGGACAAGGCCAAGGCCGCCATGTGGAAGAAGGTGAAGGCCCTACGGATGTGTCAGAAGCGGGGGGGCAACCCACCGTAGTTCACACGTTTGGGGGGCAATCGTGATCTCGAGTACGCAGTCGTCGGGGACTGCAACAGGTCCCGTCCTCCGCCGTTTGATGTTCGGACCATTGGTTGTCAATTCACGGCCACTCGCGTTGCATTGACCTCGCATTGACCTCGCATTGACCTCGCATTGACCTATAGCTTACCTTGTGAGGTATCGCCGACGCCCACCCACCCCTGCAACCCACCCACTCGCACATACCAAATATAAAACAACGGTCTGAGACATACAAGTCCATCGAAAGTTGTTATATACGTGTGAACATATCAACGGACATATACATGCACTTCCACAGAGAGAGAGAGAGAGAAAGCGAGAGAGAGAGAGAGAGAGAGAGCGAGAGCGAGAGAGAGAGAGAGAAAGAGGGAAAGAGAGAGAGAGAGAGAGAAAGAGAGAGAGAGAGAGAGAGAGAGTGGGGGGAGGGAGGGGGGACAGCTCCGCCAGGCCAAGGGCTTCGATTTCAGCGCGAAAGGCGTCGCGGGCAACGAGATCGCGGGCGTCTGGCAACGAGCCTTGACAGCTAACAAGGACGGGGTGGCCACCAAGTACAAGTTGGTGGGATCCAATCGGGACGCCCAGCAGAAGTTCAGGAAGGAGTGGGCGGAGTCCGAGTTCCAGGCCTTCACCAAGAAGCACAGCCACACGCAGAGCATCTCGCACGAGTGGGCGAAGGAGAGCAAGATGATGACACTAGGGCGGATGGCGTGGAAATACGGCGGCGGCGCTGAGGGCTGGAGGTCAGCCACCACGCGCGCGAGCAAGTGCATCCGGCTCGGCAGCCCGTTCGCGCAGTGGGAGCCTTCCAGCGAGACCCTGATGTACGCGTTCGTGGAGCGCAGCATGACGGAGAAGTTCAGCGAGGCGTGGACGCGGCACGAGGAGCGGACGAGTACCATCGGCAAGAACGACGACGAGCTGGGGGGCATGACGGTGAAGAGGGCCACCGTGCCGGCAGGGGGTGCGCGAATATGGGGTGTCAGTTATAGCTACCATCCTCCTCCCTTTTCCTCCTCCTTCTCGTCATCCTCCTCCTCCTGCCCTCGCAGCTCGAACCTGTTTCATCAGCTTACCCTCAAGCTCCACTTACCGCAATCCTGTCCCATGCTCCTCCTCTACGTTTACGTCACCCCTCATCGGTGAAGATAAATTGAACCCCTCATTTACGTCACCCCTCATTTTCGGTTCACGCCACCCCTCGTTCACTTCGCCTCCCAGAGGGGGGATACCACACGCATTCGGTGAAAAGGATGACTGATGGGGGGTGGGGACACGAGGAAGGTGACGATGGGGAGGAAGAGAATGATGATGAGAGGGAGGAGGAAGAGGAGGATTGGGACGACGGAGCGGGAGGGGGAATAGGGATAGGACGGGGAGGTGGAGGAAAAGGATTATGAGGTGGAGGAGCACACGGATAGGAGGATGATTCTCAGAGGGGGGGCAAAAAACGACGAGGGAGGGAGCTTTCGAGCCCGAAGGCGGAGAAGGCCGAGTCGGCGATGGCGCAGGGCAAGATCGGCAGGGAGCTCATCGGGGGCGAGGTCGCGGTGAAGCTGGCCAACAAGGCCAGCGGCGACAAGGGGGAATAATGAGAGTAGGAGGAGGAGGAGGAGAAGGAGGAGGAGAATGAGGAGGAGAATGAGGAGGAAAAGGAAGATGAGGGGGAGCCAGATGAGGAGGAGGGAGGGGGAGGAGGGGGAGAAATGAAAGAGAGGTGGAGGAGAGGCCTAGTGCCAGGAGGATGGCGGTGGTAATAGGGGGGTGGTAAGGAAGAGGAGGGGCGAGGCGAGAGGGGAGGAGGGTGAGAGGGGTGGAGGATGAGCCGGAAGAGGAGGAGGAGGAGGAGGGAGAGGCGTAACAAGAGAAAGGGGGAGTTGATCAGGATGAGGACGAGGAGGAGAATGATGAGGAGGAGGCGTAATGGCTAGGAAAACGAGGGGGAGGGATGAGCGAGAGCGCGCCTCCGACAGGCAGCCGCGGCCGAGGCGGCGACGACGACCGTGGCCGAGGTGGTGCCGTCCCCGACGGCGGGGCGGGGGGGCAAGGGGACACGTCCGCATCGTCCTTCCCGTCCGTAAACTCTCATCACTCATCCTTGCATTGACCTTGCATTGACCTTGCATTGACCTTGCATTGACCCTGCATTGACCCTGCATGGACTTTGCATTGACCTTGCATTGACCTTGCATTGACCTTGCATTGACCTTGCATTGACCTGGCATTGACCTGGCATTGACCTGGCATTGACCTGGCATTGACCTTGCGTTGACCTTGCATTGACCTTGCATTGACCTTGCATTGCGGTCGCACTCGTCATGCATATTATCTACACCATCGCTGGGCAATCGCGGCGTCATGGATATCACCCTCATCCTCGCAATTGCCAACAACACCGCCAGCTCATCACCACGTCACCGTCATCATCGTGATCGTCATCATCGCCATCGTTCTCACATTCGCCTCATGGCGCGTACCATCATGCCATCGTCATGATCCATGATGCCATTCGCCATCACCGTGTGACCACAGCTGTTTGCACAGCATGCGCGGGCGCGGGTTTCGGCGGGCATAGCTGCGCCCGCATGGCCGAGAAGTCGCCGAAGAAGAGGCCCGCCGCTGCAGGCGGCAGGCCAGCTGGATCCGCGACGAGCGACCTGCCGCCAGAGGTGGAGAAGCTCGTCTACCAGGCGCTGGCGAACCACCTGGAGACGCCCGAGGCGTGCGACTACGGCCCCGCGCAAGATGATGCGATCCTTGTCAAGCACCAGTCCTTCCTGAAGTGCATCAGGGCTGCCACCAAGAACGTCAACCCCGCGAGGTCCATCTTCGTGAGGCTGCTGGAGACACTCGCGGACGAGCGGGAGGGGGAGTGGAAGCTTTGCGACCAGCAGACGTCGTGGGCGGAGAGCAAAGCCAAATCTATTGGGACAATGCTGTCGCATCTGGCGAACGCCCTGCGCAAGAAGGAACCGCCGAAGTGGGCCAAGCCGTTCCTCCCGCCAGCGACCCTGAGGTGTGCAGGAGATTCCGCAGCTGGCGAGCCGGATCAGGAGCAGGACAATGACGCGGCGCAGGCCGCGGCCGAGGATGAGGAAGACGAGGAAGAGGAGGAGGAACAGCAGGCCGAGGAGGAGGAGGAAGAGGAGGAGGAGGAGCCCGAGGAGGACAGTAAGCCTCGCGGTCGAAAACGGCCAGCCGCAGTGGACGACGCAGCCACGGTTGGCGCTGGCGAGGCGTCTGTGCCGCAGACGATCATGAAACAGGAGTGGAAGCTGAGCGAGGAGCAGGGCGGCTGGATTGTCGGCTACAACAAGGAGATAAAGGCTCCAATGACCACCAAACTGTCTATCCACCGATCGAACGACCTGCTGAGCCCATCGATCGATCTGCTGAACCTCGGGACTTCTGATCATCTGACCTACTGTTCTGTGTACAATTTAATGTATGGTCTCGCGATCTCCTAATCTATGTACGGTCTACCGATATATGCTCTCGGGATCTACGCTTCGTCCGATCTACTGCCTCCCAGGCGGCGTGGAGGATGAAGCCAGGCGAGGTGGTGCCAGAGTACGGCGTGACCACTGCGAAAGACGGCTCGCACTTCGTCGCAGAGTGGCCCGACGGCTTGCTGATCGAGATTCCTGGTGTAGTTGGCGCTGTGGGGCCCCCCACGGGGAAGTTGAAGTATGCACCAGTCTGGACAGGCGTGCTGGATGGCGCCAAGTTGGAGGTCAAGTGGACCAAGAAGCACGAGTTGGAGTGGCTCACCCTCTGGAGTACGAAGGACAAGAAGCTGAGCCAGATTTGCGCCCTTTCAAACTACAGCAGCAAAGACGAGGGCGCCAAGTTCATGATCAAGCTAGCCGAGATGTACAAGAACGGCGCAGATCGAGCTGCCCTGGAGGCCGAGAAGAGCAAGTACGGGTACGGCAGGAAGAAGGCCTTCAAGAAACCAGCGGCAGATGTGCTCAAACGGCCCGCGGCAACGGATCTAGCTGGCGAGTCGCAGGACGGGGTCGACAGGAAGCAGGCCCGCGTAGATCCAGTCGCGACGGGATCGAATGCGTCGACCTCGGCCGCGGGCCCCTCCAGTTCAAAGCAGCCCGTGTTGACGAACGTCATCGAGGGCTCCACCCTCGCGGCGCCGACGGCCGTGAAGACCAACCCCGCTCGCCCGAAGGCCATGGCGGCGGAGATCGTGCGCTCTGAGATTCTTGCAGCGCCGCCAATTCCATATATCCCAGATATGGATGACTAATTGCAGATGCCACGTTGCCTGTGCGGCGGTGCGGACGTACAACGCGTGGCTGAGCGCCCCTGCGCGATGGCCACATCATCATTTGATCATCATATCATCATTATGATGTCGGTTCCTCCTGATGCTCCCCTCATCCACCTCCTTATCCTTATGCTCCCCCCTCCTTCTACTCCTGATCATCATACTAGCAGTTCTTACACTCCTGAAGGTCATGTATAATATCATTCTCCTTCCGCCAACCTCCGTGGGCTTCAATGGTGCAAGAGAGGGCCGCCTGGGGCGTTGACATCACATTGACGTTGCATTGACTCTGCATTGACTTGGCATCGGCACGTTCTCATTGCATTGACTTTGCATTGCCATCACACTGAGCTCGCATTGACCGTGAACTGTCTACGTTACATTGACCTTGCATTGACCTCGCACTCACGCTAAATTGACGTTGCATTGACCTTGCATTGACCATGCATTGACCTTGTATTGACCTTGCAATGACCTTGTAGTGGCGGCGCATCACATTGACTTAGCGCTGACGCATCCAGATATGCACGCAGCTTCGGTATCAGCAGAGGGGAAGCACGAGGAGGGATGAGGGGTGATGCAGAGTAGGAGGGAGGGGGAAATGGAGGGCCAGCGTCAGGGAGGGACGGCTGGAGGGAGAGCAGTAGGAACGACAGGACGGAAGGCAGGAGGGCATGATGGGCAATGAGGCAAGTGCGAGAGGAGAGCAGGAGAGAGACCATGGATAAGGGGAGGCCGCGGGCAGCGCAGCTGGCGCAGCGGACGCGGAGCAGGACGCGGACCCATGCGCTTGCCCCGCTCTCTCCGGATAGGAGGGGGATGATGAGGAGGAGGACGGGGAGGACGGGGCGGAGGAGGAGGAGGAGGATATGAGGCGGATAGGGCGAGGGGAAGGAATGGTGAGGAGGAGGGGGATGAGGCCGCATGCGTGTTCACACACACGCACGTATGCCCATGCCATTTCCTGCCCTGTACACACACTTCAAGCATTCACACGCTGTATACATACATGTGTATATATAGTAACATGCTACAAACATAGACATGTGTATATATACGCATGTGTATGTTACCCATGTGTGCGTGTGCATAGGTGTACCTAATGTATCTACGCATGCTCCGTCACCACACACGGCCCTGGACAGGAGCCAGTCGAGCCGTCCGCCGCCAAGCGCAGGCGAGTGGCGACGGCGGCCGCTGGCGCGGCGGCCATGACCACGGCGGCCGCACACTTGCCCAAGACGGGGGCGCCAGTCGTGGCCAAGGGTCCTGGCGGAGTTCAGCCATCGATCCAGAAGGTATCAGGTGCCGTGCCCAAGGTCTTGGCCGCGGCCAAGCCGAAGAGTCGCGGGAAGGCGGGGGGCGCCAAGGAGACCAAGGAGCTGGATCCTGTCAAGAACGCGAAGAGTATAGCCTTGCGCTTCTCGTCTGTGACGAGCCAGGCCGACGCGATCCTGCACCAGATCTCTCAGGATGGGTCCTGGGACTTCGCCAACAAGGCCGAGTTCAAGGGTGACCTCGAGCAGTACCTCGCGAATTTGCGCTGCAAGGTTGCCAAGAGTTCCACGCTCCCCGGGCTCTTCAGCATCGGCTTCAAACAGTTCCAGGACAAGATGACCGAACTCAGCTTCCAGCAGGCCGTGGAGGATCTGCACAGCCTCGCAGAGGACCTTGACGAGGTCACCCAGGAGATGGCCTACCTACTGAACACGAAGGACTTGCGGCAGCAGCGCAAGGGCGCTGCTTCGAGCCAGGCTTCGTGAGGCTCGTTTTTTTGATTGCCGCTCGCTGACAAGTGTGCGCAGGCGTTTCAGTGCAGCACGTGTACGCTGCCATCGGGTTGTATGCTAGGGTCTGCTTGATCAGGGTATGATACATAGGAGGGAAGGTGGCGTTGACCCTGGTTGGATTTTTTGGAGCAACCCCGATGGCTCAGCACGCTCGGAGTTATAGGCACGTGCATGCGGAGGGCTGGAGCCCGTCGCATGCGACCTCGGGGAACGCCGACGCCAAGCTGCTACACTGTGTGCTGCACCGTGCGCTCGTGGCACGATGTGGTGTTTCGAACTCCTGGATGTGGTTCGGTGGTCTGGAGGGGTGCTCCCGAACACAGAATTCTGTGTGAAAATGCCTGCGGGTCCTGTGTCGGCCATCTGAAACTCACCGTTGACCTACCGTTGACCGGCCGTTGACCTCCGAAATGCACCGTTGACCTACCGTTGACCGACCGTTGACCTCGAAAAACGACCGTTGACCTACCGTTGACCTGGGACCGTTGACCTGACCGTTGACCTACCGTTGACCTAACCCTCAAAATATGTGTTTTTACAGGTTTGGTGCGTTGACCTACCGTTGACCTGGGACCGTTGACCTACCGTTGACCTACCTTGTTGACCTACCGTTGACCTCCTGGGACCGACCGTTGACCTACCGTTGACCTACCGTTGACCTCCTGGGACCGACCGTTGACCTACCGTTGACCTACCGTTGACCTCCTGGGACCTACCGATGACCTACTATCAACCAACTTTTAGCATGCGTTTCCCAATGTGATGAGCAAAGCTAGGACACAATTGCAAGGGTTCCGTCGAGCCCGTCCCGCTCGTCAAAGGAGATGGGGGGGTGATGTGCACAAGGAGGCCACGAGCCCGCGGGTGCCATGCTTGCAGGCGGCGCCGAACGCAGACAGTTCGGCACATTCAATACTTGTCCGCTTCAATGCGGCTCGCATTTGCTCGAGGTGACAGTTCTCTGCGTCTGATGGGTACGATTGCGTGCGGTGCGTGCGCATCATGCGACATTGAGTCCAGCTGCTCTCATACCTTTTAGCTCTCATCTCCTACCGTTTCTCCTCACTACCTCTCCTACACCCCCGCCCTCCGCCCTTCTTGGTTGGGAGGGCGGGGTGGGGTTGCACGGCAGTTGCAAACACATGCTCGCTATGAGGTCAGCACACGCTGTAGCCGAGTTTGCTCTAGCCGTTTCAAGGGATGGCGCCAAAGAGACCTCGCACACTTTTGAAACGGAAGCGCCATGCTGTTCCATGGGTTCCTGGGGGCAATTCGCAAAAGCAACAAACACGGCGCGACGCTGGTTCCGGGGTCCTGAAGCATATACTGAGCCCCTATGCATCTGCGAAGGTGACAGCTTATGACGTGTGTGTATTATGTTACCACCTCCAGCTGGCTGAAGTGCCAGGTGGCGCGTTCAGTCTCTACAGTCAGGCTCCTGGCAAACAGAGTGGATCGTACCAGCGTCTTTTAGATTCGGTGCTCCCAGGTGCAGGCGATCTGTATTTGTATTTCGTGCCGACGCCGTGTAATGTGAGGCGGGCAGCTACGCGGACAATACGAGACATACCCTTCCGACCAGTTTGGCAATCAATTGCAGAAGAGATCGAGACGGACCCCCTTAGCTTAGAATTCGTTCGGGCAGACCCGTCCACCAGAGAGGAATGCATATTAGACCTACCTTGCTACAAGACACATCCCGACGTGATGAGGGCAGTTGAAAACAACGAGGACAGACCCATTCCCTTGGGGCTGTACGTAGACGGGGTCAGGTACACTTCTGGGGCGGGGGGGCGATCTGACAGTATTCTTGGATTCTGGGTGATAAATCTCCTGACGGGGAAACGTCATGTGACAGCCGTTCTCTTGGGGTCCGACAAGTGCCTCTGCGGCTGTAGGGGCTGGTGCTCAGTGTGGCCAGCATTGCAGTCGATAAGTTGGATGCTTCAAGCGCTGGTCGCAGGACAATCTCCACCTCGGCGACACGACGATACCGATTGGCACCCAGACGACCCCTTGGCGGAACAAAAAACTGTCCCCAAATGCTGTCTCCTCTGGATACCGCGAGCTGCCGCTCGACCCGCACACCCCATCCCCCAGGGGTAGCTGGACGGTAGCTGGACGGTAGCCGGTCGATAGTTGGATCAGGCGTTGGGTTCCTAGGCGCCGTGAATGTGATCACGTGGCAACGGTGATACGCGCGTGTACGTTGATGGGGTCGTGGGCGGGTTGCGGGCAGGTCGCAAAGCGTCTAAAATGGGCGATGCGTGGCACAATCATGCACGATGGTGCGCCGCGTGACCCACTCGCGCAGATGGGCCTGATACGCTTCTTGCCCCATCTGGCGGCAGGCGGATCAAAGGGGATTGGGCGGAGCACAGCAAAACGTTAAGGCTGGCATCGTGGGCGAGCAAGTTCTCGCCGTGCCAGTACTGTAGCTTGTGCCAAGATGATCTGCATCGTTTCAACTGTGCCGTATGTGGGGACGAGCTACCATGGCCATTGAGGGAAGAAACCGATTATGAGAACTCTTGCATGATGTGCGAACGACTCGTGCGAGTCGATAGCGAGGCTGATCGGGTAGCTGTGCTCGGACTCATTGGGTGGACAAAGCCATCCAACAAAACGATCGGGGGGAGAATTGTGACGAGAGCAGGGACGGTATCAGGCGTAGATTTGCTACCTGGGGACCGCGTGGAGCCTTCGTGCAGTTTGCCCGACATCGGAGCTATAGAGTCGGCCCGCACACCCTTCATCATAACATTCTGGAGGCCTCGGAAAGCAGGGCAAGCAACTATAGATCCAGTGGCGCACAGGTGCCCGCTCTTTCACCGTGCCTTATCAAGCAACCCAAGACGAACGCTCGCCGTAGACTCGCTCCATACTGTATACTACGGCCCTGTTCAGAGGTGGACGTGCGCTGCTTTCTGGAGGCTGGTTTTGAAAAATCCGTGGAGGTGCCCTGGGAATTTCGAGGAACAGAAAGAGTTGGGTCTACGTCGGCTAGTTGCCGACCTGAAGCGCTGGGAGGTGGATACTCACGTTCCTAGTAATCGGTGTGTGTGTCGCAGCTTACGTGGGGCATGTTGGGGAGCGTTGAGGAGTGCACGCAGCACAACACAAACCATCCTGGTGGAACCTTGAAAGCTAAGGCTGGGGAGATGGGGATATTGTTGTCGTTCGCTGTTTTTGAATTACACAAGTACGGTGGTGCTGCTGTGTTTACAGAAGCATTTATGACAGCTGGTACCGCCATGCAGCAATATCTCAACACGATTAGACATATGGGTGTCGTGGTGAAACAACACGAACGTGACACGCTCGTGTCGTTATCTGGTATATTCCTGCGTGCATGTGACGCGAGTGGTGTGGATCACGTACCAAAGCATCATCTTTGTGTTCACCTCGCAGACAGGATGCTGGGATATTAAATAATCAGTGTAGGGAGCCGGCGTGCCACTGGCTACGGGCATAATTGGATTGGGGGATGGGGCAAGGGGCACGCGCATCAATGTTCAAGTATGTGGGTGCGTACGTGTATGAACATATGTCTGTACATGCATGTGTGTGTGTGCATGTGCATGTGCGTGGGCACGTACATATGTGTATGAAGTTGTACAGGGCTGTGTACGCACGCGTACGATACGTGTCTTGTCATTGACCTTACATCGACTTTGCATTGACCTTGCATTGGCCTGTCAAGGATCATGCATTGACGTTGCATCGACGTTGCATTGCTCATCTGCACAACCCTCACACATGCACGCGCTCCCTCTGACACGCACGCACACTCAGTAGCTGTGCTGCTTACATGAGAGGCGGCTTGTAGCAATTGATGTGGGGAATGTTGCTTTGGTCACCCCATCCCTCTCCCCACGGGCCCCCGACACGTTCAGTGGACGTATCCGAGGACCATGTTCCATGGATCACCCAAACTATATACTACATGTACGGATGAAGGATTGAATGTGATTCTCCGTGGTCTTGCGCAGTTCGCCCATCGCATGACACTCGAGCGACGCATATTTTCGATGTTCAACATTTTGGGCAGGCTCAATTGTAGTGATTACATATTTGGCGCTTCAGCTGGATCCCTACCGCTCTTGCCAAACTCTTCATGAATGGCTGATGGCCGAACGTGGAAGGCCGCCATGGCCAACCGCGCAGCGTACCCAATGAGTGAGGATGATATTAGACGAGCAGATGCCGCCTGCAAAATGGAGAATGAGATCCATTGTGAAGTTGGGCGCTCTGCATTGGTCAACGAAAACGGTATCGATGACGGCGTGTTCCACGCCATTGTCCAGAAGGTGAATGCTGCCTCTTCAGCTGTTGTTCGTTCCTTGGACTTCGTGGAGACGTTCTGTGGTTCGGCACGTGCGTCCAGGCAAGTAGCAGCATCTGGCTATAAGGCGACAGCAATTGATAAATCCTCGGGACGGAAGTGGGACAATGTGGCGACGGCGGTTGGCCTCATCTACGTCTCCTTGACGTTGCTGGCCCTCAAAGTCGGTGGCACTGGATGGTTCGCACCACAATGTTCGACATGGGTGAACTGCGCCCGTGGACATACCCGCCGAACAAAGGAAGAGGCCATCGGAGATATGATCAGGGAGGACGTGCGCGAGGCGAACTGCATTGGAGTTGCATTGTCCGAGGGAGGGTGTGCTGCATCGAATGAGAAAGTGACATTGTGTCCATGCGGTATCATCGGGGAGAGCACGGAACCCCTTGATTCGAATCATGTGCTCTTGTATAGCCATGTTGAAGCACGGCCATCGGTAGCAGAATGCTCGTGAGAGACGTGCGATCCAGGTCGCCTGAAGGCGATGCCGCGTGCTGCCACGTTGAGCGCAGGGGGCGCAGTGGATGCCCCATCCAAACGCATATGCATGGTCATGCCTGGCGCGCTGGTGCACGGCTGCATGCAAGCACGCGCGCATGAGTGGCAGTTCGCAGGGTAGGGAGGTCGTGGCTGCTGACGCTCTGCACCTTGAAGGGCGCCTTCTTCTGCGTTGAGCAGCCGCTCTCGTCGATGCTCTTCGACTTCTGCGGGCTGTCCGACGCGCTCCTCCTGAACAGATCGATTCGGAGGGTCACGTACATGGGATGTTTCGGAGCGTGCAGCAGGAAACCGTTGGAGGTGTATTCTACTTGGCCAGAACATCTGTGGAACTTCGTGGCTGGGACTAGGAACGCTGCCGACGCTGCCGTCCATCAGGACGTCGGGTTTGCATACCGCCTCGCCCATTACAACAATTACAAAACAAGTCCCGTGCAAATTGTTTCGACAATGTTTTTGATCGGGCCCGAACGGGTCCACTGATTCGACAGGACGTGCTAGCTGTGGTTTGAACAGTGTTCGCAGTTTCCTCCCCGCGGCGCCTCTCCAGAGGAGGGCCGTGGGGTCAAGCGCTTGCACGGGGTGACGCCCAAGCCCGAGGTGAAGCTCGAGGAGACCGCTGACAAGAAGGGATGGTCGAGTACGGGCTGGGTCACTGGCACTGGCTCCCACATAAAGGCTTCCGAGGAGTACACCGTGGAGTTCGCCGCTGCGATCGCAGCGGCAGTCGTAGCTGGATTGAGCTACGTGCATGTCGACGCCGACTGATAGCGGTTGTAAGCTCAAAGTAGTATGAACACGCACACGCATGTCTGCACATACCACACTGCACGAGCACATGACACGTTCGCACGCATGCTACAATAAAACACACACACACCACAAGCAACACAAGGAGTTGCACGTGCTTGCATATGCACACCACACACAATTCAATGAGCAACAACCCCTGTCTGGGCGCGTGGCTGCTCGCCACTCGTTTAAATGCTAACGGAGGCCGATATAATCGCATGTTGGATCTTTGCACGCATTAACGCGGGCATTGGCAGTGGCTTGACATATTGCCTTAGTATTCGCATTGACGTTGCATTGACAGTGAATCGACCTTGCATTGACCTTGCGTTGACCTCGCATTGACCTCGCATTGACCTTGCATTGACCTTGCATTGACCTTGCATTGATCTTTTTAAGGATCATGCATTGACGTTGTATTGATATTGCGTTGACCTTACGTTGACATTACATGACCATTTCAAGGGTCTTGCATCGACGTTGCATTGACCTGGCGTTGGCCTTGCACTGTTCTCGATCGTACTCACGCATAAAACGGGATGTCATCCTTACTGGTAACTTGTCGATTGGCTACTCGTCTCGACTCACCCATCTGTCTAATGGTGGACGGGGCGGGGGGGGGGTCGCTCGCCGCATCCCCGCGGCTGGGCACCAGCTACCAGCCGAGCGGTCTTCGGCAGTCTTCCTCCGCTTTAAACAATGACTCTTCATTTTCCTCGGGTCATATCGCCCTTATGTGTCATCCACCTGCACTTCGGCTACACACTCCTTTTCTGTGTTCTAATCTCCCTCAAATTCCTCGTCGTCGTCGTCGTCGGAATCCCCACCGTCTCTAATCATCGCATCCTATCTACTCGGTGCCCTCGTACTTCGCTTATTCCCCGCTTATCTCATCGCCTTACCCCTCGCCATATTCCTCCATCCTACACCGCACTAATCACCCCACTCACCCTCTGCATTCCCGTCCTAGCAGTACTCGTGTCCGACGCCCCCCTCAGGCTCGAAATATTTCTCGAATGGCTTTCGTTTCAACTAGGTCCCGAGGCCAAATGGCCCAACCACTCACAAAGACCGAAGCGGCCCAGATGCTAGCGGAAGGGATGGATCCTGAACTCGTGGCGCTGCTATCCAGGCTAGACTGCGACGTCAATCGCTTCCCCACTGCCCCCATTAATTATACGTCCCCCTTTGCCCACTCCTTCTCAATGCTTCCCGTGTTTACTCGTTTTGTTTCAGCCTGGATAGCGCGACCAACCTTGTATAGGCCAATCCCGAACACACTTGAGCAGGAGCCGAAGCAGCAGGAAGCCGAGACTGAGAAACGAGCCAAGTTCGAGCAGGAACAGGAACAGCACCAAAAGCGAGTCGACAATGCCTTGAAGAGGCTGCAGGATGAGAGGGCACGGTTGGCTGCTGAGTAGCGTGAGGTGTATCGCAAGTAAGGCGCGGGCGGGTTCTTAAAAGCTCGGCTGAGGAAGTCCACGAGGGCGGGGGGGCTCAGGGAGGGGGGAGGGGGAGGAAGACGACGAGGTCGGAATGATCAGGGGATGTGAGTGGACGGTGGACAGGGGGGGGATCGGCTGGGCAAAGGAACTTATGTAGATTCCATCGGCTTCGTCTTTAAGAATTTGCCCGACATGCAGATTCGAGCTCGGTTGGAGGAAACCCGAAGTTCGCGACATGGTCGAGGGTCGGGGTAGCTGCGCGTGGCCGTCTTCCTAAAGCGGACCTCGAGGCCGCGCGAGCCTAGCCCTGATCCGCCGCCCGCGCCAGAGCCCGAGTCGGAGTTCCGAGGGCGATGACTCTTCTCTTGATGACATGTGACCCGTTGCCTCAGTGACCTCGCACGGCGGACAGTCGAACGAGAGCGACTGGAAATAGGAAGGCTTATGGAGCCGAGGAGGGTTATGATGCGATTGGGGGAAGTTGGGGACGCCAATGCCAATGCTCAGCCTCACTCACACTCAGACCCAGATCATTCATATTTACTCGCGCTCAGCCCGCTCATACTCAGACTCGCTCGCACTCAGAGCCACAAGCTCAGAGTCATGTGTATCCTGAGCCACGCGCATTCAGGCTCATTCGCTCACGTGTTCAACTCATTCAGACTCACGTTGGTCGCACTCAGACTCATGAACACTCGTCGTCCTACACTCAGACTCGACATACCTCAGAGACACGGCGATGCCAAGAGGAGCCCCCCCGCTTCCTTCCTCCCCGCTTTCGCTCTCTCTCTCTCTCGCTCGCTCCCTCTTTCTCTCTTTCTATCTCCCTCCACCATGTGTATCTAGGCATACATATACATACACGGATCGCACTCTTGTTGTTTGTGATCCTTCTCTCTCTCTCTCTCTCTCTCACTCTCTCTACCCCTCTCTCTCTATGTCTCCTTCTCTTCCCCATGCTCCTCCCGCTTGTCCGTTCCCCTCCCAACCTCCTCGCCCGCGCCTTCTCCCGCCCTCACCCTCTATGGTAGCCTTCCACGCGCGGGCTCACGTGATTTAAGACCGTGTAACATAACATGGTCTATGTTAACGACGTGGTGGCCGAACACAACTGTATGATGTCATATGTATAATTGGGCCCGCACGTGGAATAACACGTCAGGCTTGCGTTTTTACACATGACACACGCCCGACGTACAGGGGCCTTGCGATAATACCCACTCACGTTGGACACCAGGGCCAGATTCGAGTTTGAAGATGCGGTTCCAAAGAAACGTGGTCGTCGAATTGCCTTGGTTGTTGCCTTGCGTTTCCACCCGCGCGCGTCGCAACGCGCTTTCATTGGTGGCATGTATGTGTTGCGCTGGAAGAATGATTGTTTTTGATGATTTTGTTATTGGTTTTGTTGCCTGGCGGTTTTTAGGCTGGCGGTTTTTTTTAACTGCCAAAACCTGGCGGTTAAAACAACCGCCCTGGTACCTCAGGGTTGTGTTGAAGAAAACCGGCGCGTTTTTTGGTTTCCGACCCCCTTTTCAAAAAGCAGACGAAAAAGCAGACTTATCGGACTTAAACTTATCTCATGTATAAATATAATTATAATGAACTTATAAGTATGGCAATTGGGTGCACACAAGTAACATATGTTCTACATGCTATTGAAGTATATATGTTGATGACTTAAGTTGGATGTGGATGGTAGTTGCAGGATCCTAACATATCTCACTACAAGTGATTTCAAGTTACTTACAAATAGCTTCACATATAATTGAAGTAATTTATATGTGATTTCATCTGACATTGATCTCATATGTCAACGCCATCACCAAAGCCCCCCCCCTCCAGGGCTGCCGCCGGATGGGTGTCTGCTGGGTGCCGGCTGGGTACCCAGCGGCCGCCGGATGGGTATTTGCCGGGTGCCAGCTGGGTACCCCTACCCATCCAGCGCCGGATGGGTATGCCGCCGGATGGGTACCTGAGCGCCGCCCCCCCTCAGGGCTGCCGCCGGATGGGTACCTGCCGGGTGCCGGCTGGGTACCTTTACCCATCCAGCGGCCGCCGGATGGGTATTTGCCGGGTGCCGGCTGGGTACCCATTCTGCAGCGCCGGATGGGTATGCCGCCGGATGGGTATCTGAGCGCCCCCCCCGTCAGGGCTGCCGCCGGATGGGTATCTGCCGGGTGCTGGCGCCGGATGGGTATGCCGCCGGATGGGTATATCTGATGAGCGCTCCCCCCCCTCAGGGCTGCCGCCGGATGGGTATCTGCCGGGTGCCGGCCGGGTACCCATCCAGCGCCAGATGGGTGTGCCGCCGGATGGGTATCTAGCGCCCCCCCCCCCCTCAGGGCTGCCGCCGGATGGGAATTTGCTGTGTGCCAGCTGGGTGCCCCTACCCATCCAGCGCCGGATGGGTATCCCGCCGGCTTGGTTCTCCTCCACCGCCCCCGCCCTACCAGGCCATCGCCCGGCGTACACTCTGTGTACAGGAGGACTATTCAACAATAGACGAACAATGGCCTGGGGACGATTTTGTGATCTTTTCTGAATTATGTTTGGGCATCGTTTCTCTGTTTTAAACTTTCATCTTAAACGCGTTTGTAGGAGGACACGCCCGACCTGACATTGTGCCTGCTTCCCCAAGGTTAATTTTCACAACACCAGTCGTCTCAGCCCTGTCTTAGCCATAGTCTTCGGTACTCGCCCCAGAATGGGCGTCCACCCGGCGTTCTGTTGCACAGCCAGCGCCGATGGCTGACTGTCTGGAAGTCAGTCTAGGCTCACTTGCTGCGTGCAGATCGCTCGATTGTCGAGGGGAGCAAAGTCAATCCCCTGAGCTTTTGTTAGTGGCATGCAGCAACGTGGTGAGGCTCGGATTGCTCGTTCCGTGCACCTGCTTGCCAGCTTCAGATTATTCCGCACGACGGACGCGACGAGTTGTCGTGTGTCGAGCGTGATCTCGATCTGTACCCTCGTAGCTTCGCCTCTCCATTGTTCGATGAAATGGATGCGGGACGGCCCGCTGGCGGCAATACTTAGGCTCAAGAGTGGAGTCTCCTTCTGCAGAGTTCCCTTGCGTCCGTTTTGCTCGTACAGTCATGACGACCTCTGCAGGTTACGGCTCGATAACCCCGCAGAACACCGCACTGTTTTCTGCGCCACCTGGACTTCGAAGGGTCACTCCCACGCTGGAGAACTGCGCCATCCATGCAAACTGATCGACTGGACTGGTTCACAACAAAAAACAAAAAACAAAAAAAAGCCCCCAAGACGGCCCAAGAGGGCCTCAATAATGCCTCAAGAGGGGCCCCAGAAAGGGAGCACGAAACAACATCTCGAACTCTCGGCCCTCAGAGGCCCCCAGGAAGCCCCAAGAGGTTCCCAAGACGCCCCAAGACGCCCCCAAGACGCCCCCCAAGAGGCCCTGAGGGCCCCCAAGACGCCGCCAAGGAGCCCCAAGAGACTCCCAAGAGGTCCCCAAGAGGCCCCCAAGAGGCCCTAAAGAGGATTCCAGGGCCGGCGGAATGAGCGAAGCGATCACATAATTACCCACAAATGATTTGAGTATGGGGTATATTGGATTTCTAAGGCGGGCAGAGCAGATAAGAATTGCCGACTAAGATATGTGCATACTATTCAATCCGAAGTTATGCACACCAGTGAAAGCAATGAAGTGACCAAAACGGCAGCGCAGTGCAACCCATTGCCATGAAAGCAAACCAGATGCGTGTCCAATGCGGCTCGAAGCATTACAAGTTAGTAAAACCAATGCACAGCAATGCAATGCAATGCAATGCAAATCAAAGCAAAGTAGAGCAATGCTCACCAGTGCAATGTGGAGCACGAAGCAATGGAACTACACATGCAACGGACATCAACCCAGCGGAATACAATGCGAGGCAGTGCACAATCATGCAACAAACTGATCATGATTCGGGAATTCGGAGATCTCAGGGACGAGCCGCCCTAGAAAAAGCCCAAGAGCACCCCAAGGGGAACGCAAGAGAGGGTCAAAGGGCACCCAAGAACAACCGGTGAGTTCCCCGAGATGGGCTCCAAGGGGGGCCCAAGCGTGGCCCAAGGAGCTCCAAGGAGGCTCCAGAACGGGGCACAGGAAGGACACAAGAGGCGCCCCAAGAAAGCCAGAAGATGGCGTCAGAAAGAGAAGCCTCAAGGAAGCGCCCCATCAGCCCCAGAAGCAAGCCGCGAGGGCACACGAGCAGCCCAGAGGGTGGCGCCCGCGTCACCAGCCTGGCGCCCGCGGCACCAGGCTCGCACCGAAATGCCCGCGGCGAAGAGAAGGCAGCGGTGGCACCGCGACGGTGGCGACGGCACGAAGCGCACCCCAGGTGGAGGGTTTCTCCAACGGGCTTAGGCGACTCCTCCTCCGCCTCCTCTTCCTCCGCCTCCTCCTCCTCCTGCTCCATCTCCTCCTCCTCCGCCTCCTCCACCGCCTCCTCCTTCTCCTCCTCGGGTCGCCTACGGCCCTGGGGGAAACCGTGCAACCTAGGCTCTAGCAAGCCGCAGCCCTTGACTGAAGTATTGACCCACAAATGGTCTGCACTCGAGGCAAAAGAGTACCAATCACGCGGATCACATGGCATCGCCCCGCCAATTTCGGCACGCCGATCGCGCCCCCCCCCAAGAGAGAGTTCCATTTACAGTGCCAGGGACAGAGTGCGCATGCGTCCTTTCGCCCAACACGGCACACCCTTCGCACGGATCGTGACCCAGAAGGATGTAGTTTCACGTGTTGCCTTAGTGGCAAGGTTCACATAGCGCCCTCCCGCGTTTCGATTCATTCATCACACGGATCGTGCCCCAAACCGACGGCCCCAGAGACAGGGTTCGCATCCCACAACCCCGGCCATGTCGGCACACCTCTGACATGGGTCATCAGTTAGGGGTGTCTTATGGGCGTCTTGGACGCCTCTCATGGGTTCGCGGTGTGATTCTCATGAGCTTCTTGAAGCCTCTGCAAGGCCTCTTGGAGGCCTCTCGGCGCTCTTCGGGGCCACTCGAGGGCTGCTGGGGGTTTCCTGAGATCTTTGGTTGGCCTCCCAGGGGGTCTCGGGGGCATGTTAGGAGCCCCAGTGCTGTGTGTGTGTTTGTGTGGTGTGTGGTGTTGTGCGTGGTGTGTGTGGGAGGGTTGGGGAGTGTGGTGTTGGTGTGTGTGTGTGTGTGTGTGTGTGTGTGCGCGGGGGGGTCTGGGGTGTGTTGGGTTGTGGCGGGTGTGAAGGCTGTGTGTTGCGTGTGTGGTGTGTGCGTGTGGTGTGTGTGTGTGTGGTGTGTGTGGTGTGTGTGGTTTGTGGTGTTGTGTGGTGTGTGTGAGGTGTGTGTGTGTGTGCGTGTGAGTGTGTTGTGTGTGGTGTGTGTGGTGTGTGTGGTGTGTGTGTGTGATGTGTGTGTGGTGTGTGTGTGTGAGTGTGTTGTGTGTGGTGTGTGTGTGGTGTGTGTGTGTGTGTGGTGTGTGTGTGTTGTGTGGTGTTGTGGTGTGTGTGCGTGTGTGTGATGTGTGTGTGTGTGTGTGTGTGTGTGGTGGGGGGGGTTGTGGGTTGTGTGGTGTGTGTTGGAGGTGTGGGGTGTGTGGTGTGTGTGTGTGTGCGGGGACTGTGTGTGGTGTGTGTGGTGTGTGTGTGTGTGGTGTGTGTGGTGTGTGGTGTTGTGTGGCGTGTGTGGTGTGTGTGTGGTGTTGTATGGTGTGTGTGAGTGTGTGTGTGTGTGGGTGGGTGGTGGGGGGGGGTGTGGTGTGGTGGTGGTGTGGTGTGGTGTGGTGTGGTGTGGTCGTGTCGTGTCGTGCCGTGTCGGGTGGTGTGTTGATGTGATGTGTGTGTGTGGGTGGGTGTGTTGGTGGGCGTGGGTGGGTGTGGGTGTGTGGTTGTGTGTGTGTGTGTGTGTGTGTGTGTGTGTGTGTGTGTGTGTGTGTGTGTGTGTGGTGTGTGTGTGTGTGTGTGTGTGTGTGTGTGTGTGTGTGTGGGGGGCGTGTTTGTGTGTGTGGGGTGTGCGCATGAGTGGTGTGTGCATGTGTGTGTATTGTTTTTTGTGTGTGTGTGTGTGTGTGTGTGTGTGTGTGTGTGTGTGGGAGGGGGGGGGCTGTGTGTGGTGGGTGTGGTGTGTGTGTGTGGTGCGTGTGTGGTGTCTGTGGTGTATGTGGTGTGTAGTGTTGTGTGGTGTGTGTGTGTGATGTGTGTGTGTAGTGTGTGGTGTGTGTGCGTGGTGTGTGTTCTGTGTGGTGCTGTGTGGTGTGTGTAGGGGGGGGGGGGGGGGGGGGGTGCGGGGTGTTTGGTGTGTGTGTGTGTGTGGTGGGAGGGTGTGGGCTGTGTGTTAGGGCTGTGGGGTGTGTTGTGTGTGGTGTTGTGTGTGTGGTTTGTGTGTGTCGTTGTGTGTGTGTGTGGTGTGTGTGGTGTGTGTGGTGTGTGTGGGTGGGGGGGGGGCACTTTAAGGGTAGCTCTTTGGGAGATCTTATATAGAATCGGGAGTATAGCTCGCGCGCCGTTGCCTTTGGCTCAAGGCACGCGCGCCCGATTTGCCCGGATACCTGACTTGGTATTCGCTATGTGCTGGAAAGACCGATACGTCGATCTTATCCTATCTTACCCATCCACTCCCCATATCGTATCCCTTCGACATGGAATTGGATGCAATGTGACCTACCAGGCTCACTTTCGACTTGGTAGCGGAGCTGGCCGCACTCTCGTGTGGTCAACTCTTGCTCTTCTCATCCTCATACTATTCGGCACGATCTTCGTGACCACCTACCACCCTGCGCCACCACTCCCAGTACGTTTACGTGGATCTATCCAAGAGCAAGAAGCAACACGAGAGGTACGACGTCTAGACAACAACATTGGTACCATATACGCTTCATCATTGCGCTACTACCAACCGCTCGGCAACGAGCCAAAAGCGCAGTACTTGAAGCATGGGCGGAGAGATCCGCCAGATAGAGCGCCTCGAAGACTTGACAAGGCGCTACCCCAGCGCGGCAACGCGCCTAATCACCACCCCTATCTTCACAGCCTTGGGCTGGTTATCTTCGCCATCATATGGTTCGCGCTGGGGGCAGCAATCGGACACATGCGTCGTGGAGAGAACAGCACCGATGGGCAAACACATGGCCCATACTGGGACCCTCAAGGCAACGTACCTTTTCGCGAGTACGTTTATGAGGCCAACGCATGGCTCAACGTCACAAGTGGACGTATGACGCCGCAGGCCCAAGCGGCCGCCATACAACGCGGCCTGGGTGGCCTAGCGAGGACACTCGGCATGAGGGTACCGCCTGACATTATAAACTATGGTGCTGACATCGATGGGGTCCACACCGACCCAGTGACCTACATCGCGTTCCTCCTAAGCATGAAGTTCGAACGCTTGGAAGATGAGCGCCAGCTCACTTCCGGCACGCAGCTCATCGACTTTCATGTGCCTCACGGAGAACGAATCGACGTCACCCTTGCCCGATTCGAAATGGCCCGACTTGAGGCGCAGTCGGTGGGATTTGACCTTCCCAACTTCCAATTACTAACCGCGATCCTGTTCCGCGCCTTAGGCGTCGGCAACCAGCGAGCCATGCAACTCTTACAGCCACTCAATCATCAAATGCCCCGAACACAACAACAGCATGATGAGTTGCTGGAGAGGATACGTTCGATTGGCCACCTATCAGAACGGCCTCCTGGCAATATAGGATCAGTGTTTGGAAGGGGAAGGGGATCTGGTAGTGGGAATTTCTACACTACCTTATTCGCTGAAGCCCAGCCTGGAGACGGGCCCTCAAGCAGATGGGCCGACGATCCTGGAGAATCCACTGCTCTACTAGCAGGGGATCGATCACAACCAAGCTGGGCAACCAGCCCTCCTTCCAGAGAACCTCAACCACACCGTTCTCTATAGGGTGAATCAAACCCCCTAACCGACGGTGTATCCACCTACTTGGGAGACGATGATTTCGACTCTGGCGCCGACACAGATACTGTATCATCAGACGGTGTTGAAGCTCTAGATTGGTCAGATATCATGAATATGGAATATGACAATCAGCGTGCTGAACACCTGTTTTGGTTATTGCAACAGGCTAAACGGAGGTGGAGGAGGTTCACGCGAAAACCAGTGCGTCGCGTTAGGAGGAGGATACGGAGGAGCTTCAGAGGAAAAGGTAAAGACAAACGGGGTCGCCGTAGGTTGAATGGACGAGGCATCGCGGCCTTCCTCCTGAAGCTCTCAGATGAACAGTATGATGAGATATTTTTCGGCTGGAAAGGCCGTGGTAAAGGCCGTAGAGAGACCTCAGGCAAAGGCAAAGGTAGGCGGGGAAACCCGCGAGGTAGAGACGGCCAGGTCCTAAAGTGCCATGCGTGTGACAGTGCCGACCATCTTGTGAGAGATTGCCCAGCGAAGGGAAATGGAAAGGGCAGATCGACCGAAGCCCATTTTGGCTCAAGTGAACCATTTATTGAATATCTGAGCCTCCAGGATTTTGAGGCCATGGAACAGATATTTTACACATGGGTTAGCTGCATGGACAAAATCGACGAGCTCGAGGCGCATGGCCATGGACTGTACGCGCACTACCTCGAGTACGTCCGCAGGTTCGTTGTTGGCAACAACGAGCTCACTCCCGTGGAACACGGAACGCTGGGAAACCAGCTTTTATCTTTCTTCGACTGGATGTTCGGGAACCCAGGCAACATCATGGCCTACGAGAGCAGTGACGAGAAGGTCACCGTAGAGGCCTCGCCTTCAGAGGTTGACCGTAACCTCCAACCTCCACCCGACCTCCCGCCTGGAAACGGGCCTACCTATCCCCGAAATTACGCTGAACTGATAGAAATGGAGTCTCAAGCGTTCGTTGCGGGCGCACCAGGGAACCCATTTATACCCCCTGGTTCGCTTGCTCCAGGCGAGCACGGGCCACGCACACCACTGCAAACCCTCATGAGGATGCACGAGATACTAACCATAGCATATCCTGAGAGTCAAGAAAGCATCGAGGCTGGTAACATGATGCTGCAGGACACTGACGCCTGCGACCACTCGGAATTAGTGTTAGCAGCCTTGACTCTTATCGACAGCGTGCACCCTGAGGGCGTGCAGAGGCATGTGTGGTACTCCCGAGGGAGATGGCGCGAGGCCCTTGAAAGGGCCATCGCCATGCGCGGCCAGGCTCTTCCTCCGCCAGGATGGGGTCTCCAGGCGGCGGGATTATGGCCCAATCATACTGCCATGCGCAACATTGCTGGGCAGCCCGTGCTCGACAACGAGCCTGAGCCGACAACCGCACCGCCTACTCCGGGACAGCCAAGCGACGCTCATACGCCGGCCATGCAGGGAAACCTGCCCGTCCCGGCTGCACCGATGGCCATCATCACTGGCAGTTCTACATCAGAAGATGAAGAGGGCGATGGTTGCGGGCTGTGCGAGGACGAAGCCACAATCCTCATGATGGAGGTCACTGGTGAGGAAGAGGTGGACTTTGATCCTGACGAGCCTGACGCACCATCACCATCGGCACAAGCGCCAATTGCGCCGGGCTCCAGCCAGCAGGGAAACCTGCCTCTATTAAACGATCCACCTGGGATCGCACAGGAGCCTCCGCAGGCGCCCCCGCCGGCTCCCGCTCAGGCTGCTTCGGCAGCCTCTTCTGAACATGCCGGAAGGTCTCGTTCCCACCTGCGCTCCAGAGGAGAGCCCCATCCACAGGCACGGCTTCCTCGTGAGTGGAGGCAAGCTGGCCCAAAGGAGCACGCTCTTAGGCGAGGAGGCGAACTACTTCCTTATAATGACCCACGACGTCGGAAAGGGGAACACTCGGCCTTCGGCAAGGGCAACCCTGCCTATAGAGACGCTCAGGGTAAGGCCATCCGCGGTGGCTATCAGCTTGCGACAAACATCCGCCGCCCCGAAATAGAAGAAGTGCGGACTCAGTTGCGAAACATCATCGCGGCGCGCAAGCTGTATAGGCCTCAGGCAGTTTGTGGGCCATGCTCCGAGCCGTTTCAGGAGCACAGGCCGGGATGCCTTGTAGAGCTCAACGAAAGTTTGAGCCCGAACAGGGGCCGCACTCCTCATAAGGAGGGTCATCCGCCACTGATCCCGATGACACAAGACGAGATCGCAGAGATCAACCGTCGTCTCGGGATCACGGTTCACATGAAGCCGAAAGCCGAGGAGGATAAGCCTCCTCCGGCCCCAAGGGGACTGGTGCCCATGACCCAGGAAGAAAAGGACGCGCTCTTTAACCTTCTAGGAATGCGAGGAAACTCGCCCGGCGTTTCCAGCCAGTCCCAACGGCCAGAACCGACAGCCAACGATGACCAGAAGGCCCAGCGAGTTGCGGCGGATGAGGGACGCATGCGAATAGCAGAGGAACGCACACGCGAGGCAACTCGCCAGATGCTGATGGATTCCCAAAAGATATACATGAAGGGGGCGAAGAAGCCCCCACTCCCACTCCAACCGACGGCTAAGAGCGAAACTCCAGCACCGAAGTCGCCTTCGGGGGTGAGACCGAAAACATCAGCACGCTCTGAGGATCCTGGGCCAGATGTGCAGATGGAGGTGCCTCGCTCTAAAACGCCGAGGTCACCGACTGGAGCAACTCCAGCACAAGGACCCGATCCCAAGCAGCAACCTCAGGACCCTGTGGAGGAACGGAGACGCCCGCCTAGTCGCAGCGGATCCATCGCCAATAAGGCGAAGGCTTTCGAGCGCACAGGGTACGCCCCTGCGCCAGCCTCGCCTGTGGCGGCACGCTCCAAAAGGTCCGACGAAGGTGCCCTGTCTAGGGGCACCTGGGCGCCGACGATTAGGGGCAGCGCCAGTCGAGAGTCACCGCGGGGAAACCCGCCAGGCGTTGCCGCTGCAGCTTCCTCCTCTTCAGGAGCCGCAGCCTCTTCGGCGACAGAGGCTCCTGCGCGGGGAAACCCGCCCGAGGATCAGCTGCACCGCCCAGGAGACACGTCCTTCACCAGTGGGAGTCCGAACGTGATCAGGGATAGACTTGCTCTGCGGAAGCTCCCACCGATACGCTCGGTGGATGAGGAATTCGTGAGAAAATGCAGGCAAGAGAACATTATCCCGAGTAAGAATCACACCCTCAAGCAACTGAGTAAAGCTCTCAGTAGGATATGCAGACACGCGCCGGACAACGCACACAATCCTGTGTTGGGCCTGAATACATTCGATGGTCATGATGGTTGGATTAACTTCGTAGAGCTCGTAAATGAGTATCCGCGGCACCACGGACGAACGAGACATAATGCGTATAATCCCAGACATGACGAGGCCAAGGTCATCACAGAGAACCTATACGGCCGAACGGTGGACCAGCTGGCTGCCATCATGATGGAGATTGCTCATGTCCGCGAACCAGACGGTGAAGAGAAACAACGCCTTCAGTTCAAGGTGTTAGTTCGGGATTCTGGCAAGCCCGACATCTTCATCCGTGCCTCTCAAGGGCGCTCGTGGACGCTGAACGCCCCATGGTCGCTGTACAAGTATATTGTACTGCACGACCACCCTGCCGGAGACCGGCCCCGTACCCCGAGGTCGCCATGCATGGCACTCGGTGGAATGCCTTCGAAGGTATTATGTGGCACGGCCTTCCCTGTCGATCCGAACACATCTCAAAGAAAAAGGGGGCAGGCCGGTCGCGCATCCACTTCGTGCCGACGGTCCGCTGTCGCAGCGTGAACAGCGGGTGGGACCCAGATTCCAACATCATCATCTTTGTGGACTGGCACAAGGCCCTGCAGGATGGTATAAAATTTTGTTGGTCTGACAATGGGGTCCTTTTATCAGAGGGAAATGACGGTATCACCGAACCGTACTACATTTCTCACGTGGAAGACCTTGCCACGGGGAAGCAATGGCGCAACCCAGAGTATCTGGGCGATCGCCAGGCACGCGTCTCCACCACCATGATGACGGCCCCTGGCAGGTGGGCGGACGTAGGCAGTGCCAGCGTCAAGTACCAGTGGTCCCGCGACCAAGAGGGCGTCGACCCTCCTATGGTTTACATTCACAGGGAAGTTGGGGACCACTATAGCCCTGCCACGCTGGGAAACCAGCCTGAGGTCCACCAGATCTTTATGATCACCGAGAGTGAGGCCGGAAGCGCGGCTCCAAGCCGCGCTCCAAGCCAAGGGCCTAGTGCCATATCTTGGCAGGCCATCAGCACCTCGGATCTGGACCAGATCGCGGCCGCTCTGAATCCTGAACAGGCGTGGCAATTGGCGGACAGATTATATCAGCAAGACCCCTGGGCCGCTGGCCAGGGAGCCATGTCCGCCATGGCGACGCGCAATCGTCAGGCCATGCAGGGAAACCTGCCTATAAATGGACTCAGAAATGAGATGCCTGATCCGCAGGGAGACCCGCAGACATTCGGCCGCATCTTTGGAGAGCCTGCTCGATTCGAGCAGATGCATGGTAGCCCCTCGCCTAGTATGCACACACCGAGGGGCATGACCCCAATGGCGACCCCACCTGCACAGTCTCCGTTCGGGACTACTGGTCGCCCTGCCACGAGTGGCACCCTCATGGAGAGGATCGCAGCGGCCAGGGCCGAGCATGGCACAGCTCTCCTGAACATGATGCCGCCGGGCACTCCAACGAGTCAGCGGGGAAACCTGCCCGGCACCCCAGGCCATTCTCGACCGTTTGCTGGACAAACCACTGTCGCTGGTGTGCCTGAAGACTACCGTGCAAGGGTGGCAGCTGCTGCGCAACAGGTGCAGAGTCATAACCTGCCTCACCCGAGTGGCCAGAGGTGGAGGCCGGCCTGGTCCTGGGAGCCTGAGGGTCCCAATCCAAGGGATCCTGCTCGGCAACGAGCCTTCATCCCAGCCTTCGTTGCTCACCCGAGCATGGCCCAGGGTCAGAGACCACCGCCAGCGCACATGAATCCGCCGCTGTACCCTGATGGGTCCAGAGTCCCGAACAAGTTTGTTCGCGAGATGGCGGATCAATTCCACAGCCTCACTAACGTGCGCTGTAGCGATCAGTCCATGTATCCGCACATGGCCTTTATGCCTGCGCCGACGACGCCAGATGTGGCTGTCCAGCCTACTGCCCATTCGATATCGTTTGGCAGTAGAGGTGTGCCTGATTATATCAGGCAGACATACCATACCCAACAGGCATGCTTTAGGCGCAGACAGGCCGTGCAGAACGTGCGCGATCATTTGCGCGCAGCCGCGCTTGAGGTTGCGAGGAACAGAGGCTCACCCATGCGAGGAAACTCGCCCGCTGTGACGCTTACAGCCTCCGTGCCAGCAGCTCCTCCAGCTGTGGCTGCCGGAGTGCCGGAGGTGCTGGATCCATCAGGGGATATTCCAGCAACCTTCATGCCCTCCGAGACGGTCTTGGAGAGACAGCGGCGGGTATATCCAAGAGCAGCAGATGTGGAAGTTTTCACTGGGATGGAAGATACCTGCGCGGTATGCCTCGAAGAATTTCAGCCCAGGGAGCGTTTACCGTTTGAGGTGTAATCACTTATTCCATGAGGAGTGGTGGAATTCAAATGCGGTGGGCCATGTTGCAAACCAGCGCGAGGGAGATCCTCAGCAACCACCATGTGCTATCTGCCGAGCGCCTGGCATCATAGCGTCATCATTCCCATGGACCGGCTCCTACACTCAGGCTCCTGAGCAAGCAGCGAGGGAGCTGCGGGAGTTGAGGAGCATGGTGGAGGAGATGACAGCCAGGATGCTAGACAGGCAGACAGCTCAGCCCCAGCAGCAGGGAAACCTGCCAGAGGAGGTGAGGCCGCCGATGGAGACGGGATACTTCGATCAGCTTATCCCGATGACGGCGCCTCAGCAGGGAAACCTGCCTAACACCCCACAGGTGTCTCCTCAGATGTCTCCCCAGAGTGGGGGCGGGGCAGAGCTGGCACTGGACCCTGATCAGCTGCGTGAGTTGCGCGTTCGGCATTTCCAGACTCAAATGGTAATGCGCACACAACCTTTATGCTGGATGCCCACAATCCTGAGACTGAGGGTGCGTCGTTTGACCTCTCAGGCTCCTCAGTGGCAACAGCAGCAACAGCAGCCAGGGCCGTCGATATCGCAGCGACGAACGAGGAGTTCGATGAGTGGCTGCAGTACAGGGATCACCTCACGAATGAGGGGTTGCAGGACATCGCCCTTCACTCGTATCTGACGCTGACGAGACGCACTACCCGCGAGCAGTATAAGAGCATACGTGATGAGTATGCCAACTGGCGGGAGGAGCGTGGCGCTCATGTTCAGCACGTGTCGTACTTCCAGTACATCGACCTGGTACGTATGGCCGAAGGCTGGCCGGGTGCCAGCGCAATGCGGGGAAACCCGCCATGGAGTACGACCGAATCGCGGGGAAACCCGCCAGACGGCACAGCCGGCACTTCAGAAACAGTGCACATCAAGCAGCCGAGTAAGACTTTCTTGGACGATGGTGGAAACTCTATCCTCATCGATGTAGGCTCGAAGATCAACATAATGGGAGAAAACACGAGCCGCAAGTTTGTCCAGGCTGCTGAGGCACACGGCCGTTCCTGCACGTTCGAACCCCGTTCTCGTTTGAACATCAACGGGGTGGGCGAAGGGTCGGCCCCAGCGGATGCCGTAGGCACCTTCAGTATTGCCTGCGAGTACCAGGGCTCGACCCAGCTCGATTTGTACAAAACGAACATTGTGTCAGGCTGTGGCAAAGACCTGCCAGCCATCCTAGGCCTCGATAGCACGCAGGACAAACGCACTATTATTGTGCTCGAACGAGGCCAGGAGAAGCTGATATTCCCTGGGAAGGGACAGGTCAAGATGGAGCTCCCCGAGGGCTCCAAGATCATGCCGACGACGAAGCTGCCATCAGGGCATCTGTCGATCAGGTGTGATCGATTTGGAGCTGCGGGGCAACCCGCCTCGAGCTCAAGCAGTACGTCATTTCAGACGGTGCTGACGGGCGAGCCGACCCCGGCGCAGGAGCGCGAACAATTGCAGGGAAACCTGCCTCAGGGGTTGATGGAGTCGCTCGCCAAAGCTATGATGAGAGGCGATAGCATCGACGATCTTGAGACGTTCGATTGCTTCGTAGCCAGGACACTGGCCCAGCATGGTGGAAGTGTACCCATGGACGCTGTACGGTCCCGCCGGAAGATAGTGATGGGGTACACGAACCGTGAGCTGCAGACAGTCAGTGACGCAAGGTCCAAGGGTGTGCTGAAGCAGCTGATGGATAATCCATCCATGCTGGCAGCATCTGCGGAGCAATCCGCCTCTGAGGCCACGGCGCGCTGCAGTGCTGAGCTCCAGCATCTGAGGGAAGCCCAGATGCTGGCAGACATTGCAGACACATCTTCTTTATCTTGAAGATGGCAGGGCGACGCCGCCCCCTCGTCGTCTTGCCTGATGGCCGAAAGGCCGGGGGGTAACAAGGACAGCGGGGTAACCTGCCTTAACAAAAGAGCTTTTGTCATTGAAGATACGAGAGAGGCTTGCGCCGACCTCCGCACCCGAGGTTATATCTGTGATCGTATTTCCCACAATGAGCTTATGACGAGTGTGGGCACATATTTCCTGGGTGCGGTGATCAGTGGAGATTACACTCTCATATGGATTAGTACCCCGGGTGACTGGTATGTACGAACTCCAGGGAAGAGAGTGGCCCCACATTGGTCACGTATCCAAAGCCTCTTGATAAAAGCCAGGAAGCTCCTTATTAAAATCATAATGTTTGGTCCCCCAGGATATGTTTGGAAGTTATATCCAGTACGTGATACTCTGGAAGATCTTATGTTGTCAGTGATACGGATGCGTTTGTGTCATTTCGGTATCCGGTTCAATATGCAAGACAGTACACCGAGTGGTACTTCTATGCAGGTAGCGACATCAATACCGATTAACTCTAAGCTGTGGGCATGTACATGCAAATTGGCGATACCACAACATGTGTTGGATTGGTACGGCCAAACGGTACGGCATGATGAATGGCGAGCTCAGACACGTACTGCACTCATCCGTCATCTGAACGACAAAATCTTGGGAAGCACCACCGCGCACGGAAACGTCCCTATATATTTGAACACCTATACACGCACGGACCATAACATCCATCACTACGTGACGACCAACAAGGGAGGACCGAAATGGTCTGATGTTATCCGACGTGTAACAATTAACTTGGATACCAATGCGGTCATCCAGGACATCGCAGTAGCCGGTCAACCAACAGGATATGATTGGCATGCACCACTACTTGCAGGGATTGCCAACATCAGCACACGACTGTATTGGCAACCCGAGGAACCGGTCTTGCTCGGAAACGAGCCTACTCAATCACCACAGAAACCTAGACGCGTCATCATAGATGACTGTCCTCTCCCCCTCCCGACTTTGGCGATTGATGCATGTACCCACTCAACCACGACCATGGGCACACAGACCGGCGAACAAGATGAGCAAGTCTTACCTACAGAATCGCGTATCAAGCAGAAGGAAAGGCTCAAAGCCGAAAAGGAAGCAGGCATCAAGCCTCGCCGCATCAAAAAGCACGTTGAAGACGGAAACGACGATTGCGGCGACGACTTGTCAGGACTCGGACAGGATCTTATGGCGACCTGGAGCACTGACGTCCCTACTGAGCTGATAAGCTCCGATGAGGATGATGACCTGTTCCTTACCCTCCCCACATCTATGCCCGACACACGCGCTGACATATACAGCATAGTCGCTACTCTATGCTATGGTCATAACAACTGCGTGGATATGTTGGAGCTTTGCGGCGGTGAGGGTGGCATTTCAGAGCTTGCCTTCTCAAGGGGGCTCTCCTCAGGAGACAACCTAGACAAGACCACGTATGTCGACCTGGGAGACCCCTCGGTGCAGCGGGCTGTAGATCACTACTTCGCAATATGCTACGTACGAGTTGCCATGCTACAACCCAGTTGCCGCACCACAGGACCACCATCCTACTACAGCTACAAAGTCAATCACAACACTTGGGAACAGCACCACAAATAATATTTACCACACATAACTTATTGTGGTAAAATTGCTGTCGCTCAAGATGATGCACGGAGGTGGTTTATACGCGAACAACCTACAGGAACATGGGTGGATGACATTTCCCCATGGAAGGAACTTGCCAACCGACCACACATCACAACCGTACGCATTGATCAGTGTGCGACGGGACTCAAAGATACGGCTGGTGACTACATTAAGAAGGCGACAAATACCACCAGCAACGACGAGACGATTCTTAAACCCTTTGAGCGACTCAAATGCAACGGTCAGCATGTGCACGCACAACCGTGCAACAGAGAGCTTTCAGTGGCACAATAATACACTCGACGACTGCAGTCTGCCTTTGTGGAGGCCGTCTATTTGGCGAAAGCCATTGACTCTACGCGCGGAAACGCGCCAACACGCACCGCACATGCTTACCCTGCTGACCTTCCTGATCAAGCCGAACCGGGAGAAGGTATGAGACGCATCGGCGATCGTATCGTCCCAAACGTGGCTACAGGCCCTGCATGCATCGACAATGTCCGAAAGGACAGTCCTAGCCACAACAGAGACCCTACGCAGTGTAAGTATCATGATTCTATCTCTGTATATTGGCCATGTCCCGCATGCCAGAGGGATCTTACGAGAAGCAAAGGTGTTAAGAACCACCTCGATATTGAACCTGGTAAATGTCGTTTTGCTGAACCATTTAAACTTCCAGATGATCATGACCCCGAAGGTAAGACTGTGCCAGCTTGGTGGAAACCCTTACCCAAACCTGGTGAGGGCCAAGCTTCAGCGTCAGGTGGCCGCCAAGGCGCACACGCCAGGCCACCGCGACCGCGATCCTTCGGGAACGCTGATCCGACATCTGATACCAGCAATTACGACATGCTACGAGACGCCCCCGAGCGTGGAAACACGCCTTCTGCGTCCTCTGGCGAACCGCCACAGGTAGCGGCCCGTCGCGGTCGCCTACAAGGCGCACCACCACCACCAGATGCAGTTGACGAAGGAGACCGACTGCGGAGAGCTACATGGAACCCTCTTGCCTCCACCGGCTCGGGGGCTCCACGACTACCTGACTGGGCGAGATTTGATATCCAACGCAGTCTGCAAAATCTCCGTAGTCATGAACCTCATGTCGTTAAAAAGGAACCCCGTAAACTGCACCTACGGTGGCATCATGCGAAGGAACCCAAGATGAGGCTAATCCTAGACAAAGTGGGACTGGACAACGTTCGACTGAATATGATAAAAGAAGTTTGCGACACCTGTCGGGAATGCAGAGCATGGGAACGTCCAGGAAACTCAACATTACCTTCGGTGAACCTTCCTGGAAATTGGCTCGATGAAGGCGACGTGGATCTCATGTCTTACAAGAAACGAACCATATTCCACATTATGGATCGTTGTATTCGCTTGGCAGCAGGCCAAGAAATTTCCGACAGAGAACGTGACACGATACTCGATGCCTACCACTACTGCTGGATTGCCTATCATGGGCCCTTCAAAGTCTTGTACTCAGATGGAGAAGGCGCCCTGAACAATGATACCGCTAAGGCCATGAT
Source organism: Prorocentrum cordatum (assembly GCA_963575745.1). Classification (NCBI taxonomy): domain Eukaryota; class Dinophyceae; order Prorocentrales; family Prorocentraceae; genus Prorocentrum; species Prorocentrum cordatum. Next base: position 648,004 of record CAUYUJ010021704.1, on the reverse strand, counting down.
GGCGAATAAGGGTACAACACTCCGTGTCCGGGCGCCTGGCCAACACGCGACTTCAATCGAGTCACGAAGCGGTATTCTCAGGGGCGTCCTCCACATGATTGAGGAAGAGCTGAACAGACACAACATCCCTGTCGTATTCACTAGGGTATTGGCTGAAGGCATCTTCGTTGCCAACGCCTTCACGTTTTACAACTGAGTATCGCCATGCCAAGCACACACTGGACGCCAGCCCCCCTTTCTTCCTGACCTCGACACCCTTGACTTTCCCAAGGGACCCGAGACATCAGGCCATGAACGGGAACGTCGTGTGAGGGAAGTTAGCCTAGAAGCAATAACTCAAGCCACGGCTGTGGCCAAGACAAATCGTGCTCTCAGGGTTAAAACGTCTCCTGATGGTGCTCGCCTTTACTCAGCAGGGGATCTGGTCGACTACCATCGACCCACTGCCACTAAGGACGATCATGGAGGCTGGAACGGCCCATTCCCTGTGATCCGTAACGTGCCTGAAAGAGGACACATTGTTGTCAAGACAGGATCTCGTGAGGTAATTGTGATGTATCCTGATGCTCGTCACACGCTATACATTGAATGTCTCCTCACACGGGAACTTGGCATGGATAGTATGGCCACGCAAACAGTCCTTACGTATGTGGCACACCTCGGCGCAGGGAAACCTGCCAAAGTCTTTGGCTACATCCCAGACTACAAGGGAAACCTCAATCTTTCAGACGACAGCAAGTTTCACCCGCGCGTACATCTTGCACTACAGTATCTCGTGCGAAACTATTTCCGAGTAGAACACGTAGTAGCAGTTAGATTGGCCAAAAGTGTGTCAAGTCTACCTGCAGTAAAGTACGCCACCGGGTCTACGCTGATCCACTACGACAATGATGTCAGCCCAGCCTTCCACCATTATGAGTGTGTGGACACTGGCCTGAACATGTCTCAAATCACTGGTAGCACTCATTCCAGACTTATCCAATGCTTGACCTCACATGTTCCTTCCTCAGGATTTCACGACGACCTGGCCAAGTATCAGCACTCGGGCACCGCGTCTGGAGAACACGATTCGCCTGGAAGCAGGCCTCCACCAGACACCCCAGGTGCTTCATCGCCAAGTGAAGGCCGTCTGTCGACAATCTATGAAGATAACGAGGAACATAATATCGAAGCCATGATGCTGGAAGAGTGGTACGACGAGTTACGTATGGACCTTCATCCCACGACGACTACCGACGATTATCTCTACTGCGTCCCAACAACCATGCTGCCCGACCAATGTGTTTTGGTTTCAGCATCTGTGGACGAAGAAGATATCGCATTGTCGGAAACGCTCGGAGACGAGCCTGAACCACAAGAGCCCTGTCTAGTCTCTCTATGCTCAACCACACCTGACGAGGGCTACTCTCTTGACAGTGATGAATATGGTCCCTATGTTGAGTTATGTTTTACATCAGAAATGTCAAAGGTAGTGTTGGATCAGACTCAACTTGCACAGCTCGACACTGATATGGTCGCAACGATGAGAGTATATGTACCTTCTGCTAACGTGCTGTGGTAGTCAAGGAAGACGACCTACTCACCAAAGCCGACATAGCAGCACACCCGAAAGAGGTTAATGCAGCTTTGTACACTGAACTCAAGATCTGGCTTGATAACCCGTGCTTTGAGATGTATGATTTATCAAAAGCTCCCAGCATCATGACATCCATATATGTATATAAGTGGAAGTTTGTGACGGTAGGTACCGAGAACGTTTGAACCATCCGTCTCAGACTTGTCCTTCGTGGATGTATGGACACTGAGGCTTTCGATGTGGAAACCTTCTCGGGAACCGCTCGAAGGCAGCCCCAGAGACTCCTGGCAAGTGAGGCGGCATGCCATCCAGAGTGGATCTTAGCATCCATGGATATCGACAAAGCGTTCCTCAAGGGTTTGACCTATGAGGAACTTGCCCATGCCACCGGCGAGGAAACTCGCATGGTTTCCTTCACCCTTCCACCGGGAAGTGCCCAGGTACATCGTGCACTGCCCGGCTTTTCATCCTATGACGAAAGCCGACACTGCCTCAGGTGCCTCAAGCCAGGAACGGGTACAAAGGACGCCCCAAGAGCGTTCTCTCTCAAGCTTCGTACGACCACACGAGCTATAGGCCTTACACCAACAAGTTATGATCCTGAATTTGAATTCAGCCAAGATTTGCTAACGGCCAAATATGTCGATGATATTAATATGACAGGCCTAGAGAAAAATATAGACGACTATGTACAACGTGTCGAAAAGGTGTTTGGCAAATGCAAGCTTAACAAACACTCATATACGAGCTGCGCCGTTCGCTACACTAAGAATGACCAAGGGGATGTGATCATGGATCAGGACGAGTATATCAAACAACTACGTCCTATCACACACCCAGAACTTACAGGAGCGGCGGCCGATGCCAAAGCCACCAAACTCACTACCGACATGTTCGTCAGCTTGCGAGGAGCCCTCGCCTATGCCCTTCTTACTCAAGTCTGGCCCGTGGTATACGTGGTCTCTCTCCAGAAAATCCAAGAGCCCACCAACCTACAAGTCAGGCGACTGAATGCTGTGACGCGAAAGCTGATCAGCAGCCCGAAACGCATCACCTTCCCTCGGATGAAGCCGACGAATGAAGTTGACATACACAGCGATTCAGGGCATCGGAAGCTCACCGGGGAGGAGGGCGATGATACCAAGGGCTATGGCATACGCGGGGCCAACGTACTACGGCGAGGAAACTCGCCTCAAGGCAAATCCGTCGTTCACCTCTGCGACGGACTATGCAAATCACACCGACTGCAGGTGAGGCCCAGCTATGCCGCGGAGGCATTCGCAGCTACACATAATCTTGATGAGTGTTACCCTACGCTCATCACTCTCCACGAGCTCAAGGCAGGGGCTCTGACTCCACGACAACTACGAGATATGCGTGAAGTTGGGGGCCTAGCCATTAAAGTATCTCTTACTATAGACGCTGCGTCGGTTTATAAATCGCTAGCAAGCAAGGATCTCAAGATACCGACAGAACGGACCTTGCTTGGACATACCAGCTGGATACGTGAGCTCATGGATATAGGTATAGCGCATAATGTGCAGTGGTGTGATACTAGACATATGACCCGAGATGGGCATACCAAGGGGAGCATCGATCGGGAGCTGGTTTTGGAAGTGATGTCAGGCACTCAATCATGTAAGTATGACGTGAAGCAGCTTGTTCCCTTTAGGGGTCCCGAGGACAGAAACAAGCCTAAGTCTAATCAGTTTTAGTCTGTCCTTGTTGCCCCCGCGGTCCAGTTTTCCAGCATGGGCGCCTAATATAGAGGCGCCCTTCTAGGTGCTCGGAAACGAGCCTGCCGTTTCACGCTTGGCGATGAGCCTGCTCAGCTTGGTTCAGGCTCTTTGCCATAATATCCGTTTGCTCGGTGAGGTGTAGCCCGTTTGGCTCACCTCTAGCCGAGCCGATAGCCCTTCGACGTCCGGGGGGGCGATCTCGTATTTGCGTGAAATGCCTTGCGAGGAAACTCGCCTTACAGTCTGGTGTTAGGCCAGACTGTACGCACTGTTTTTCTTGCAAACAGTCGCGCGCGCGGCCTTTGTAGAGCCTAACAGCTGCGCGGCTATACTCTCCGTCTCCTCCCCTCCCGACTTTAAGGGTAGCTCTTTGGGAGATGTTATATAGAATCGGGAGTATAGCTCGCGCGCCGTTGCCTCTGTCGCTATGTGCTGGAAAGACAGATACGTCGATCTTATCCTATCTTACCCATCCACTCCCCATATCGTATTCCTTCGACATGGAATTGGATGCAATGTGGCCGACCAGGCTCACTTTCGATTGGGGGGGGTTGTGGGGTGTGAGGCGTGTATATGCGGGGTGTGTGGGGTGTGTGGGGGGTTGTGGCGGGGGTGGGGACTGTGTGTGTTGTGTGTCCTGTGTGTGTGGTTCATGTGGCGTGTGTGGTGTGCGGTGTTTTGTGTGATGTGTGTGTGGTGTTTGTGGTGTGTGTTTGTGCGCGTGGTGTGTGTGGTGTGTGTATGCCGTTGTGTGTGTGTGTGTCTGTGTGTAAGCGGGTGTGTGTATGTGTGTGTGTGTGTGTGCGAGTGGGGGGTTCGGGGTGTGTGGGGGTTGTGGGGGGGGGGGGGCTGTGTGTTGTGTGTGTGTGGTTGTGTGTGGTGCGTGGTGTTGTGTGGTGTTGTGTAGTGTGTGCCTGTGTGTGTGGTGTGTGTGGTGTGTGCGTAGTGTGTGTGTGTGACAGGTTGTGTAGTGTGTATGTGTGTGTGAGTGTGTGAGTGTGTGTGTGTGCGGGGGGGGGGGGGATTGTGTGTGGGGGGGGCCTGGTTTGTGTGAGGGTTATGGTGTGTGCGGGCACTGTGTGTGATGTGTGTGTGTGTGTGTGTAATGTGTGCGTGTGTGTGATGCGTGTGTGTGTGTGTGTGTGTGTATGTGGGGGGGGGGTATGTGGGGGGGGGGTGCGAGTGGGGGGTTCTGGGGTGTGTGGGGGTTGTGGGGGGTGTGGGGGCTGTGTGTTGTGTGTGTGTGGTTGTGTGTGGTGCGTGGTGTTGTGTGGTGTTGTGTGGTGTATGCCTGTGGTGTGTGTGGTGTGTGTGGTGTGTGGTGTGTGTGTGCGTAGTGTGTGTGGTGTGAGAGTTTGTGTAGTGTGTATGTGTGTGTGAGTGTGTGAGTGTGTGTGTGTGCGGTGTGTGGGTGTGTGTGGTGTGTGTGGGCGTGTGTGTGTGGGGGGGGGGCCTGGTTTGTGTGAGGGTTATGGGGTGTGTGGGCACTGTGTGTGATGTGTGTAATGTGTGCGTGTGTGTGATGCGTGTGTGTGTGTGTTTTGTGTGGTGTTATGAGGTGTGTGTGTGTGTGTGTGTGTGTGTGTGTGTGTGTGTGTGTGTGTGTGTGTGTGTGTGTGTGTGTGTGTGTGTGTGTGTGTGTGTGTGGTGTGTGTGTGTGTTTGTGTGGGGCATGGGGGGGTTTGGGGGGTTGTGGCGGGTGTGGGGGCTGTGTGTGGTGTGTGGTGTGTGCGGCGTGTGTGGGTGAGATGTTGTGTGGAGTCTGTTTGGTGTGTGTGTGTGGTGTTTGGTGTGGTGTTGTGTGGTGTGTGGTGTTGTTTGTGTGGTGTGTGTGGTGTGTGTGGTGGGTGTGGATGGTGTGTGGTGTGTGTGTGTGTGGTATGTGTGTGTGTGGTGTGTGTGGTGTGTGGCATTGTGTGGTGTGTATGTTGGGAAGGGTTGTGGGGTTTTTGGTGTGTGTGTGTGTGTGTGGGGAGGGGGGGATGTGGGGTGTGTGGGGTTTGTGGGGTGTGTGGAGACTGCGTCTGTGTGTGTGGTGTGTGGTGTGTGTTGGGTGTGTGTGGGGTGTGTGGTGTGTGTGTGGTGTGTGTGGTGTGTGGGGTGCGTGGTGTGTGTGGTGTGCGTGGTGTGTGGTGTTTGTGTGTCTGTGTGTCTGTTTGCTTGTTTGTTTGCTTGTCTGTTTGTGTGTGTCTGCTTGTGCGTCTGCTTGTGCGTCTGTTTGTGTGTCTGTTTTTGTTTGGGGTCGACATTGGTAGACATTGAATTTTGTTGTGAGACGTGTGCGGACAAGTCTGGAGGCGGTGGCCGAATACCTCGGCCACATGAGGCGGTGCCTGCAGGACCCGAACGCGCTGCGCCACCAGTCCTGGAAGCACTTCAGGATCTACGTGCAGCGCTACCGCTCGGACGCGCAGACCATCTGCATGGAGCAGATCATGATGAGCTGGGAGCGCCTCCACTTCCGCGTGGCGTTGCCATGTGGCACCCTGGATCTGAGGGGCAGCAAATAGGGTTCGCCCGGGGTGGGGGCAACACTTTAATCCGCAAGGGCTTCGCCCATTGCCGCTGGCCCCCCTTCTCTTAGGATGTGGCATGCCGGAGCTAAGTTGGGATGCGAGGGCGACGTCGTGAGGCTCGAAACTTCACGCGAGGGCCATATCGTACGGCTCGATGAACAGAGCAAAATTGAATACACATCTCTCGAATTCTGACGATTCGCAGTGCAAATTTGTTGACAATCGCGGCTTCGGGATGCGAGAAAGAGCGCGTTCTGTGGGCGCTTGGAGGGGGGGGGTTGGGACCAGACCCCCCGCCCCCCTGGATTGAAGGGTGGGGGTTCGAACCCCCCCTCCCCACTCCCCCCCTCCCGTGACGGGGGGGGCGGGGGTGTTTCAACCCTCCCCCCTTCCTCCCCTCCTCCCCTACTTCACCTCTCTCACTCTCCTCGGGCTGGCGCCGGCGTCGGCGGCGGCTGGCGCCTGCGGCGGGGAGCGTCGATGAAGACGACGATTTCCTTTTCTGGGCCGGCGCCGGCGCCTGCGGCGGCTGGCGGCGACGGCGGGGAGCGTCGACGAAGACGCCGGTGACGACGATGACGACGACGACGACGGTTCACCACCGTACATTGGTTTTGGGTCAGAGTCCTTGTGGATGCCTCTCGGGGGCTCGTCGGAGGGATCTCGGGGGCCTCTGAAGGGTAATTGTGAAGCCTCCTGGGCGCCTCTTGGGCGTCTCTCGGGGCCTCTCTGAGGTGGTGGTGGTGATGGTGGTGGTTGTGGCGGTGCTGGGGGTGTTGGTGGTGGTGGTGTGGTGGTTGGTGGTGGTGGTTGTTGTGGTTGTGGTGGCAGGTTGTGGTGGTGGTGGCGGTGGTGGTGGTGTGGTGGTTTCTGGTGGCCGTTGTGGTGGTAGTCATGGTGGTGGTGGGTGTGGTGGTGGTGGTGGCGGTGGTCGTGTGGTGGTTTGACATGGTGATTATGATGTTGGTAGTGGTTGTGATGGTGGTGGGTTGTAGTGGTGGTGGTGGCGGTGGTGGTGGTTAGGTTGTGGTGGTGGTGGTGTGGTGGTTTGTTGTGTTGGTGGTGGTTGTGGTGGTGGGTGGTGGTGATGGTGTTGGTGGTGGTGGTGGTGTGGTGGTTTGTGGTGGTGGTGGTTGGTTGTGGTGGTGTCGTTGGCGGTGTTGGTGGTGGTTGTTGTGTGGTGGTTTTTGGTGGTGGTGGTGGTTGTGGCGGTGGTGGTCGTGGTGTTGGGTTGTGGAGGTGGTGGTGGTGGTGGTGGTGGTGTGGTGGTGGCGGTGGTGGTTGTGGTGGTTTCTGGTGGTGGTGGTGTTGGTAGGTTGTTCTGGTGGTGAGGTGGCGGTTGTGGCGGTAGTGCTGGTGCTGGTGCTGGTGTGGTGAATTGCGGTGGTGGTGATTGTGGTGGGTTGTGTGGTGGTGTGGTTGTTTGTGGTGATGTGGTTGTTTGTGGTGGTGTGGTTGTGCTGCTGGTAGTGGTGGTGGTGGTGACGGTGGCGGTGGTGTGGTGGATTGTGGTGGTGCTGGTAGTGGTGGTGGGTTGTTGTGGTGGTGGTGGTTGGTTGTTGTGGTGATGGTAGTGGTGGTGGTGATGGTGGTGGTGGCGGTTGTGTGGTGTCTTGTGGTGGTGTTGGTGGTGGGTTGTGGTGGTGGGTGGTGGTGGTAGGTGGTGGTGGTGGTGGTGGCGGTGTTGGTGGTAGCGTGGTAATTTGTGGAGGTGGTGTTGTGGGCTGTGGTGTTGGTGTTGGTGGTGCTGCTGCTTTTGTTGGCGCTGGTGGTGGTGGTGGGTGGTGGTGGTGGTGGCTGTGGTGCTGGTGGTGGTGGTGGTGGTGGAAGTGGTGTTGTGGTTTGTCGTGGTGGTTAGTTGTGGTGGTGATGGTGGTGGTGGTGATGGCGGGGGTGGTCATGGTGTTGGTGGTTTGGTGGTGGTGGTGGTGATTGTGGTGGGTTGTTGTGGGTTGTGGTGTTGATGGTGGCATTCTTGTTGGCGGTGTTGTAGTGGTTTGTGGTGGTGTTGGTGGTTGTGGTAGTGGTGGGTAGTGGTGGCTGTGGTGGTGGTGGTGGCGGTGGTGGTGGTGTGGTGGATTGTGGTGGTGATGGTGGTGTGGTCTCATCAGGATACCTCTGCAGGTCTCGTCAGAGTCGGGGGCGTCTGAGCAGCATTTGTGAAGCCTCCAGGACCTTCCTAAGGCACTCTCGGTGGCTTTTTGGGGGCGAGGGCTCGATATGGCGATTTGTGTTTCCCCTCTGCGGCCTCTGGGCCCTCTGGTCGTCGTCGCTGCGTCCCCGCGGTCGGCGCTGCTGGCAGCCGCCAGCGCTGGCGCCGGCGCCGGGGGGGAGGGGGTTTAGACCCCCCCCCCCTCCCCCCCTGGGCCCTCTCGTCGCTGCGTCCCCGCCGTCGGCGCTGCTGGCCGCCGCCAGCGCCGCCGGTACCGGCGCTGGCGCCGGGAGCGTTTGGGGGGCTTGTGTGTGGGAAGGTGCCATGAGCGCGGACGTTGTGGTCAATCCCCTGGGAAAGAAAAAGGCCCCCACAGCTAACTGTATGGGAGGACCGGGCGGGGGCCCGCCTCCTCGAAGAAAGAGAGCGGGGGCGCTCCGGGCCGCGTCCACGGCGCGACTTCCATGTGGCGCCGGGCGCGCCTCGCCTCTCTGCGGGCCCGCGCTTCCACCCTGTTACGGGCGATGCGCTCCAGCTGGGCGGCAGAGAGGGGCGGGGGGGGAGGAGGCGGAGGCGGTGGCAGCGGCGACGACAGAGGGGAGGGAGGGGCAGGGAAAGAGCCCAGCAAAACCTCTACCGCATGCTCCTCGCTCAGGTCCCCAAGGAAGAAGGGGGAGGAGTGGCACTCAGGAGCAGGAGTCCGAGCAGCAGTCGGAGCAGTACCAAGCCCACACGGCTCGAACATGGATCCGTAAACTTAAGTTTTTCAGGATCAATGTTGTGTTTGTGGTTCCGATTTCCTTGTCCTATGCCTGCATAGTCGGGGGCCTCCTCGAAATGATTTCCAATGTCCTTGACATGACAGGCCCAGAGGTCGTCTGCCAGGTTAGGATCATGGTCGTCAGCATGGGCGTCGCATTCAGATAGCGTAGCTTACTGGGCACGAATGGAGTCGGCCACGGTCTCTGCTATGTGTCTGCACATGCTGGATGGCTACGTCTTTTTGCGGCTGGTCCGAAAGGCGCCTTCCGAGGTCTTTCCAACGAGGGTCATATGCGATCCCTTGGGGTGGTGACATCTCCCTCGGCGTCCCGCACTGAGTAGCTTGGAGGCAAGAGTGGGCATCCTGAGGCCCACGATACGTGTTGGGGCTTTGCCTATCTGGTCTGGACTGCTGTCGTGATGCACGCACTGGTCGAAGTCTACTGTATAGCAGACGGGACTCGTGGCTCCCAGGAGAAACCAGAGGGCGCTTGGGGTCTCCACCACGCAGATGAAGGATGCTCCATCCAGGCACTAGTGCCTGCAACCATGTGGCAAGCAATGATGTGTACCATACTCCACAACAACACACTGCCAACATCCAATTGTTGGGATTGTCTCTCTGTGACCCCTGACAGTCCCCAGAACCATTGATGGGTGCGCAAAGGAGGGGGGCCCCCGTCGAGCCAGCGGGCTGCGCTCCAGGTTTCGCAGGGGGGGCCCCCACTGGTGCTCCAGACTCTTTTAGCCAGGATGTGTTCAGCCCAAGTGTCACTTGTGCGCTGCTGGGTGAGGTCTCCCACGTCAGGGTTGATCGCAATGTCCACGCTGAGCATTATAACTTCATAGCTCGTCGACACATGATGCCGGTCCATCCATTCTTTTACATCCCCCTCCCGTCGTCTCCCTGAGAAGAGGTTAAGTACAAAGATGGTGGTCCGATGGATGCGGCAGGGTACGTCGGACGTAGCGTAGCCTACATAGTCCTGCGGGCGGTACCTCCAGTAGCGGTCGGCATATTGTGGGCCTTCCTGGGGCGGAGCAGCCTTGGGGTCTAAAAGACGGCCTGATATCGTTCCTGGGCCTCAGTAGAGAGCTCGTAGCAGGCCTCTGGGGTGCGCAAGAGATCCCAAGCCTCCTGGTCATCGAAATGCGCTGCGACCAGCATCGCAGCAGGGTGTAAGCCGTCAGTGGGGGTGCATGTCTGGCTGGGTAGGCAGTGCGCCAACGACCTAGTCCTGCTTTTTGCTGACGACGGAGGTCGTCGACCTCTAGCTGTCGGAGCTCCTCGGCCCTGTCGGCGCTGATTGTGGCACCGTGTAAAAAGTAAGCCAAACAGCACTTCGGCGCATCAAAGGCAAGATGGTTGCGCAGAGCACGTCGGGTGGAGAAGGATATGGAGCAAGACATACATATGGTACCCTCTCCCATGTAGCGAAACACAATGTGTACAAAATTGTAGTGTGTACGTACAATATGCTGTCGCAAACTCTTGGCCGATGAACCCTGACATACACACCACATGCACTGTAAGTCGGGGGTCGGAGCAGGAGTGTAATAGAGTGGGTGCCCTGGATCTGTAATGGGCACCGCCTGGCGTACTGTCTCGAAAAAGGTGTCGGAGGCCTTCTTGGCAATCTCAGCACGTTCTTGCGCCTTGGCCTCGGCAGCTAGGGCGGCGTTCAGAGCGCTGCGCAAAGCTGCTAGTGAGCACAAAATGTGCTGCTCCCATGTCTCAAAGTAATGTGTAGGGTCGGGCATGTCCTTGAATCTCACATGTACTGTGCGTAGCCAGTCCATATCGTCTAGGACCCGATATAACCATGTGGTGTGTTGCTGTTGTCGTGCTGTGCGGTACACATGTGCGACCAGTTCCCGTAGAGTGGTAGTACCGAGGTGTATCAGACGCCCAAGAAGCCTCAGACGATGTACCCGAAGAACCGAGGCAAGTGTGGCGCGTTGCGCACTGGCCAGGACATACATGTCGGTTCCGGGGTTACCCTGAGCTTTACCTTGGGGCAGGCGGAGCACTTGGTGGTATTTGTTGATCATGATGTGCTGAAGGTGTGTGTGTGCTGCGCATCGGTCAGTCGAGACCACGTCCCTGCATTAAATAGCAAAGCCGCCCGAGAAAAGCAGTGTATCGGTAAGATGCAGCACCGCCACCCTGGGTAGGGTATGATCGGTTGCCAAGATCCGCCTTCGTAGCTGTCGGCCTAAGCTCTGAATGGAGGCGTCCCTATGTGCCAATTCGGGTCATATGGAGGCGAGCTCGTCCAGTTCTGTACCTAGGTGGGGGTACTTGCGCACGGCTAAGAGTGGGAATTGACCCAGCACAGGCGAGTCGATAGTGAAACGCCCTTGCATGTCATGCCATAGCTTGTGTTTGGCCGTGCGGGATCCTGGGCACCGAAATTGGAGGAGAACATCCGTCTTCCCCGCAGCGAAGTTTAGACGAAGTCCCCGACGCACGAAATTGGTCGCCACAACTTCCACAACCTTAGGAGCTACCTGTACCAGGTGCAGCGCGGACCCCAACACCACAAAGGCCCCGTCATCGAAGAAACAAATGTGTAGGTCACCCTACATACGGCCGGGTTCTTCTGTGAGCATCTGAGCGAGGCAGCTGTGGAGGCTGATGGGGACCCTGATGTCCAGTTCAAGTTCGCGTAGGCCCGCCTGGGCCTCCTTCGCACAAGCAGACATAGCATAGTTGAAAACCACATCTTCCAGTTGTTGTCCCGGTACTGCGCCTGTCAGTGTGAAAGCGACAGGGGAGGCCCCAGGATACCAGAACCACGACGAGTGGTAAATGTCGGCAATCAGCGTTCGGACATGTCGAGATACCCTTGCGGATTCGAAGAGGGTGGGGCTGGTGGCTATGTGGACCTTGAGGTATTCCACTGCTGTCTCCTGTAGTCCTGCGGCGCGGAGGATGCGGCACAGGTCATCGTCATTGGTGCCTAGTTGAAGTACCAGCTCGCGTACCGCACGGTAAAAAAGCCGATACTGCATCGATCATGACAAAGAGTGCAGAGGTGCGTGCAACAGTGGCCAGCTCTTGAAACGAGCGTATAGCTAGTGCTGCTAAATCCACTCCTCGGGCCCCAGTGCCCACGCCCGCATGCGTCAGCCGCACCCATTTCGGCACGCCCCTCACGGTTCCACAGCCCCATAGGGAGCTCCGCCGAAGGTTCCAGTGGGTGTGCCCGCATGCGTCCCCTCAATCCCTCCGTAGTGTGTGAGTCACCTGCCTCCCTGGGAAGTGCTTGCACAAGGGGAGCACGCAGCAGTTGGCGGTACTTCTTACCCACCTGCGAGGATCTCATAACCGAGCGGTGATGCTTGCATTTCGCAGCATCGGCCTTTCGCTTCCAAATGTTCCAGTACTTTCCCCCCTTTCTCCATTGCAAAGGCTCCTCCACACGAAAGATGGGCTTCATCACCACTGGAAAGCACTGGGAGGCAATGCTCGGGCCAAAAATCGGCGGAGCAGCGCACCTGGGATGCCATCTGGGCTAGCTGCTGAGGCCTTCGCCGTTGTTGAAGGGGCCCACAAACACACAAATAAATACACAACTAACAGGATTGCCCATACTTTCCCATATGTTCTAGGTTTTTGTCTCCCCCCCCCACTTCTCATAGTTTCCCATATGTTCTGGGAAATCGACGATTAATTGTGTCTGTGTGTTTTTTCCCTCCTGAATTGTGCAGGCCGCTGAAAGGAGGCCTTCGTGGGTAGGAAAGCTTCACGCGGGGGTATATCGTTGGTGCGGCTGGGCGGTCAGGCAGGCAGCAGTTGCTGAATCGCTCGGGCCTCTGGCACTGAGACGACAAGCCCTACCTCCTCATCTGCAAAATGGCGAAGCCACCTGTCCGCCGCCTCCACTGGATTGGTGGCCATGGCACCGCCCCCCCCCCCCCTCCATCTCAATAGCAGGCAGGGCCCGTGATGCGAGGCGCTTTTGCGATCCAATACCCATTTCCCATAGCTTTGCAAACACAACGTCATATTGATGTTTGGACCAGGTGCTTGAGACCTCCTTCGCGAGTTTGGCACAGTGGGACGCTGCATCATCTGCGGTAGCCTGTCTGATCGAAACCGTGGCATGATGCAATATTAGGTCCCTGTGGGCCAGTAGGCAGGCCTCAGTACCCTGCAAGAAGTCCCAGATACCCAATAGTCGGGGCCACATCCAGCGGTGGGAACTTGTAGGAGGTCCGTGGGGGGCATAGCGATGATAGCACCGATGGCGTCGTAACCGCACCTGGCGAGGGGCCTGAGGGGCCCCACAGCAACATTCTTGCCTCTCAAGCCTTCTGTTTTTTAGAGAAGAGCCTTATTGAACTGGGTTGGACCTCCTCCTCTCCTTCTCCTTCTCCCTCTCCTTCTCCTCCTCCTCCTCCTCCTTTTTTGCGCGCGGGTCTCTGGGCGCTACGGAAAAATACTGTGTTGTCGGGACCTCCGGGGACCGCAGGTGCGGACGACGAAATCCCTTCGCCTGGCGGGGGGGTGGGGTCACAAGCTCCTCCTCCTCCTCCTCCTTGCACGCACACACACACACATATATATGTACATATATATATGTTTATATTCATAAATAGATACATATATGCACACATTCATACATGTATAGATGTATATATAGGTGTATGGATGGATTCATATATACATATATATATATATACATCCATCCGTACCTGTGCATGTAAGCACACGCGCATCTACATGTATGCATGCTTAACTGTATATAAGCCTCCTCCTTCTCCTCCTCCTGCTCCTCCTCCACCTCATCCCCCTTCTCCCCCTTCTCATGTTATGTAGATGTGTATGCCTATGTGTTTGTAAGCATTTGTATATGTACTTAGGCATCTGTATATGTATTTGTAGATGTATGTATGCATCTGTAGGCACTGTCGATGCCAGCGCTCCGCTGTTTGGGGTCCAGGCTGTCGACCAACCCTCGATGGGCCCCATCGTCGCCCAAAGGTGCCACGGTTCAAAACCTCATCATAACTCTTTCGGGCGCGGCCTTGCGCTACCCCCACCCCCCGCCTCTCCGCTCCGTCGGGGAGCATGGAGGAGCCTTCTCGCGGACGGATTCCGCCGCACGAAGAGGCGGAGCGGGGAATCAAGAGTCGGCGGTGGAAGGGGGTGAGAGAGGGGATTGGGGAGGGGAGGAGGGCGGGCGAGGGAGGTTCAGGGTGGTGGGAGGGGGATCTGGAGGATAAGAAGAACCAGAGGGAGCAGCAGCAGCAGAGGGAACAAGGGCAAGAAACAATGGGAGCCGCCATGTAACACTAATATGGAGGACGGCGAGAACACAGACTGAGGAGCGGGGCCCGTCAGCAGTGACAGCAACGTTGCCGAAGAGGAGGCGTGTGGTGGCATTCCGCATTCCTTCTTCTGCTGATGCTGCTCCTTCCCCCCCCGATCCTCATCCACCTGCGAGATCCCTCCTCGGCGGAGGGTTCACGCCCAGGTTCGAAGGTCGACCCTCGAGGATCGAGGCCTTTGGGCCCTCGGGGGCCCTCCTCGTCGCCACGGCTGGGCGCCCTCCCCCCCCGACGACGACGCCGACGACGACCACGCCGACGACGACCACGACGACGACGACGACGTCCTGGCACAACCATTGATGTCGCCCACGGCTTGCCCTCCGGGCAGTGGGCCCACTGAGGCCTCTTCTTCGGTGCCATAAAGGGTTCTGCTGGAAGACTTTCGGGAAACGCCCCAACGACCCTCCCCCACCTTGAAAAGAGCGCAGCCAGTGTGATGAGCAGCCAGCTAGCTGGCCAGAAGGAGGAGGACGAGGAGGAGGAGAAGCGAGCGAACAGCCTTTGCTGCCCAAGCCCTTTTCTGCGCAGAGGCCAGGAAGCATGGCCCAATCCGACAACGACTTGCCCTCCGATGTCGAAGAGGAGGACACCACCACAGTCCTCCAGGACACAATCCTCCTCCTTGTTGTTCCTCCTCCTCCGGCTGTAGAGGAGGGGGGATGTGGGGAGGAGGGGGAGGAGGAGGGGAGGAGGAGGACGAGGAACACTTCGGAGGCGGAGGCAGAGGAGGTGGAGCAGGAAACAGAGCAGGGGAAGGGGGGGAGATAATGAGGACCACGATCGCCAAGATCATGAAGGTATGATGGACAACTCTCCGGCATGCGACCTGCCATCGGACGTGGAGGAGGACGGAGCTGACATACCTGCTGATGAAGTGGGGGGGGGGGGGGGGGGGAAGGGGATGCGCAGCAATGCCATGGTCATGTTTCATGCTATGTGTCTGTCTACTTCTGTGTGGCATCGTTGACGTTGCCACGAGAGCGCAGGCAATACGTTTCCCCTTGTTGCGCATTGATGTTGACTGGGGGGTGTGCTTGCATGTTTCGGACATGCTGTTGAACTGCGAATGCACGAAGGGCTTGGGAGGTAGTGGGTTTGCCAATTGTTGACGCCAAGTACCAGTGCAAGAAGAATTGCGACGACACTATAGACCAAGCAGCTGTCGATGCCAACCGCACTCATATGGAATCCCTCGGAGAGAAGGACAGGGCGGCACATCTCTTCCAAAAGGTGTCGGCACAGTGCGCAGACGGGACAGGTGGCATAGTGAAGTACGTGCATTGGCAGTTCAATGGGCAAAGTGCGCGCAAACCGTTTTGGTGCTGGGCTTGCGCCTGCTCGCATGGGACAGTTGACAAGTACAAAGACTTGCTGAAACACGGGCATTGTTGCCCACCCCCTCCCTTGCCCAAGATGCCAGGACGCAAGTCTGACACTAAGAAGTATGAGGTTGACGCATACTTCGTGAAATTGCACCGCGAACTTGGCGACACGATGCCCACTCCGGAAAAGCCAGATGTTTCTTTGAGCCTAGATGGTGAGGAGAATGCGTTGATTGAGGACGTCCATGTTCTGTGCAATCTGGCCATTGAAGTTGGAGGTGGTAAGCACGCTGTTCCCAAAAGGTACTTGGATCCTGGCATTGTCGAGTCGCTCTGGCAGGGGTGCAAGCTTGATGTGCCGACTCTCCAACAGGTCCCGGGCCATCCGAAAAGCGCTATCCAAAAAGCGCTATCGATATTCATGAGCATCTGGATCAAAGGGTTGGTTATTTGGGGGAGGGCTGTGTGCTAGGATTCAAGTACCATGCAGGTTAGTGAATCAACGTTCAAGAAGCGGTACAATGACGCATGGAAACGCATCCTGGTGCATCGCAATGTGGGGCAGGGTAAACGCTGCACCATCTGCAGCCGCCTGGGCGAGGAGCGCGCGCTGGCGGTCGCGGAGGAGGCCAAGGCAGTTGTGATGAATGAGAAAAAGAAACATATTGACAGCGTGATGCGCGACCGGGCTGTCAATGTTAGGGGCAACGCTATCGCTGAGATGAACGCTCGGAACCCGACGCCCCACGGCCTCTCGCCCATCATAAAGGTCGCGGTGGACGGGATGGACCAGGCGAAATTCAAGACTCCACGCTGCGCGGCGGGGCCAGGGCAGACGTGCAACAGCAGGTCGAGAGTTAGAGGTTGGTTGGAAGACGATACTTGCGCGTGCAGGGACTGGGGAATGACATGCGTCGGTTGTTGTCTGCTCAACGACCTCGCAGACTCGAGCCCGATAAGTCATTCCATGAGAAACCACTGGGGATTGTTCAGACGACGAACGCCTGCCTCACCCATCCTATGTGCTCGTTGGGTCGCAGTGTGTCCATGCAGGTAATCACGCAGTGCTGGTAGAGTGTTGTGTCATACAGCGTGCTTTTGCCACTCTCCCACCTATCTGATGGCTGGGCCGGGCAGGGCTCCTCTGAGTTCAGCGGCATGTGGAGGCCGCAATTACACATATGCGGTGGGATTATTCACGGGCTGATGGAAATCTACTTTGTGCTTGGACCTCAATGCCCCTCTGATTCAAACATGGAGGCGACGCTTATTCTACGGATGCTGGAACACAGGGGATGGGGGCAATTGCGCGTGCATGCAGTGTTTGATTTCCGCTAGCTATCGTATGGTAGCGGTCTGTGCGCATGTGTTTGCATGATGCGTCGCATGTGTTCGCGCAAGCATGAGCTCGCCATGGTGTGCTCTGACAATCTGGCAAACTGTTCCCGCGCAGTGCAAGCTGCAGCTACAGGGCGAGGGGGAGGGGGGGGGGGAGGAGGGAGGGAGGAGTTCGTTTGTTTTGTTTAGCTGCAGACAGGGCGAGGAGGAGGGAGGAGGGGAGGATGAGGAAGAAGGATCAGGTTTTGTCGTGTCTTGACGATCGCTTTGGTGGCCTCCAGCCAATCGCACGGTGGAAGCCGACCTGGGGGGGGGCGGCGCAGGAGCTCGCGAACGAGGTCGTGGGCGACGATCATTTTCCCCAACATCTGATTGTCAGCGCGGACAACACCTCCCGCGAGGCGAAGAACCAATATTTCCTCGGTCTGCTCGCGTGGATGCGCGCCACTGAGCGGCCCCACCAGGGATGTGCCGTTTGTTTTGCAGCTTGGGGAAGGATGTGTGCTCAGTGTTGTCGCGAGGCAGCGCGTTGTTAGTTATTGCAGTGTTCGTGCTTATGCATGTGTGAGATCACCCAAGTGCTTGCGAGCATGATTCTCGATTTCGTTATTGCACTGGTGAGAAGGATTCTTTCTTACCCTGTGGGCTCAAAGGGCCGGGCAGCGCTCCCCGCCCTGGGCGGTTCCCCCGGCGTCCTCCCTGCGGTTCCCCCAGTTCCCTGGGAGCTTTAGCTTTAGCTTAGCTTTAGCTTTAGCTTAGCTTTAGCTTAGCTTTAGCTTAGCTTTAGCTTTAGCTTAGCTTTAGCTTAGCTTTAGCTTAGCTTTAGCTTAGCTTCAGCTTAGCTTTAGCTCAGGTTTAGCTTAGCTTTAACTTAGCTTTAGCTTAGCTTTAGCTTAGTTTTGCCTTAGCTTTACCTTAGCTGTACCTTAGCTTTACCGTATATTTAGTTTAGCTGTACCTTAAGTACCTTAGCTTTACCTTAACTGTAGCTTAGCTTGTGCTTAGCTTTAGCTTAGCTTCAGCTTAGCTGTTGTAGCTTAGCTTTAGCTTCGCTTTAGCTTAGCTTTAGCTTAGCTGTAGCTTCGCTTTAGCTTAGTTTTAGCTTAGCTTGAGCTTAGCTTAAGCTTAGCTTAGCTTTAGCTTAGCTTTAACTCAGCTTCAGCTGAGCTTAAGCTTAGCTTTAGCTTGGCTTTAGCTTAGCTTGAGTTTAGCTTTAGCTTAGCTTTAGCTTAGCTTCAGCTTAGCTTCAGCTTAGCTTCAGCTTAGCTTCAGCTTAGCTTCAGCTTAGCTTTAGCTTATATTCAACTTAGCTTTAGCTTAGCTTTAGCTTCGCTTTAGCTTAGCTTTAGCTTAGCTTTACTGTTACTACTAAATGCTGCTTTCTTAGGGGCTCCAACTCCTAGGTAGGGTCGCACTGGGGTAAACTTTTTGCAGCGCCTGTTGTTGATGTGACTATTAGCTTGAATTGAATGCGGGAGCGAGGTTCAAGACCGTCGAGATGCAGTTCCTCCAAGTGGGACATGCCCATGCTGAGCTAGATCAATTGTTCGCCGGTGTTGCCGCCCAGATCTCGCACGCCCCACGGCTGGAGGGCATCCAGGAGGTTGCTGACTTCATCAAGAGCATTGTCGTTCCACAGCGTGGAAGGAAATTACACGTGGAGGTTCTTAACAGCATCTACGACTTTCGCACGTGGATGACCCCCTTCGACATGTCCATCGCAGGCGTGGTGCCCACCAAGACTCAGCCGGAAGCTGCACATCTGTGGCGCTTCGTCCCACGGTCATTCATCAGGCTCGCAGGGCTGACAGACGCAGCTGTGGAGATCACGCGGCCAGATTGGAGCGACTTAGAGCCCAACGAGCAGGACACTATTATCTTGGTCAAGCAGTTCATGGCAGACACCAACTACTGCCAGCAACCAGTCCTCCTCATGCCGACCCAGATCGCCAGCAGGCTCGACCCATCTGACTTGCAGGTGGCGATGCCGCGCGTGTTCGAGGAGGGGGTGGTCAAGCAATACCGTCGCGCTGCCGAGGCAGTTGGAGCCCCGCCGTGGAACATGCTGCGCGGCAAAGCGTTCTTGGACGGACCATGCGACGCATGGAGCTAAAATGACAATTGAGCGGGCGACCGAGTTGGCGAGCATGCCACACCCAACTTTCGTATTCACGCACAAGATCAAGAGCTCGCTAGGCACTGTCGACGAACTGCCAGACCACCTGAAGGAGAAGCTTGCCAGTGGGAACATCCACGCAGCACCAGTTCGCGTGATCAGCGTCATCAGAAAGGCCAAGGCCAAAGCCAAGGGGGTGGTGGTGGCCAAATCCAAGGCCAAAGCCAAAGCCAAAGGAGGTGTGATGAAGAGGCCCGCGGCGGCACTCCGGCGACCAGCATCAGCTAAGAGGCCTGCAGCAGCAGCAGGAGGAACCGCCGCCGACAACATCGACATGCCGGGCGCGATCGCTGGTGGACCAGCTGATGATGATGGTGGCGAAGAAGAAGAGGCTGCTGATGGAGAAGAGGCAGGTGGAGCCGCAGCGATCGGCGAACCAGTTCCTGGTGGACCAGCTGATGATGATGGCGAAGATGAGGAGGTTGCTGATGAGCCAGTGCCAGGTGCACCCGCAGAGGCTGATGGGGGAGAGGCAGCTGGAGCCGCAGCCCCTGCTGCTGACCCTGCAGGTGCACCCGCAGATGGACCGCGCATCGCGCCCAATGCAGCTCCTCCTCTTTTTTGCAGGGGCAGCAGGAAGAGGAGAAGGAGGAGGAGGAGGATCATGATGATGATGATGATGAGGAGGAGGAGGAGGAGCATGATGATGATGAGGAGGAGGAGCATGATGATGAGGAGGAGGGGGCTGATGAGGAGGAGGAGGAGGAGCCAGGAGGAGCAGAGAAGAGCAGGAGGAGCGAGGAATGGGCTGCCAATCCCGATCCTGGCGAGTCCTGTTCCTTGTCCAACTCCTCCACCTCCGCCCCTCTTTGACCTCCACTGGCCCCCCTTCCGTCGGGGTATTATGCATGTCCAGTGCTGCCCCCCTGTAAAGAAACGTGCGCTTACATGGGTTCTTACTTGTGCCAGAAAAGGCAGGCGGGCTGGCGTTTGGGCTGCCAGTCGAGGTCCGGGCAATCACAAATGCGTTTACACCCCGTTCTGTTGTGCGCACACATGGGCAAGAGAAGAAATGGAACATTCACGTATGCGTTTACATGTAAATTGCAATACATGGTAACAAGTTGGAGCCCTTCATAGCAGTCGTATTAAACAGTGCTTGCACTTAAAGTGCTTAAAGTTGGAGCCCTGCAAAGCAAACGTGCTAATAAACAGTGATTGCACTTAAAATTGGAGCCCTTGCAGTTACTCAGCACAGGTTCCCCAAACAGTGCTTTCACTTAAGGCAACTTAGGGGTTCTTCTTACTTGGTTAGCATCTTGGCAACAAAGCCAGCAACAAGCATCACGCAACACACGCTGGCAACAAAAACGCAGGTTCCACGTGCGAGAGAAGATGATGCCCTGACAGCCCCCCGGTGGGAGGACTGGGGCAATCCAACACTCGATGCGCAGTCAGCTGATCGGGATCTTTGCTTTATGGACACATTCTGGCACCGTCGTCGACCCCCCCCCCCCCACACACACACAATTCTGTGCAACGCCTTGGCATCGTGGACTCCCTACTGCTAGGAGGCCCTCTTGGAGCCTCATTGGCCCCTCTAGGCCGTCTCGGGCCGTCTTGAATATCCGCGCAAAGGCTTCCTCCGACTGTCGGGGCACTCCCGGTGCCCTTTCGGAACTATCTTCTTGGTCACTTGCTGCGTGCTTCCCGTTGCTGGTGCGCACTGAAGAAGCACGAGAAGAAGCCCCTCCTCAGAGCGAGCTACTCCGTGGCCGTTTTGGCTCAATCTTGGCGGCCACGCGCGCGGCCGCAGCATGGGGCGTCTCGCGGATGCCCTGACTGGCTCGCCCGCTCGCCCCGCCAGCGAGGCCCTCTTGGAGGAGCTCTTCGGGGGCGACGAGGAGGTGGGCGGCGACGGCTGGCGGCGGGAGGGAGCGCGCGCCGCCGACGCCGCGCGTCGGGCCGCAGCGGGCGCTGGGGCTGCTGGCGCACGCACTGGGGCGACGAGCTCAGCACTGCCCCTGCTGGCCACGCCCGCCATCCTGGCTGGGCCAAGCAGCGGCGTCTACTGCATGCGCCCCCCTGCTGGTTTTTTTTTTTTGCCAGCAGGGAGGCATAAACAACGCCGCTGCTTGGCCCTGGATGGCGGCGGGCCTGACCAGCAGGAGGGGTGGATGCAGACCTCGTCGCCCCGCCAACTTCAGCCCACCAAGTGCAGGTGCCGGCGGAGACGCAGGAGGTGCTGCAGCGGCGCTGCCAGGAGGTGCAGGGGGGGCTCCGCCAGGAGGAGTCTCACCTCCTCCTGCAAGTGCTGGTGCTGGAGGTGCGGCGGCTCCAGCGGCTCGTGCAGATGCTGGCGCTGGTGCTCCAGGAGGAGTCTCACCTCCTCCTGCAGGTGCTGGTGCTGGAGGTGCTGGAGCCTCACCTCCTCATGCTGGTGCTGGAGGCGCTGGAGGTGCGGGCGGAGGAGGTGGCGTTCGTCCTGACGCCGATGGCTACTTGGCCCTTGCCCGCCTCCTGGGGCGGCCTATCTTGTGGGACCAGCAGCAACAGCGAGCTGCTGCCTCTGCTGCTGCTGCTGCTGCTGTGGTCGCGGATCTCTGTCAACGACCTGCTGCTCCTGCTGCTGTCGCGGATCCCTGTCGACGGCGACCTCCTCCTCCTGCTCGCGCTGCTGTCGCGGATCGTCTCTGTCAACGACCTCCTCTCGGTCGTCCTGCTGCTGGCGGCGTCGCCGCCGAGGCGCCCATGAGCGCGGCCGAACGCCACGCCGGCCTGCGACTCGACGACCAGCAGCGGCAGCATGCCGCCAGGCGGCGGCGGCGGCCTTCGCGCTCGCGTTCTGCTGGCGGCCAGCAGCGGCGGCCAGCGGCGGCCAGCGGCGGCGGCGGCGGCAACATGATGATGCCTCGGGGGGCGGATGGGGCCCGCTTGGTCCGCGAGACGCCCATCGACCACCTTCCGCCAGTATCCGAGCGCTGGCAAGATGCAAGGTGCGGCGCCATCGAGACCATGGCTCAGTCCTTGGAGAAATGGCCGCGGGCCTTGGAAGTGCCAGCATCGCGCTGGCTCGAGATCCCTCTGGAGACGCTCCTGGAGCGGGCAAGGGGGGTGGCGCGCCGAGAAGCTAGGGTCGGCGGTAGATGCTACATCGGATCTACCTCCGACCCCAGCTGGCGCTGGGAAGGAGGCTGGTACCTCGTCGCGCCGGGCGACGACGAGCGGCGGCAGCGGCGCACGAGGGGCGGCCGCGGCGAGGACTGGGCGTGGATGGACGGCCATCGGCTGAAGTGGCGGAGGATGGCGGTCCTCGGGTCGTGGCGCGACCAGGACACGGCCGCGCGCGAGGCCGCTGCCATCACGTCCACGCTCGCGGCAGTGCCGCCCAAGACCCTCACCAACAAATGCACCGACGCCCGCGGCCTCTCCATCCGCACGAACGCCCACTCGTTCGCGTGCATCTGCTTTGACCAAGTGTTGCCCATAGGCGTAAAAAACTCGTCGTCATCATCACCACCATCATCACCATCATCAACCAGCCACCACCTGCACGCATGCTCCTGGGAGGAGGGCCAGGGAAGAAGCAGAGGTAGGAGGGGGGAAGGGAGGGGGCAGGGAGGGGGCAGGGAGGGGGAGGAGGGGGAGGGGGGGGAGGAGGAGGAGGAGGAGGAGGTAGGGAGGAGAAGGTAGGGAGGAGGAGGAGGCGGGAGGGAGGAGGAGGAGGAGGAGGAGGAGGAGGAGGTAGGGAGGAGGAGGAGGTAGGGGGGGGAGGAGGTAGGGGGGGGGGAGGATGAGGAGGAGGAGGAGGAGGAAGGGGTTGTTGCCAGCGGCTAGGTGCCTCAAGACCACAAGAGGGGAGGGCCTCCAACAGGAACTCCAAGAGGGATGACCACCAATTGGGCCTCAGCGGCCCAAGAGGGGTGGCCACCAGGAGGGGAGGGTCTCCAGGGCCTCCAAGGGGGATGGCCTCCAAGCGGAGGAATTCCAAAAGGGCCCCAAGCGGCCCATGAGCCTCCAAGAGGGCCTCAAGCAGGGCCCATCATCATGAGCCTCCGAGAGGGCATCCAAGAGGGAAGACCAAAAACAGTTGGGATCCTGCAAGCCACTTCGGGCCTGTTGACCTGAAGGGCCCCACCCGGAGGGCCCCGAGACGGCTCCAAGAGGGCCTAGGCCAGGGTGGTAGAAGGCCGAACCCTGCTGGAGCCTCCTCCTCCGTCCGTAGCGATCTGGTTTCCAAGTGGTGATGGGGGTGGGTGCGCGTTCGGCCCACTTGCGGGCAGCGGCGGTGCCATGAGCACGCCCGGCTCGCCGACGATGTCCTCCGAGGAGGCCCCGAGTCCGCAGGTGGCGACAGAGACCCGCGAGACGCGGGCGGCGCAGAGCGATCTCTTCGCGCACGGGCCATCTCTTCGGGATAGCATTTGGTTCGCGCCAATCAGAATCGAGAAGAGGCCCAAATGCAGAATGGGGCGTGCGGAGTGTGGCTGACCACAAAGAAGCATCGGGCGTCCACTATGCACGAGGAGCCCGCGATCAACAACATCATGACGACAGCAGGTTGTTCGTTCAAGACAGAGGAGGTCATCGTGATCGACTGATCCGCGTAGTAAGCTTCCACCAGTGCCAGGCGTGATTTAGGCTCTAAGGCTTCCGTTTAGATGCACGATGCCGTTTTCAGGGCTTCCTTTTTGCATGCGCTGCATGTTCGGAGGTCGGCTTGGGTCCGTGGCCGATTGGGAGTGAAACGACTGGGGTGATGGGGGAGGGGCAGGGCGGGGAAGGGTGGTTCAGGGGCTCTGAGGGGGGCGGGAGGAGGAAGGGGTCGGGTGCTCGAGGGCTCTAAGGGGGGAAGAGGGGTCCGGGGGCTCTGAGAGCTCCAAGGGCTCTGACAGGGAAGGGGGGGTCAGGGGCTCTGAGGGCCCCCAGGGGGGTCGGGGGCTCTGAGGGCTCCGAGGAGGGGGAAGCGGGGGTCGGAGACTCCGAGAGGTTCGGGGGCTTGTGATGGGGGCTCCGAGAGGGGACAGGGGGCTCGGGGGCCCTGGAGGCGCACCCGCCGAGGGGCTTCCAGGGGCTCCCCGTGGACGCTCTGCTGGGTGGGGGGGGGCCGGGGGTGCTCTGGGGGCGACTGGGGCCCCTGCGAAAGTTTCGAAGATGTCTCGAGCGGGGCGCCCCTCCCACATCTGGTCACCAGTAGTCCGACCAGGACGTTGTCAGAGTCCTCGGGCGCGCGGCCCAGGTGCTGTGGCAGCATGGTTCGGTCCTCGCCAGACTAAGTTTCTATGTGAAGTCAATGTCGGCGGGGAGTACCGCTTCCAATTCAATGCGCGGTCAGTGCTTGGAGCGCGCCAGTCGACTGATCCGCAATGACAAACATCGTAGCCAATTGCGTTGTTTGCATCTGCCAAACAAAAGAAATCCGCCAGATTCCCGGTGACTACTTGAAGTCGGATGCGGGCCAGCGTGACTACAGCCTGGGGTGCCCGAAGTGCAGGCAGGTGCCGAAAGGCTGGATGGGACGGGTCGCGCGAAACATGTTGAATAATCAGGTATTGGAGAACGAACCCACGAGGGTAGCAATGTGTTGCGTTGAACTGAATACGCGGCGCCCAATGTACATACATCTCTTGGCGCCTCCCCTCCCCGCCCCCTTTTATTCACCACCTCCAGGACAGGCCGTGCCCGACCAAACTCTCGTCGCGTGTGCCGGGCCGGGCCTGGCGAAACTCTCTGTTACAACAATGGCTACCGCATTTCATTCAATCTGTTATTATTGTGCAGACGCCAGCAGGCTGCGGACGGTGCCGCGCCCTCGCCGATGGCAACATCCAGGGGTTCTTCCGCAGCGTCCCGGACAACTTTGTTGTCCGCCACAGGGCCGCGTGATGGGGCTACAAGCTCATTATTGATTGTTGGTAGTGCAGCTGGCCAGACAGCAAGGACACACGCAGTAGCTGCCAGCATGCTGGCATGAGGCCGCGTCAGTTTGTCGTCTGTCAAACTTACCCCGGCAAAGCAACCTACTAACAGCGATGTGTAGGAGCATATCTGGAAGCATTCCTCTTAAGATTCAGATGAGAATCCAGTTGTAGAATTCTGCTGTTCTCGCAGTCCGAGTCGCATTCGCGATGACAGTCGCAGCGGCAACGGCAGTCGCAGTCACAGCCTCAGCCTCAGCCTCAGCCTGCCTCAGCCTCGGCCTCAGCCTGCCTCGGCCTCAGCCTCAGCCTGCCTCAGCCTCAGCCTCAGCCTCAGCATCAGTCTGCCTTCAGCCTCGGCCTCAGCCTCAGCCTGCCTCAGCCTCACCCTGCATCAGCCTCAGCCTCAGCCTCAGCCTGCCTCAGCATCAGCCTGCCTCAGCCTCAGCCTCAGCCTGCTGCCTCTGCCTCAGCATCAGCCTGCTTCAGCCTCAGCCTCAGTCTGCCGTCGGCCTCAGCCTCAGCCTCAGCCTGCCTCAGCCTCAGCCTGCATCAGCCTCAGCCTCAGCCTCAGCCTGCCTCAGCATCAGCCTGCCTCAGCCTCAGCCTCAGCCTGTTTCAGCCTCAGGCTCAGTCTGCTTGCAGCCTCGGCCTCAGCCTCAGCCTGCCTCAGCCCTGCCTCAGCCTGCCTCAGCCTCAGCCTCAGCAGCCTCAGTCAGCCTCGCCTCAGTTCAGCCTCGGCCTCAGCCTGCCTGCCTCAGCCTCAGCCTCAGCCTCAGCCTCAGCCTCAGCCTCAGCCTCAGCCTCAGCCTCAGCCTCAGCCTCAGCCTGCCTCAGCCTCAGCCTCAGCCTGCCTGCTCAGCCTCAGCCTCAGCCTCTGCCTTCAGCCTCTTCAGCCTCGGCCTCAGCCTCCTCAGCCTCAGCCTCTGCCTCAGCCTCAGCCTCAGCCTGCTTCAGCCTCAGCCTCAGCCTCAGCCTCAGCCTGCCTCAGCCTCGCCCTGCATCAGCCTGCCTCAGCCTCAGCCTCAGCCTGCCTCAGCCTCAGCCTCAGCCTCTGCCTGCTCAGCCTCAGCCTCAGCCTCTCAGCCCGTCGGCCTCAGCCTCAGCCTCAGCTTGCCCCAGCATCAGCCTGCCCCAGCCTCAGCCTCAGCTTGCCTCAGCCTGAGCCTTAGCCTCAGCCTGCTTCAGCCTCAGCCTCAATCTGCCTCGAGCCTCGGCCTCATCCTCAGGCTGCCTCAGCCTCAGCCTGCATCAACCTTAGCCTCAGCATCAGCCTGCCTCAGCATCAGCCTGCCTCAGCCTCAGCCTCAGCCTGCTGCCTCTGCCTCAGCCTCATCAGCCTGCTTCAGCCTCAGCCTCAGTCTGCCGCCTCGGCCTCAGCCTCAGCCTGCCTCAGCCTCAGCCTGCATCAGCCTCAGCCTCAGCCTCAGCCTGCCTCAGCATCAGCCTGCCTCAGCCTCAGCCTCAGCCTGTTTCAGCCTCAGGCTCAGTCTGCTTGCAGCCTCGGCCTCAGCCTCAGCCTGCCTCAGCCTCAGCCTGCCTCGGCCTCAGCCTCAGCCTCAGCCTCAGCCTGCTTCAGCCTCAGCCTCAGTCTGCGTTCAGCCTCGGCCTCAGCCTGCTTCAGCCTCAGCCTCAGCCTGCATCAGCCTCAGCCTCAGCCTCAGCCTGCCTCAGAATCAGCCTGTCTCAGCCTCAGCCTCAGCCTGCCTCAGCCTCAGCCTCAGCCTGCTTCAGCTTCAGCCTCAGTCTGCCATCAGCCTCGGCCTCAGCCTCAGCCTGCCTCAGCCTCAGCATCAGCCTGCCTCAGCATTCAAAATGTGGCCCGGGAATTGAGTTCTGGGAACTCGAAGACCACGAAATGGCCTACAACAGTTGGATCCGGGCATTCAAAAATCATGCTCCGGAATTGAGTTCTGGGAACTCCTCGAAGACCACGAAGTGGCCTACAGTTGGCTCCGGGCATTCAAAATGTGGCCCAGGAATGGAGTTCTGGGAACTCGAAGAACACGAAGTGGCCTACAGTTGGCTCCGAGCATTCAAAATCATGCCCAGGAATGGAGTTCTGGGAATTCGAAGACCACGAAGTGTGCAACTGTTTGCTTAGAACGACTTCCGCGGATTCTCCCTGGCACCCGTCCGGCATCTGCCCAGACCCCCCTGAGGTGTCAAGATGCTTTCTTTTAAAACCATTAGAAACCTATCAGGATTCGCTGTTAGGTAAACACGTTGCCAGCGCGGCTGTCTCTCCCCACCAGCGCCGCTATAGAATCCTCTGGGCCCTTCTGAGAAGCCCCCTGCTTTCTTAGAAGGCCGCCCCCCTCCCCCCCCCGCGCCACGCAATGGACTTGAACCAAAATGGCCACGGATATCTTGGAGTGGAGGGAAGAAGAGAAAGCAGGGGGAAGGTTAGGAGGAGGGGTAGGAGGAGGGAAAAGGAATCATAGGGAGGCAGGGGATGACGAAATGAATGGTGGGTAGTAGGATGAAGAGGTTGTGTGAGTCAGAATTGTTCACGCTTCGCGAAGCCCCGCCAGCCCACCCTAAAGTGCACTGCTTATCGGAAGTTGCGCTCTCTGTCTGGGCAGTGGAGGCCAAGACTCAGGAGTAGAGCGCGAATACGACGACGACAGGAGTCAATACCAACACTTGTGCTGTCGTTCGCTCTGGGGGCGTCTTGTAAGCCTCTGCAGGCCATCGTAATATGCGTCGACAGCGACGAAAGCGACGACGACGGCTACGACGAAACCGACGACGACATGAGTCGATATCAAGACCTTTGCGATCGTTCGCTCTGGGAGCGTGTTGTAAGGCTCTTCTTAAATTGCGGGGTGGAAGCAGGAAACCTTTTTTAAACGCTCACGCCCTAAAGGGCTGGTGGAATTGCGGTCGCACGCGCTGCGTCGTTTATCTGGGCAAGGGTCATGCATCATCCGTGGGTTAGCTGTAGGGCCCAAGGAGGCGCAATTTATTGCATTTATCATGTCGGTTTCCTCTGATGCATCCTTGCCTAGCGCACCTCCTGATAATATAGAAGATGATGGAAATGACGCTTTGCCGGAAGAAACTTATAGCGATGTCATGAGTGATGTATCCCTTCCAGACGGGCAGCCTTCTGACCATGATTGCATGGAGGGCGAAGAAGGGGACTCGTTAACTGACGATGTTGAGGAGGAGACGGGCGAAGACTTCGGGGAAGCTTTCGCGGATGAGGCTGAGGAGCAGGACGCCATGCAAGCAGCATTCCATACCACTACAACAATGGGTCGTCACAACGTGCCTCTACCAACAGAATGCAGCTTGTTAGGTTCACATGACATTGCAGAGGTGCATTCGCCGCCGAGGCTGCTGCCAGCAGCCAGAGGACTAGGGCTGTCTGGAACCCTGTCGTGCGACATCCTGACAGGGTGGGATTTCAGTCAGACTGGAATCAAAGCTAAATTCTGCCAGCTTCTTGTTCAGCTCAACCTATTGTTTATAATGATGAGCCCGCCATGCACTATGTTCTCAGCGCTGCAAGCTTTATGGAATTTGAAGCGAATGAGCAGGGATGTCATTGACAGGCGCATGAAGGAAGCGCTTGGCTTCATCGAGCACTGCATGGCACTCGCGATGGCCCAAATAGAGAGATCGAACTTCTTTTGCTTCGAGCATCCAGCGTCTTCTAGTGCTTGGAAATTGGAATGCGTTCAGGAGGTAAGTCGGCTCCCTGGGGTATTCAAAATTAAATTCGACCAGTGCCAATGCGGCTTGATGACCCCGCTTGGCCGCCGCCCAATGAGGAAGCGCACGATTTTGATGTCTAATGCCTATAGCATTCGACGCAACTTCTCGAATCTCATGTGCAGAAGAGACCATGAGCATCAGCTTGTAATGAGCAGTGAGTGCGGTATGAAGCTTTCTGTCTGGGCCCAAATGTACCCCCAGCCAATGATCGAAAGGCTGGTTGAATCTGCAGCAGAGCTCAAACGTAATCGCGGAAGCTAAGCGCGTTGCGCCTGCGAACTTTGGGGCAGGCCAAAGGATCTGATTGCATTGCGCAGGCGCAACGGTGGTGTAAACATCTCCCCCTCTTGCCCTTCCTCCCCTCCCGCGATTGTTGTCGTCCGCTTTCGCAATGGATTGGATCCAGAAATCTAGGAGATCGCATCGCATGGGGGGCGGAGAATCCAGCAGATCGGTCAGATCCGGCAGATCTCGTCGCCACGAGGGGACCCTGGGGGAGAGAGATCTGCTGGGCCCACAAGATTCCGGCAGATCTGCGCGCCCCCCGCGCGTGCACAGCCCGACAGAACTGCGGGGAAAAATTGTTTCCGGCAGATCTGGCTTGTTTTGGGCTGCCCACTCTGCTGTTGGCTTGGCGGGGGGGGGGGGCGTGATCCAGCGCGACTGGGCGCTGTCCTGTGAGGGGGGGGAACTAGCGTCTGTACGTTAATTTTAACGTCTTGCGTTCGATCACTTCTAGACGTTAAAAATAACGTCCTTGTGCGATTATCGCACTCAGGCAGGGCATGCGATATTGTCGATCGCAGCTCTGCTTTTCCTCGATGCATATTCGTGTGCGTTGCAAAAAAAAACTCAACTGCTCTCCTCCTCCTCGTCGTTATTCTCCCCCTCCTCCTCTTTTTGCTTCCCCTCTCCTCTCCTCTCTCCTTCTTCTCTTCTCCGTGTTCGGCTGGCACTTCCGACTCGGTCTTCGTTCGGGCGGGGGGGGGGGGCGAGGGAAGCGGCGCGCGCGGGGGGGCGCCCCTGGCGCCGCCGCGCCGCCGCCCGCCCCGCCCAGCCATTGGAAGAGGGATTTGGGTCCAGGCCGTCTGTTGCTCTAAATCTAGCTCTCGCCATGGTGCCGCGCACATTGGTTGCCGCGGAGTGATGAACGGAGGTGGCATGAGACCTGAAATTAAATTCCTGCCTCGACGCCACGCGCGACAGTTTTTGTATATAACAATCACGCGGGTCGAGGGGGCGCGTTACTCAATGTGGCATTCTCGCCTCAATGCCGCGAACATTTGCTATATATATCCCCAGTTCTAGCGGATTCACATAAGGGCGACTCAAAATGGAGCTCACGCCTTAGCGCAGCACGTAATTGGCTTACAACATTGCTGCAGCTCCACGGATGGAGGGCGCGTCCAATGTGCAATTTCCGCCCCAGTGCCGCGCGCATTGGGCCGCTGCGAGAAGGAGTGCGCGCATGGACATAAAAGGGGGGGGGGGGGGTGCGAGCAAAAGAATGAAACAAAACAACAAAACGCAACGACACAAAGCCGTGCAGCCGGTTTGGTTCAAGCCTGTCGGCGCAGACCAGATCCGCGTTTCTCAGGATGACTGGGTCGACCCCGAAGGCCGAAATGATGGGGAGTGGCGCAGCCGAGAGCCCGCCCAAACCAGAGCCAGTCCCGAGGACACGTTACGGTGAGGAGATCAACGGCGCTCTGACTGAGGCACTCACACCGCTGGTCGATGACAAAGGCTGGCCCTTGTACGGACACGCCCTGGCATCGGAGATGCTGGACCGCGGCAGGGTTGAGAAGTTGGGGGAGGTGCTGAGAGCGATTCGCCAGGTGGCCTGCTGATTTAACGTTTGTCATCTCTTGCTCCTGCCCCCTCGCTTCTCCTCATCTGCCCTGTCGCGTCGTCGGCTGCGCGCCCCCGCCCTTGCCCAGGCGGCGCCGAACTTCTCGATCGCCCCGCGCGTGGTGGAGGAGGTCATGGCCAACATCGGCACGGCCAAGAAGGACGACATCAAGTTGAGAGAGGTTGAGTCCTGGGCCAAAGGCGCGTCGCTGAGGCTCCGAACTCTCTTGCTTCACGCGGCTGGCCTCGCTCGCAAGGAGAAGCCGCCGAACAGGGCTCCTGCGTGGTGGACCAACCTCATGGCCAACGAGAGCAAGGTCCCAGAGCCGAAGAAGGCAGCGCTGCAGAAGAGCAACGCGAAGGACGAGACCAAGCCCGATAAGGGGCCCAAGCCCGAGGAGGGATCCAAGCCCGAGGATGCGTTCACGTTCGGATACGACGAGAGCATGAAGCGCGCATGGTGATGCGATGCATTCGCGGATCGATTTCAGCCTGAGGTTTGCGACAGCATGACCGTCAAGCCAGGCGAGACCTACGTCTGGGCGAAGTGGGCAGACGGAATGGAGTGCGAGGTGCTGGACTGCTTGGCGTCGACCTTTCTCGAGGATGCTGGACATGCGCCCTCGAAGACGCCGCGAGGGGGCAACATCTTGTGGACGGGCAACATGGACGGCCCCCAGGTGCAGGTCAAGCTTGTGATGGATAGGGGGATCTAGCTGATTCAGATCAAGCACAACTTGAAGCAGGTCACGCAGATCTCCACGCACGCCGTCGAGGAGGCGGAGGCGGTGGTGTTCATGAAGGACATCGCGAAGCGCTACTGCGAGGGGCGCCTCACCGCCCAAGACGCCGAGCAGCTGAAGAGGGAGAAGCTCAAGGAGCTGAAGAAACGCAAGGAGAAGGACGAGAAGGCGGCGGCACTGGCTGCGACCAGCGCAGCTTCGTCCATCGAGACGCAGCCTGCGGAGACGGCGGCGCGGAAGCGCCCAGCTGCCGCCCCCAAAAGAGCTTGCAAGAAAGCCAAACGCGAGGAGCCCGACAAGGAAGCAGCCACCGAGGAGAAGGGCGCACCCATGAATGGAGTGGAGAACCTGACGATCGTCGAGAATAAGCCCGAGGAGAAGCCCCATGAGGGCAAGGAGGAGCCTCAGCCGCTGGAGAACCCCCAGGAAGCAACGGAGGGGCCACCAGAGGAGACGGGCGAGCCCACGAGCGAGGTCGTCGAACCCATCGACGACGACTCCGCGGACGATAGCCCCGATGATATCCGAGAGATCCCGCCTCCATTGACTGGCCCGTGGGAGAGTATGACCACCTCGCTGAACACCATGATGGACGAAGTTGTTGAGTGCTCTGATTTCTGGAACAGTGCGTTTGACGGTGATGATGCGTGAACCGTGCACGGCATGTCGCCACGATGAGTTTGGTCTATGTGCGAGAAGGATTTTCAGATGGCTTGGCGGGGGAGCTGAGCCCACCGATCTCTTGAGCCTTTCTATTTCTGTGTTGTGTACATTGCGTTCATTCTGGTGCGCACTGCGTCGCTAGTGCTCTCGTCTCAAGTGTGTTATGTTGTTTTCCTCTCGCGCTCAGTTCTTTCAGTTTGCCGAGCTCGGGCAGACAGCGAAGCTGTCCAACGCACTCCAGGTGTGTTTCCAGGGGGCCGATTGAACCTCAAACACTTGAAGCCAAACGTACCACAGCCGAGCGAAACACGAGCATGACGACACACGAGCATGACGAAACACAGCTGAGGAGGGTAGGGAAAAGGATAATCGTTGGAAACAGGATGACAAACAGACGGCGGAGGAAAACACGGATAACGATAATGATGAATCTGAGAAAATCGCTATACCGTCAGCGTCGTCAAGATTGCTCGAGACCCTGCCCCCTCTTGGACGAAATGCC
Source organism: Prorocentrum cordatum (assembly GCA_963575745.1). NCBI lineage: Eukaryota > Dinophyceae > Prorocentrales > Prorocentraceae > Prorocentrum > Prorocentrum cordatum. The sequence continues at coordinate 615,743 of CAUYUJ010021704.1, read as the reverse complement.
ACAGCACGTGCGGCATGCGAGATACCATGGGCATTGGACCATGGAGCGTTGCTTCTCTGTTCTCTGGGGCGCAAAGATGGGCGCGAAGGGCCTGGGCCTCTACCCCCAACCCCGCCAGACAAGGGAGAGGAACGGGGGAGGGGAGTTGGGGGAGGTGGCGGTGCAGGAGCGGAGGAGGGAAGGGTCCAGAAGATGGGTGTGGTTGAGACCGAAAGGGTGTAGGTGAGGAGGTTGGTCCGAGGAACGCCCCAAAGGACCCCAAGAACCTGGCGATACGCAGATCGACACAACTCGCGGCCCCCCCCCCAAAGCGAATGGGGGGTCGGGGAGAGGGGCTCGACTCTTCGAGAAAGAGAGATCACACGTTTCACTCTGCCTCCGTGAGATTGCCACCTGCTGCCGCAAGTGCCGCGGCGCCCAATGGGACATCAAGCTCGTGAAAAAATATGGTTGACGCTTCGCGAATCCCCGCCAGCCCATCCAGAACCAATGCCCAGAGGAATTGCCTCGATCAGGGAAGTGGGCAGCACGCAGAGGAAGCCATTATGAGACATCTTGGGGTATATTGGGCCATCTTGGAGGTCATCTTGAGCTCCCCCAGGCGCTCTTGGAGTCATCTTAATCAGCCCCCCCCAAGAGGCCAACATGTTGCTAACACCTTCATAAAATCAATGATTTGGCATTCTCGCCGAGGCCTCTTGGAGCATCTTGGGTGCTTCTGGGGTCTCTTGGGGCCTCTTCGGGGTCTCTTGGGAGCCTCGTGGGGGCGTCCTGAAGGCCTCTTGGAGCTTCATGGCCACCTTGGGGCCCTCTCGGGGCACCTTTGGGAGCCTTGGGGGCAGTCGTTGGGCCATCTTGGGTGAGATCGATCAGGAGGGGGGGCCATTAATTACAGCCCTCCCCAGGAGGCCAAAATGGGGCCCAAACCATAATACAACCAATGATTGTGGCTTCCTCGCCGAAGTCGTTTTGGGCGCACTCGCGGACCCCCCGTCCAGGTCCAGGGGAGGGGGTAGGGGGGAGGGGTAAGCCCCTCCCCGAAGGGGAAGAAGGAGGGGTGGACTAGGAAACGCTCTAAACCACCGACGCCCAGAGGGCTGATGGGATTCAAGCAGGCATGTTGATACCGACCCCAAAGGAAATCCAGCGATTCTGTCCAACAGCGCGAAACACGCTCTTGCCCACTAAGGCTTTTTCAGGGTCAGAAACCTGGTAGTGGGCAGGAGCTTTTCGGCTGGTTTTTGAGCGCACTCAAATAGCTTACGCCACCCTGCTGATATCTCAGAAGAAGGTCTTCCCCCCTCCTCCTTATCATCCTCCTCCTCCTTCTCGTCTGCCCTTATCAACTCCCTCTTGATCTCTTCTTGTCCACCTGCCCGTTCCGAGCACCCTCCGCCCCAACCGTCGCTTGGCCCGCGTGGGTGGTTTACCCAAGAACAAATCGTTGTGCCAGAATACTATGAAAATAACGGGCAGTGGATTGAGTGGGTTCGGTACCTTAGGAACCCGCCACCCCAGCCGCCTCCGCCGCCCCCACGACCCCCCCATGTCAGCCGAAGGGCTGGCGGAGCTCGAGGCAATAATCGGTTGGGAAGAACTCGGGGCCATGATCGCTTGAGGGGAGATAGGCTCGCCTCATCATGCGCTTGCTCCTGCGCCTGCTTCTGCTCTTGTTTCTGCCTCTGCTCTTGCCTCTGCTGCTGGTCCTGCTCCTGCTCATGATCCTGCTGCTCCTCCTCCTCCTCCTCCTCCTCCTCCTCCTCCTCCTCCTCCTCCTCCTCCTCATCCACCTCCTCCCCCTCCTCCTCCTCCTCCTCGTCCCCCCCCCTCCTCTGCCCCGCCCCCAGAGTAGGATAATTGGGGGTGAGAAGGAGGGGGCAAAGAGAGTTGTTCGAAAGAGTCGACACGTATGCCGCGCAAAACAGAAGCAACTGGCAACGCATGCAATTACGTACGTTGCATCATACGAAATCGCACGGCCAACCTCATAGACAAGCAGGAAGCAGGCAGCATATAAAACACGCAGCATAAGCAGAAAGCACAGAGCTGAAAGACAACTGGCAAAGCATGCAATTGCACATAATGCAACATGTGACAGCACGCATCACGCAGCCAACCATAGTTCACAGTACCATCGCCGTTTTTTTCTCAGTTCTAGCTGGACGCACTGCGGCGTCCTGTTGTGTGAACCTCGCATCACACTTTCGAGGATCGACCTTTCCTGATGACAGTCCTGGTTGAGAGCCTCGACAAGGTCACGGCGGGCGCCCCCTCCCCCGTCTCCACGACGGCACCGGGGTCCAATGCAGGAGGAACTCCAGCTGTGACGCCTTCGGCAGCGAGTGCGCCCCAGACACCCTCAGAGGCCGCCCCGCCCGCGCCCATTGAGGTCCATGGCCCCCCCGGAGCCCCAGCTGATGGGCAGGGCGGCGGGCAGCTCAACAAGCAGGGGCCCGAAGGTACGCTCCTTGAGGATAGCCAGCGTGAGGAGACTTTCACAGTGCCAGGCAATCCACGTGACATCGCTGCTGCCAGAGCCCACGTTCCGGAAGCCCCCGCATCGCAGCCGCCCGCGCACTTGTCGAGGCCCACGTTTCCGCGCGAGGGCATGTCGGAGCAGCAGTACAGCGAAGTCGTGGCAGCAGACAGGGGATTCTGGCAGAGGGTCGAGGCGCTGCCAGGCAAGGCAGCCGAGGAGTCCGACGGCCCGCCCGACGGCCCGCCCGACGGCCCGCCAGACGGCTCGCCCGACGGCCCGCCCGACGGCCCGCCCGACGGCCCGCCCGACGGCCCGCCCGTCGACGGCCCGCCCGACGGCCCCCCCCGCGTCCCAGAGGGCATGAGCCAGGAAGAATTCCTGCGCAGCTTGTCGAGCCAGCAGATGGGGAGGGGCCGCTACGACAAGCATGAGCTCGATGGCGAAGACGATGCAGGCAGGGATCCCCACCTGGAGGAGGCCGAGATGACCAATTTCGAGATCAATGCTCGCAGCCCTCTGGGCTGGCGCTTCCAGAGGGAGTTGGCCTCGGATAAGGAGCTGAAGAAGTCGTGGCTCGAGTGCAGGGGCAACCACGCGAAGCAGGCTTTCAGGCAGAAGTGGTGCAAGGCAAAGTTCGAGATGTACAGGAAGAGCCGCGAGATGATCAATCGCCATCAGGTCGCGACTGCAGACATGGGCGTCGACCACCCCCTGGACAGGATCAAAGTCGAGGAGGGAAACACCGAAGAGGCGGCTGAGCGTGCCTGGCGTTACGCACACGCGTGCGTCATGATGGGCACCCAGTGGTACCGCTTCAACGCCATGACTAGAGCCATGGAGTTCCTGTACGTGAAGCAGCAGTACAATGATATAGTCACGCAGTGCTGGCAGACTACGCAGCGCGAGGAGAACAGAGGCCGCCTTCTTGCAGTATTCGCTGAGCCCGAAGGGCGCACCACGTTCGAACCAGTTCGTGCAGCTGCAGGTGCAGCGCCGCCATCTGCAAGCGGCGGCGCGGCGGCCAGCGCTGCCTCGCGCAGCGGCAACGGACCTGCGCCCGCAGCTCCATCCGCAGATGCACCCGCAGTTCAGCCCGCAGCTGCGCCCGCAGCTGCGCCCGCAGGTCCAGCTGCGCCCGCAGCTGAGCCCGCAGCCGCCGCGGCGCGCGCGGCCCAGGAGGAGGCCGCCGTCGGCGACGAGGCGAGGGAACCGCCCAACAAGAGGTCGAGGGAGTCTGTGAGGGGCCAGGCTCCGTCGCCGAAGCCAGCACCTGCGACGCCGAAGGGCAAGGGCAAGGGCAAAGCTAAGGCTAAGGCCAACGCTTCAGCCTCTAAGGACCTGAGGGCCAAGATCAAGGATGCGCAGCAGCTGAAGGTGGCGTATGGCCAGGCGAGCTCCTCGATCGCTTGCATCTCAGCCCAGATTGCAAATTCTCCCGACTGGTCGCGGCTGAAAGACAGCGTGCTGGTGGAGCCGATGACGAAAGCCAACGACGACATGATCAAGTATGTGTTATCCAATCCCATCGCGACCATGCTTATCGGCCAGAATGTAGAGCAGATTCAGGCGAGCTACGATGACCCTGCCCAGATGGATGTCCAGTTGGCGACCCTGACCAGCGACCTCGGCGAGCTCGTCGACAGGGCGCAGAAACAGGCGGACAAGCTCTCGAGGATGCATTATGAGAAGATGAAGGAGTATTGAAACGCTAACTGAGGTTCAATTCAGATACAGGCTGGAATGGGTGACAGTCGATATGCAATTGGGCGAGGCTCTTACACTGTAAATTCTCGTGCATGCGGTACTTTCAGAGCCAGCTTGTGCAGCGCGCATCATAATATATCGTGCACGAGTGATCTGCGCGTCTTACTTTTCTCGGGCGTTCGACTAAGTGTCGAACGCAGTCGCCGCAGGGGTTGGCGACCAGCGCGCCTGTGCATTCGCCTGTGACGAGCCCTGCCTTTGCCTCGAGGGCTCCCCTGGGGGCAAACGTAGCAGGGTAGAACGTCCAATGTTGGGTGGGGTTCGGTTTTTTTTCAACGGACAACGGCTAATCAGCGGCGGGCCACGTATGTTTTTCAGGGTCGGACCTTGTTTTCTGACAAATGCCCGTTCTGCAGGCCGGATTTTGGCCAACCCCGGTTGTTTTTAGGAACCCCTGCTGTTTCTAGGACGGAAAAAGGGCCGCTGATTTTGCGCTGAGTTTGCGCTGATTCTCGCTGGTTGTTCATATCCAGCTGTGTTTTTACAGTGTTTCGTGCCGCTGATTTTCCGCTGATTTTCCGTTGATTTTCCGCTGGTTTCCGCTGATTGTTTTCCTGAAGTCATTGGGCCCCGGGGACTCCCAGAGCAATTTCATCGGCTCGAGGGCCCAAAAATCACCGAAATCACCCAACAATAGGCGTAAGAGGGTTCAACCGTTCTTCTTTGAAGCGATCCACCCGTCTCGAGCCCCCCCTGGCCCTCAGATGCTCCAGTTCGCAGGCGGGTGACCTGCGCGTCACCCTCATTATCTAGGGGAAACTACGCATTGAGCAAAAATGTGGCAGTGGGAGGGTACTAGACCGAGGGTGGGGGTGGGATAAAAGGCAGGATGGGGCAATGAAGGATGGGGCTGGCAGGAAGGGGACGAGGATGAAGGTGTTCAGGGGGCTGAGGCTGCCTACTCAAGACGGATATTGGATGCGGAGTGAGAAGTAGAAAGGTCGAGGACAAAGATGACGATGAGGAGGAGGGGGAAGGTGGAGGAGAAGGAGGAGGAGGAGGAGGGAGATGAAGATGAGGAGGAGGAGGAGGAAGAGGAGGAGGAGGAGGAGGAGGAGGAGGTAGATCCCGCAGCGCGGTTCCAACTTCAATGGCTCCGATGGATTCTGGAACCAACGATGCGCGTCAGGAGGAGGAGTGGGAGGTAGAGGAGGAGGAGCAGGAGGAGGAGGCGGGAGGGGGAATCACGTGGAGACTGAGGATCAGGAGCTCAAACAAAAAGACAACTTCGACTGAATTGGGACGGGCAGGACACGCGTGAGACGATCATCGGTCCGAAAATGAGGATGAGGGTTTGAACGCGTGGGGAACATTCGAGGGGCATCGGGGAGAGGAGGAGGATGAGGAGGAGGAGGAGGGACGTGATATACTTGAACAAGGAAAGCGAAGAGGAGGAGGAGGAGACTGGTAGGGAGGAGGAAGAGGAGGTAGAGGGAACCGACACGACTTGGCACTAGGTGGAGGAGGAAAGAAAATCAGGAGGGGGAGAAGGATGAGGAGGACGGAGAGGGTAAGCTAAGAGCGAGCGGTCGCCCCCCCCCGCTTGCGCCGCCTCTCTTACGGCCTGGACATCTTCATTGCGAAGGCCATTGGCGCTGCTCTGCCCGCGAGAGCGCCCTCCTCCTCCGCCTCCCTCCTCCACTGTGGAGCCCGTCGCAAGGCGGCGTTTTTTCCACGCTTAGCCCACGATATGTAAGTTTGAGCCCCTGCGGTATGTCGGTGTGTATGTATGTATGTATGTATGTATGTATATATATATGATATAGATACAGATATACTATTAACCGTTGCTTCAAATGTGTTATACGTATGGGGTACTTTGGGGGCCCAAGATAGCGCCCGAGGAACCCCTCCCACCAACGCGAAACAAACAAACGCACGCACGCACGACAACACTCGCACGCCAATGGGCTCCGTCTAATCCGTTTTGTTGTTGGGCGCCCCCAAGGATGTGGGGTCCTCTTTAGTGGCTCTCTAAAGATGCTCTGTGGGTCTTCTCGGGGTTCTCTTGTCGGGGGCCTGACGTGTCCACGGGGCAGGGCCCGAGGCCAAGGTGCCTATTAAAGACTGGGGAGGGAATGCAAGACACTGCCTCGGTACGGGAAAGGGGAGTGCGGTGGATGGGAATAGGTGGGATGCGAACGGTCCAACCACCCTGCGGGCCTCGGCAAAGCGAGCTCTCTGGAGGCAAACGTAGGGGGGGGGGTCCTTGGATCGGGGGGCATGGCCGACGTCGCTTGGCGAGGGGCAATGTTCCGTTTGCCCCCATCGGCGCACTTCTGTTCGACCCCAGCCCCCGCCCGTAGCCATCATGGCTAAGAAGAGGAGGCGTCAGACACACGCATCGCCCCCTGGTGATTTCGCTCGTTCAGATGATGGGAGAACAGAAGCTGGTGAGAATCTAATTCAATGCCTGTTGGAGCTTTATGCCAGATGTGTCCTGAGCGCAAAAGATGTTTGTGTGATATCCCATTACGCATCAAAGGCTGGTGCCGTGGGTGGTGCACGCGATTTCGCATGCAATCCGACGTCCCCCAGCGGCAATTTTGCAAAACACCTCGACACGTTGCTCCCGACAAGGCCCGAGAACCTGGAGTTGTATAACCTTTGGGCGCCACAGAACGTTTGGAAAGGTACTCCTCCTTCGCCTCATGCTTCCCCTGCCACTCCTTGGCCGTCCCTCATGTCTCATTGCTCCACGCCATTGCTCTCATCGTGCCCGCCTTATCTGCCTCCACCTCCGCCCTTTGCATGCCGCCCCCCTCCTCCTCCCCCCCCTCCTGCTGATAGGTTTGTCTCGTGTTCAACGCGCAACGCCTTGCGTTTCACCTCGCGAGGCGTTTCACGACGAGCTAGCCGCTGACCCCAGCATCAGCGAAGAGGCCCAAGCCATGTACGATAATGACGAATGGGAACCTGTGTATCGGGACCATCCTTTAGTTCAGCAAGCTGCGCGCAACAATGAAAAGCTGCCTGTCCCTCTCGCGGTTTACGTTGACGGCGGGTCGTACACTAGGCAGAAAACATCTGCCCATCAAGAGTCCCTGATATGCTTCGTGATGTACAATCTTATCACATGCAGGAGACATCTCATTTGTGCGGTGAGAAAATCGTCGCTGTGTGGTTGTGGATGCAAGGGGTGGGGTACTTTATTTCATATATTCACCATGCTCCGATGGTCAATCAAAGCCATGGCGGAGGGGGTTCGGCCGACCGTAAAACACAATGGTAAAGAGTGGGAGGCTTCTGAGGTCTGGGGCAGTCTTTCAGCTGATCTCGGCTACAAGGCATGCATGATTCAACTGAAAGGGGACTGGGCTGAGTGGGTAACCACGCTCGGATTCGCATCGTGGACTTCTGTGTACCATCCATGCCCCATGTGCTCATCTGTGCAATGCACCTTGCATGAGTACAACAACATATCGTTGGTTGGTCTTCCATGGGGTGATCCAGTTAATTGTTGACGCTTCGCGAATCCCGACCAGCCCATCCAGAAACGATGCCCAGAGGCATCGCCTCGATCAGGGAAGTGGGCAGCACGCAGAGGAAGCCAGTACGAGACATTTTGGGATATCTGGAGCCCTCTTGGAAGTCATCTTGGGCTCTCCCAGGTGCTTGTGGAGTCATCTCTTAATCAGTGTCCCCCCCGAGAGGCCAACATGTTGCGAAAACCTTCGTACAATCAATGATTTGGCATTCTCGCCGAGGCCTCTTGGAGCATTCTGGGTGCCTCTGGGTCTCTGGGGGACTCGTGAGGATCTGTTGGGAGCCTCTTGGGGGCATCCTGGGGGCCTATTGGGGCTTCCTGGCCACCTCTTGGGGCCCTCTTGGGGCACCCTTGGGAGTTTTGGGGGCAATCTTTGGGCCATCTTGGGTGAGATCGACCACGGGAGGGGGGGCGCTAATTGCAGTCCCCCCCAGGAGGCCAACATGGGGCCAAAACCTTAATACAACCAATGATGTTGGCTTCCTCGCCGAAGCCGTTTTGGGCGCTCGGACGGCCCGCGGAAACCCCTGCCCAGGTCCAGGGGAGGGGGCAGGGGGAGGGGTAAACCCCTCCCCGCAGGGAAAGAAGGAAGAGGAAACTCTTTAAGCCACCTACGCCCAGAGGGCGGGTGGGATTACCAGGATGCGCGCAGTGCCTGCGAGATCGACCTTGTCTTGGATACCCAGGACAAGTGGCAGGCATTGTTCGCCGATGGAGGGCTGCGCTATGACAGGCGCCTTGGCCGAGTCCTCCAGAGGGAAGTGCGCGTGGGAGGGGTGCTCCTCAGAGCTGGCGATCGTCTCGTCCCCAACTCTGATCTGGTTGACGCGGGTTTGCTGACGCGCCAGGCGCTTCCGTTCCGGGTCACGTTCTGGCGTCGCCGAACGGATGCGGGTGGTGCGCTGCTGGGCCCAGTGACGCGGAGGAATCCAATATTCGACGCGCCGCTGGGGATAAGCCCCCAGACGTCTATCTGCATAGACACCCTTCACACGCTGCACCTGGGCGTGGCTGCGAGAGCGGCGGCGGTCGCGTTGTGGGCGGTGATCGCAGCTAATCCCTGGCACCACCCTGGCCCTGGCGAGGTCATGGTGGAACACGCTTGCCGCGCTCTTAGACATGAGTTGCAGGAGTTTTATGAATCGGAGAACATCCCTCTGTCTAGTAGGATTGGCAGGCTGACGCCAGGGGTGCTCGGCAGTGCGTTTGCTCCTGAGATACACACCAAGGGGGCGGAGACAGGGTATTTGCTCAAATTCATCGCTCATATCAGCAGCAAGCAGTTTTTCCATGCCGATAGTTGCGTGGAGATATTCAATGCGTGCAAGCATTTGGTGGAATACATGAACGTGCTCAAGACATCGCCAGGTCGAAACATCCCGCCTCATACACATCAGAAGTTGTTAACGTTGTGCGTCAAACATTTGAAAGCATACGACAGAGCAGGTGGCATGTTCACGCCAAAACATCATCCCTTTGTACACCTCACGGCACACATGATTCTTTTTCTGTAATCCTCGGCATCATTCGACGTGGCACGACGAAACACTTAACAAAGTCATCCGCAGCGTAGCTGAGAACTCTTACAGGCGGGCATGGGAGAAGCGGATTTTTCAGCGGTTGCGTCTACACGGCAACACCGTGCATAATTCATGGTTCGTTGCAGTTTGACTCAGCTAATACGTTGACGATGTGCAGAAAAACCAGCGTTCGCATGTTGTTGGGACCTAAGGCCCAAGGGTAAATCATCAGCATCATCATCATCATCAGCATCATCATCGCCAAGAGCTCAATTTCGTTTCCCCACGCGGTGCCCCCGCCGAAATAGCATTCCGACTCGCCCTTTTACTCCTCCTCATCTTTCTCCGTCCTCATCGCCCTTTTGGCTTTCATTCATCCTGCTCAGCTCTGCTACCTCCTCCTTCTCACCCTCCTCCTGCCCCCCCCCCCCCCCTCCTGGGGCAGCGGCGGCAACCGAGGGTCCGAGGGGCTCTCGCGCGGGCCTTCGCAATGAAAACATTCACCACGTAGAGGGGGGTTGAGGGCAAAGAAAATAAAGAACAACATAAACATGAGGATGACGAGCAATGGCAATGGCAACTGCTCCTCCTACTCACCGCCATCGCTGCCGCCATGAACGTCGACGTCGTCGTCGTCGCCAATTCCCCCGCCGCCCCTAGCGCGCCCCAGTTTGGTTCCTGGAGACGGGGGGGGGAGGGGAGGGGGGGGGGAATGTGGAGGAGGAGGGGGGAGGGGGGAGAGGAGGACCACGAGTCTGCGAAATTTCGGGGCAAGCCTGCTCATGAACAGAGTAGGGCATCCATCCCATCTCCTATCGCACCGCTACCATGCTGCCATTTCAGGGCCGAGATTTCTCAGGCGGAATGGCCAGGCGCAAAAGACCGCCACCCGAACCACTGTTCCAGCCATCACGCGCGAAACCTAGAGATCCGCCCCCAGAACATTTCAAAATTCAGGCTGCTCCCGTGGGCCCCCCAAACTATGTGGAGGCCTTCGCTACCGAGATAGAGAGAACCTACAGCACGCTCCACGACCGCATATCTGCGACAATAACATGGTGTTTGACGCTGACCTTGAGCAGAGATCTGACGGCCGTGGAATTGTTCAGCGGTTGGGGGGGGACATCTTATTGGATCCGTTCACTGGGCGGCACGGCCCACGAATTCGACGCAGCCACCAGGCAATGTGATGATGAGGACATAACTTCTGTCGTTGGAATGGTGTTTGCGTTTTGGCTCGTCACTCGCCTCGTGAAGAATGGCACCGTTCTGATGGCACCCGAATGCGCCACGTGGGGGTTCATGAACACATATGTATCTGGCCGTTACCTCCACGTCGAAGGGCACAGGGGTAGGGATTCGGTCAAAATGGCAAATGAGACGAACCAAGTGGTCAGTGCTATCATGTTCTACGTGACGACACGTTTGTGCTATTATATCATTGAACAGCCCCTCAATAGCCATTTCTATAAGTATGCATGTTGCGCAGCTGTAATTAAGAGCGCCCGAGGGCGGTCAGCTCTCACTTGCCAGAAAGCGTTTGGACACGAGATGCCGAAACCTACGCAGTTGTTGTTGACTTGCCCAGAGAAATACAGCCACTGTCTGATTCGCTCGAAGCCGAAAGGGGCGTCAGTGGAAGGAACTCCGACGTGCCAGAAATATTATACCATGTCAGGTGGATGGCTCAATGGCCACAAAGCTCTCCGAGGTGCCGAGCATTTCCCGACGCAGCTTGCGCAGGCCATAGCACAATGTATAATTTGCAGTTCGGGTGCAGCGCCAGCGATCTCGTGTGAGTCGGGCGCAGGCCCATCGCACAATGTTTAGTTTGCTCGGTCTGGTGCAACTCCCTTTTTTCAGAGGAGTCGCAATCGTATATTGCATATTTCCGTGAGCGTATGTAAGATATTGCTCACGACATGCGTGTGACACAGTGTTTTCTGCCAGCGCGCTCTTGGCCACACAATTGTGGGAGCCTCTTTGGGCCGACTTGGGGCCCTCTTGGGGCGCTTCGGGGCCGTCTTGGAGGCCATCTTGGGCGTATTGGAGGCCTCTCGGCCCGTCTTGGGGCCCTCTTGGGGCCGTATTGGGGGCCTCTTGGGCCGTCATGGGGTCATCTTGGAGGCCTCTTGGGCGATCTTGGGGCGACCTTGGGGGCCTCTTGGGCCGCCTTGGGCCGTCGGAAAGCCGAAACGGCGCAAATGCCAAAATCAGTCAAACACAAAGGATAACCAATGATTTTGGCCTCTTCGGGCCTTCCTGGAGGACCTCTTGGAGGCCCCTTGGGCCGTCTTGGAGGCCTCTTGGGATCCTCTTGGGCCGTTGTGGGCCATCTTGAGGCCATCTTAGGGCGTCTTGGGTGCACCTTGGGCCGTCTTGGAGGCATCTTGGGGCCATCTAAGCCGTCTTGGAGACCATCTTGGAGGGTCGACCCGAGGAACGGTCGGTCGATGCGGCTGCCACCTTGCGAACGCCTGGGGTTCCCCCCTCCTCTTCCTTATCCGCATGCTCAGCCTCTTCTTCCGCCCCTCCCCCCTCCCCCTGCTCCTCCCTCCTGCTCCCCCCTCCTCCTCCTCCTCCTCCTCCTCATCCTCCTCCTCCTCCTCCTCCTCCTGTCCCTCCTCCTCCTTCCTCTCCCCCTTCCCCTCGCGCCCCCTTCCTCGCCTTATCTCCCCTTCCTCCTCCTCATCATCGGCCTTCTCCTCCTTATCCTCATCCTCCTACTTGTCTTTCTTCTTGTCGTCCTCCACGCGCACCCCCCCCTCCCTTATCAGTTTCCTCTCTTCCTTCCTTTCTCTTCCACTGGCCTCCTCATGCTCCGCCCATGCGATTTTCCTGCGCAATCGCATCCTCCTCCGCCATGTCCTCCTTCCTCCTTATCCTCCTCATTCCGCTCATCCTCCTCCTCCTCCTCCGAGTTTTCTTCCTCCTCCTCTTCTCCCCCTCCCCTTTTTTATGCTTCAACGCGTTTGCTGCAGCCAAAACCTGCGGCCGATCGGATCGCGCCACTCGAGGCGGTGGCTGGCGCCGAATTGGAGCCGAACACGCTGCGCTCTATTGCGCCACGTCGCGCCACGAGCGCGAGCACACAAGGGAACGGACAAACAAAAACGCCAAGCACGGAAACCACAATGCGACCCACCCACAACAGGCTAGAAATGTAGCCAGTTGCCGAGGAGTGCCGAGCGAACGCATCTATATTGCACTCGCCTGTATCTCACGGCCGAAACCAACCACTTGTCGGACGTTAAAACAACGCCCAAGCAATATTTTAACGGCCCACCTCTGGGTTGCTAAATCCAACGTCTTCTACCCTCTGGGAAGGGTCTCTTCCACGCCGAGGACGCGAGAAGGGCCGAGATGCTCGCGGTCGTCGTCTCCAAGACCCTCATCGAGGGCAGCGGGGCGCATTGCAACCCCTTCGACCCCCGAGGCACAAGCGGCGACGAGTTGTGGAAGTGCTGTCCAAGCTTCCGCAAGCAGCCCCTGGACGAGGCGAGAGCCATGGACGAGGAGACAGCCAAGAATTTCGGGAAGGCCATCGGCGAGATCCCCCAGGACCTCCAAGCGCTTTTCGAGAGGATTCCCCCACTCGACAAGCAGCTCCGCCCGGCGCTGCCGAGCAGCGAGGGCGCCGAGGAGCACAAGCAGCTTCTCATTTTGCCCGAGAAGGCCGAGGAGTGCGTCACCTTCGGGTGGGACAAGGATGCCAAGGACAATCGAGTCACTATGACCGACGCGGTCGTCAGGTGGGTCGAGCAGATCGCCGAGACTGCTTCGAGCAAGTACGCGGTCGACGAGCACGCGTGCAAGGCCAAGCGAGCCAAGCTCGACATAGATGAAGAGGCTAAGAAGAAGTACAAGAAGGAGATCACGTTCGCCCAGGAGTTCTACTCGAGAAAATCCCCCAAGAATTTCGAGATTCGCAAGGACGCCAAGGATAAGCGCGAGCCCGAGAAGCCCGATCGAGAGGCCTGAGGCCCACGAGAGGCCTGGTCGAGGAGTGATGGGCGAGCAAGGCCCAGCTTCCTCGAGATCAGTTTTGCAAGGAGCGAGCGGCGATGAGCGCCCAGCTCCCTCGAGTTTTTCGAGAGGCGTTCTCCGAGAGGTTCGTCAGCCCCCTCTCAAGAGTAAAATCGAGCGTGACTCCATCGAGGCTCGATCCTCGATCGATCTTCGGATCGAGGCTCCGAGAGCCTCGGGCCATCGTTGATCCGAGATCACAAGATCTCGGATCCCTGGCCCGAGAACTCTGGACTCTCGATCGGAGGATCGATCCAGGATCGACCCTCTGTCTCAATGTCTCCCTCCTCTTCGAGGCGCGATCCTCGATAGATCTTCGGATCGAGGCTCCGAGAGCCTCGAGCCATCGTTGATCCGAGATCACAAGATCTCGGATCCCTGGCTCGAGAATCTTGGACTCTCGATCCGAGGATCGATCGAGGACGGAGGGGGGAGGGGGGAGAGGAACTCTCGAGCGACGCAAGCAATTGCTCGAGGATATCGCAAGCGAAACGAGATATTCGCCGAGGATGTCTCAAGCGAAACAAGGGGGATGTCTGAAGCAAAGCGAGGAATTTTCGAGGATGTCCCAAGCGAAACGCGAGATTTGTTTGAGGATGTCTCAAGCGAGACAAGGAGGATGTCTCAAGCAAAGCGAGGAATTATCGAGGATGTCTCCAGCGAAACGCGAGATTTGTTTGAGGATGTCTCAAGCGAAACAAGATATTGCTAGAGGACGTTGGAGGGGGGAGGGGAGAGAGAGAGAGAGAGAGAGAGAGAGAGAGAGAGAGAGAGAGAGAGAGAGAGAGAGAGAGAGAGAGAGAGAGAGGGGAGAGAGGAGGAGGGGAGGGGAAGAAGGGGGGAGGAGCGAGCGAGGAGGGAGGGGAGGAGGGAGGGAGAGGGCGAGAGGTGAGAGGGGGGAGGGAGGGGGGGGGGATGGAAGCGGCGGCGGCGACGGCAGCGACGACGGGGGCAGCGACGACGGCGGCGTCGTCGTCGTCGCTGTCGTCGTCGTCGGCGTCGTGGTCGTCGTCGTCGTCGCCGTCGTCGTCGTCGCCGTCGCCGTCGTCGTCTCTGCCGGCGTCGCTGCCGTCGTCGCTGCCGCCGCCCCTTTCCCCCTTCCCCCCTCCCTCTCTCCTTCCCTCCCGCGCAGCGACGAGCGTCGAGGCAAGCCTCGAACCTCGACGCTCTCGAGCTCCAGTGGGCCTCGAGCTGAGATCTCGAGACTGCAAGGGCCTCGGGCCTCGGTGGACCTTCGAGGGGCGCAAGGGGGCGCCAAGAGGATCTCCGAGAAGGATTCCAAAAGAACCCCTGCAAGATTGCAAGGATGTTTCAGGCGAAACGAGCTTGTCTTCTTCTTGGCCTCTTGCTCTTCCTTCTCTTCCTTTCCTGCCTCCTACTTCCTTCTCGGTGTCTCTCTCGTCCTCTGTTTCTCTCGCCTTTTCTTTCTTTTTCTATCTCTGTCTGTTTCTTCT
>CAUYUJ010021704.1:596013-598513 GCA_963575745.1 Prorocentrum cordatum | reverse complement strand
TAGTACAGCGACGCTTCTCGCAAGGAAAACATTTCGAGAGCCTCGAGGAAGCCAGGGGAACCCCAAGAGGGCAAGAATGTCTTCAAGAGCCGCCACCCCAAAGGGAGAACAGGAGTACGAGGGGGGAGGGGGAGGAGGAGGAGGGGGAGGAGGAGGAGGAAGAGGAGGACCAGGCAGATTCCAGCGAAATAAGCAACTGTTCAAGGAATTCTCCAGCGAAGCGAGCAATTATTGCAGCGAAGCAAGCATGCATTCGAGGATGTTTCAAGCGAAATACGCAATTATTTGAGAACGTCTTAAGCAATTGTTCGAGGATGTCTCAAGCAAGGAGGTACAAACGCCAAGAAAACGCAAGGCGAACTTAGGAAAAACGGACAACAAGAGAACCCCGAGAAACCCAAGAGGACACCAGGAGAACCCCAAGAGACCGAACAACAAGCTCCGTAGCCATTTGGCGGCTCAAGATTTCGAGCTCTCCAAGATAACTTACTTGCTCCAAGTCGACAATGAACCAACGGTCTCGATCGAGATCGCCGAGATCCATGGCTGACCGCCACGAGAGCCGTTGGCGAGACATCTTCCCCGAGAGCGCTGCTCTTCTCCCGAGAGATTGGCGAGAAATCTTTCCCGAGGGGAGCCTCCCATTTGAGAACGCCCGAGACATGTTCGGGGGACTGCGGCAAGAGCTCGGGCCCCCACGGCCGCCCGAGAACACGCAGCAGCACCTGACCGAGAACGCGCAGCAGCACGAGGCCGAGGTCGAGCACAGCGGCGACGAGCTCGAGGCCGAGAGTCCGAGATTTCGAAAGTCCGAGATGCCCAAGGAAGCCGGGAGCGAGACCGCCGAGCTTGACGAGGAGGACAGCAGGCCCCAGGAGCTAGCGCCCGAGGAGAGCAAGCGCCAGGAGCAACTGCCCGAGGAGAGCTCTCGAGAGCCCGAGGTGCCCGACGACGAGGACAGCAATCGCCGGGGGCTCGTGCCCGAGGAAGTCAAGCGCCAGGAGCTCTTGCCCGAGGAGAGCAAGCGCCTCGGAGAGGAATCCGAGGCTTACGTTGTTTTTTCCAGCCCCGACACTGGGGCGACCGAGCCCGCTTCAGACGCCGAGGCGCTAGCCTTCGCGTCGCATGGGCACAAGCAGGGCCAGCGGGGCCTCGAGGGGCGCTCAAGTTAGACACCGACGCCCACAGTGCCTCGAGAAAACAACGAAGAGAGCGTCGAGACGGGGCCAAGGATTATCTAATGGCCTTAAGCGAAGGAGGAGCAGGAGGAGGAGGAGGAGCAGGGGGAGGAGGAGGAGGAGGAGGGAGAGGAGGAGGAGGAGGAGGGGGAGGAGGAGCAAGAGGAGGAGCAGGAGCGAAGCAAGACATTTTCCGAGGATGTCGCCAGCAAGCAAACATTTATTCGAGGACGCCTCAAGCGAAACAAATAAGTTTGCAAGGGTGTCTCGAGCGGGCCAAATAATCATTTCAAGGGTGCTTAAAGCAAACTAAGAAATAGCTTGAGAATGTTTCAAGCGAAATAAACAATCGCCTCAGGATGTCTCAAGCGAAATAGCCAATAGTATAAGGATGTCTCAAGCAATTGTTGGACGAGGTCTCCAAGGAAACAAGCATATATTCGAGGATGTCTCCAGCAACATCGAAGATCTGCCGAGGATGCCCCAAGCGAAGCAAACATTTATTCGAGCATGTCACCAGCGAAGCTAAGGTATTTCGAGGATGTCTCAAGCAAGGCGAACGCGCTTTCGAGGATATCTTTCTCCGTAGCTCACTCGAGCTCAAGACTTTTGAGTGCGAGCGAGAAACGCGCCCAGAACGAGCAAGCCCGAAGCGGCATGGCCAATCAAGTGGCGGCGTCCAAGAAGCCAGCGCAGGCCGCGAGGGAGTCCAAGCCCACTGTCGTCGAGAAGCCAGCGCAGGCAGTTTCGCGGGAATCCAAGCCGACAGTCTCGAAGAAGCCGTCGAGGGCGCAGATCGAGAGGAAGGCGAGCGCCGACGAGCTCGACGCAGTCGCCCGGGTCGAGACGGAGGTCAAGATGGAGACGACGCTCAAGCCCGAGAGTTCATGGAGCGAGACGGAGATCGAGACCCACCTCGACCCCGCCCAAGAGGCCGAGCTTCACGCCTTGGAGGGCCGAGAGGTTCAACTCGGGCGAGCTCGCGGGGCTCCAGGGCGACGAGCCCCAGCCTCGCTAGGTTAGCCGGGGCCAGCAGTCTAGCGATGCTTAGCGAGAGAAAAAATCTCGAGAGCCTCAGCCTCGAGGCTCGACCCTCGATGAAATCAGGAGAGCCCCAGGAGACCAAGCATTTGTTCAAGGATGTCTCTAGCAAATGAACAACTGTTCAAGGATGTGTCAAGCGAAACAAGCAATTATTTCAAAGATGTCTCAAGGAGGTCTCAAGGTGTTTCAAGACTGTCTCGAGGATGTCTTAAGCGAAACAAGCATATACTGAAGGATGTCTCAAGCGAAACGATACGTTTCTTAAGGATGTCTCAAGC
>CAUYUJ010021704.1:583513-591013 GCA_963575745.1 Prorocentrum cordatum | reverse complement strand
CGGCCGAGGCGTCGACCAAGGGCGGCAGACCCGAGGGCACGAATCGCAAGAACACGGGGGCGCACACGCCCCGAGCAGCTCCCACCCTGCGCCGAGACCCAGCAGCGCAGTGCAAGCTCCAAGTCGTCCTCGACTGGCGCAAGCAGGCCGAGAAGCACGAGGTCGCGGACATCAGCCAGCTGCCGAACAATGTCAAGGCGCAGCTCATCGAGAAATGGCACTGGCCCTACCTCACGGTCAAGAGCTGGACCGAGAAGAGAGCGGCTTTCGAGAAACTGGTCGCCTCGGAGAGGCTCGGCAGGAACTGCCTCCGAGCCTGCGGCCGAGCGCGGCCAAACGGGGCCAAGGCAGGCAAGAGCCAAGGCGCGAGGATCCAGAGCTACACTCCTGGCCGAGCATGCCCCAAGCGCCCCCTCGAGGGAGTCATGGGCCGACTCGAGGCCCGGTTCAAACGAGAACGCATGTACGGCCACGAGGTCCGCCACAAGACGATCCCAACGAGACTCAAGTACGAGCTCGAGTGGGAGAAAGACAAACAAGAGCACCTCAAGGACGTGAGCCACGCCTTCTTCAACTCCCAGATCCTCGCCCGAGTCACCAAGCGGCTCCAGACCTTCAATATCAACAAACCCTGCCGCAAGGACTCCAAGTTGATCGAGGAGACCGTTATCCCGAGGCTCCACGCAGTCGGACGGAAAGGCCAACGCCTCCCCGAGCAGCGCAACAAGGGCCTTTCCGAGTCCACGGCCAAGTTGGCGTGGGCCACGAGCGACCGCTTCATCCACTTCGTTTCCAGGGGCACGGCCGAGGAACTCGCCATGTTCGTCGGGGGCACCGAGAGCTTCATCGAGAACAGGCAAGCCACGAGCGTCGTCGTGGTCGACGCCACCGCGCTGCGGCTCAAGCTCAGGGGCGAGGAGAAGGTCTACCTCCACGCGAACGAGCTCGAGGGTCCTAGCCACAAGGCTCGAATCGAGAAGCTTCGCCGCAAGTTCCGCGAGACGCAGACCGAGGCAGACAAGGCAGCTTGGGAGATGGAGAACACCAAGTTCTATCAGGAGCACGGCGACCAGAAGGAGCATGTAGAGCAAGCGTACTCCAGCGCAGGCGACAAGTATCGCCTCACGATGATCAACATATCGAGCGTCGCGAATTGGTTCGACCCAACCAAGGGCCCCAAGTCGAACAAGAAGCGCTCGATCCTGCTAGTGCCCTGCGCGAGGCACTGCAAGATCTCCGACCTGGACCTCGAGAGCGGCAAGTGGCTCCGTGACGTCAGTTACGAGCGAAGCGACGGCGAGGCCGAGGTCTTCCGAGCAGGCGAGAACATCGGCCAGATTCTCAAGGGTTGGCGCCAAGCCCTCCTCGAGTTCGACCCCGAGCAGCGCGCCAAGATCTTCGAGCAGATTGACATCTGGGGCCAGCCTCGAGCTTGGGCCGACGAGCTCATCGCGAGCTGGACGATCGACTTTATCCAAGCCGAGCACGGCCAAGCTCTCGTGTTCGCCGACTGTCTCTCGAGCCAGTGGACCGAGGCCGTCGCGCTCCGAGCGTGGCTCAAGCAGATCGTCTACGCGCCGATGGCCCCAGACGTGACGAGCTTCCTCCAGGAACCCGACGCGCACGAGCACTCGCAGCTCAAGGCAACCATTCGCGAGGTGAAGTCCGAGATCCACTGGGCGATCGAGCAAGACTGGGTGCAGAAGGTCACGGCCGAGCCCGAGAAGAACTACAAGTACCCGAGCAATTGGGGGCCATACGAGTGCATCTACTGCATCTCCGAGGCGCACAAGCGCTTCCGCGAGAAGAACGCCGAGACCGCCCCACTGCGAGGCACGCAAGCGAACCAGATGCTCGCAGTGAGGCCGGGAGAGAGGCGGAGGACGAGGAGGAGGGGGGGGGGGGGGGGGGGGGGGGGGGGGGGGGGAGGGGGGGGGGGGGAGGGGGGGGGGGGGGGGGGGGGGGGGGGGGGGGCGGGGGGTGGGGGGGGGGGGGGGGGGGGGGTGGGGGGGGAGGGGGGGGGGGGGGAGTGGGGGGGGGGGGGGGAGGGGGAGGGGGGGGGGGGAGGGGAGGGGGGAGGGGGGAGGGGGGGGGAGGGGGGGGGAGGGGGGGGGGGGGGGGGGGGGGGGGGGGGGTGGGGGGGTGGGGGGGGGGAGGGGGGGGGGGGAGGGGGGGGGGGGGGGGGGGGGGGGGGGGGGGGGGGGGGGGGGGGGAGGGGGGGGGGAGGGGGGGGAGGAAGGAGGAGAGGAGATTGAGAATGGAGAGGGGAGTAGGAGGAGGGACGGACGGGGGAGGAGAAGAGGGGGGGGAGGACGAGGAGGAGGAGAGGGAGTCGCTCGGCGAGGAGGAGGAGGAGGAGAAAGAGGAGAACAAGGAAGAGGAAGATCTCGAGCCTTGAGCTTCAACCCCCAGCGAATTCAAGAAAACCCTTCGAGGATTGCCGAGAAGGATCCCAAGATGACCCCAATCATTTCTTCGATGTTGTGTCAAGCGAAATAAGCAATACTTTGAGATGTCTCAAGCGAAATAGATAATAGTTTGAAGCTGTCTCACATGAAATAAGCAATAAGATGAGGATATTTCAAACGAAATAACGATAGTTCTATGATGTCTCAAGCAATAGTTTGAGGATGCCTCCAGCGAAATAAGCAATCGTTTGAGGATGTCTCACGCGAAACACAATTAGTTCGAGGATGTCTCAAGCGAAATAAGCAATAGTTTGAGGGTGTCTCAAGCGAAATATGCAATAGTTTGAGGATTCTCAAGCAAAATACGCAATAGTTTGAAGATGTCTCAAGCAATCATTTGAGGATGTCTGCAGCAAAAATAACTAAGCAATCGTTCTCCTCTCCTCTTCTACTTCTCCTCTTCATTTGTTATTTGCTTTATTTTTCAATTTTTCATGTTTATCTGTTTTCTCTTTTTTTATTTCTATATGTTTCTCTTAGTTTTTGTTTCTGTCTGATTCTCTATTTCTTTCTCTCTCCATCTCTCCCCATGCGCCCCTGAACTTGTTTATCCCTGGGGTTGATTATCCACGGAAAGTGAGGCGCATGAGCTACCCTACACGAGCATTTAAAAATTTCAACTTTCATAGCGCATTTGTAAATGCAATTTAATAATGTGAATCTTCAGTTTTTTTATTGTATCCTCCTTTCCTCTTCTCTTTATCCTTTTCATGTATTATTCTACTTTTCTTTTTAAATATATCTTCTCTCTGTGGGTCCTTCCTTTCTTTTTCTTTATGGTCTCTCTCTCTCTCTCTCTCTCTCTCTCTCTCTCTCTCTCTCTCTCTCTCTCTCCTTGCCCCCCCCCCCCCCTTCTGAACTTTTTTATCACTGGGGTTGATTATCCATGGAAAATGAAGCGCACGAGCATTTTAAAAAATTGAATTTTCATAAAGCGATTGTAAATAAAATCTAATACATTTGAACTTGAGATGTGTCCTTCTCTTTCTCCTCCTCCTCTGTTTTCTGTTCTGTTTGATTGTTTCCTTTTTCTTTTTCATTTCTCATTGTTCCCAGCCCTCCTTGGTTGGGTATTCGTTTTGAATAGAGCAGGGTGGTCGCGTCACTCCTCCTGCCTCCCGCCTCCCTCTTGCCTCTTCCTGTCTTGCCTGCGGGGGGCTGCGATCTGCGAAACTGTCGCCACTTTCGAGGCCTGCTGGGGGGCCCAGCACAGTGAGGGCCACGGGCGGATTCAAATTAGACCTCGCCATCCCTGGGGGGCTGCGATCTGTGAAACTGTCGCCACTTTCGAGGCCTGCTGGGGGGCCCAGCACAGTGACGCACGGGCAGACCAAATTAGACCTCGCCATCCCTGGGGGGCTGCGATCTGTGAAACTGTCGCCACTTTCGAGGCCTGCTGGGGGGCCCAGCACAGTGGGTACTCACGGCAGATTCAGATGAGACCTCGCCATCCCTGGGGGGCTGCGATCTGTGAAACTGTCGCCACTTTCGAGGGCCGCTGAGGGGCCCAGCACAGTGGGTACCCACCGCAGACTCAAATTAGACCTCACCATCCCTGGGGGGCTGCGATCTGTGAAACTGTCGCCACTTTCGAGGGCTGCTGAGGGGCACAGCACAGTGGGTACCCACCGCAGACTCAAATTAGACGCCGCTTTCGTCCTTGTTTTCCTCCTGCAGTCACCTTCCCTCTGCTGCTGCCGTGCTGATGGTTTGGCTTCCCGCACGTTTTTCTCCTGCTCTGCGTTCCCGACTCCCCATGTCCTCTTCGAGCCTGTAGCTGTCGCCCCTCGTTCTTATATGGTTCTCCTGCGCATCATGCCATAGGCGCGTGTCCCAAGCAGCTTACACATCAAGTTGATTGTCCATGCAAGTTTTGGCCAACTCCTCGTTTCCATTGATACAAATGGGTTGGGTACGTCACAGGGTAATGTTTTTCCCAACCCTCCTTGGTTGGGTATTCGTTCTGAATAGAGCAGTGTGGTCTCCACTCCTTCCTTCCTTCCTCCTCCTCCCTCCCTCCCTGCCTCTTCCTGTCTTGCCTGCGGGGGGCTGCGATCTGTGAAACTGTCGCCATTTTCGAGGCATGCTGGGGGGCCCAGCAAAGTGAGGGCGACGCGCAGATTCAAATTAGACCTCGCCATCCCTGGGGGGGTTGCGATCTGTGAAACTGCCGCCATTTTCGAGGCCTGCTGGGGGGCCCAGCACAGTGAGGGCGACGCGCAGATTCAAATTAGACCTCGCCATCCCTGGGGGGGCTGCGATCTGTGAAACTGTCGCCATTTTCGAGGCCTGCTGGGGGGCTCAGCACAGTGAGGGCGACGCGCAGATTCAAATTAGACCTCGCCATCCCTGGGGGGCTGCGATCTGTGAAACTGTCGCCATTTTCGAGGCCTGCTGGGGGGCCAGCACAGTGAGGGCCACGGGCGGATTTAAATTAGACCTCGCCATCCCTGGGGGGCTGCGATCTGCGAAACTGTCGCCATTTTCGAGGCCTGCTGGGGGGGCCAGCACAGTGAGGGCCACGGGCAGATTCAAATTAGACCTCGCCATCCCTGGGGGGCTGCGATCTGCGAAACTGTCGCCATTTTCGAGGCCTGCTGGGGGGCCCAGCACAGTGAGGGCCACGCGCAGATTCAAATTAGACCTCGCCATCCCTGGGGGGCTGCGATCTGCGAAACTGTCGCCATTTTCGAGGCCTGCTGGGGGGCCCAGCACAGTGAGGGCCACGCGCGGATTCAAATTAGACCTCGCCATCCCTGGGGGGCTGCGATCTGCGAAACTGTCGCCATTTTCGAGGCCTGCTGGGGGGCCCAGCACAGTGAGGGCCACGCGCGGATTCAAATTAGACCTCGCCATCCCTGGGGGGCTGCGATCTGTGAAACTGTCGCCATTTTCGAGGCTGCTGGGGGGCCCAGCACAGTGAGGGCCACGGGGGTTCAAATTAGACCTCGCCATCCCTGGGGGGCTGCGATCTGGAAACTGTCGCCATTTTCGAGGCCTGCTGGGGGGCCCAGCAGTGACACGGGGATTCAGATTAGACCTCGCCATCCCTGGGGGGCTGCGATTTGTGAAACTGTCGCCATTTCGAGGCTTGCTGGGGCCCAGCACAGTGACGCCACGGGCGGATTCAAATTAGACCTCGCCATCCCAGGGGGGAGGGGGGGCTGCGATCTGTGAAACTGTCGCCACTTTCGAGGCCTGCTGGGGGGCCCAGCACAGTGACGCCACGCGCGGACCCAAATTAGACCTCGCCATCCTTTGGGGGGCTGCGATCTGCGAAACTGTCGCCATTTTCGAGGCCTGCTGGGGGGCCCAGCACAGTGAGGGCCACGCGCGGACCCAAATTAGACCTCGCCGTCCCTGGGGGGCTGCGATCTGTGAAACTGTCGCCACTTTCGAGGCCTGCTGGGGGGCCCAGCACAGTGAGGGCCACGGGCGGATTCAAATTAGACCTCGCCATCCCTGGGGGGCTGCGATCTGCGAAACTGTCGCCATTTTCGAGGCCTGCTGGGGGGCCCAGCACAGTGAGGGCCACGCGCGGATTCAAATTAGACCTCGCCATCCCTGGGGGGCTGCGATCTGCGAAACTGTCGCCATTTTCGAGGCCTGCTGGGGGGCCCAGCACAGTGAGGGCCACGCGCGGATTCAAATTAGACCACGCCATCCCTGGGGGGCTGCGATCTGCGAAACTGCCGCCATTTCGAGGCCTGCTGGGGGGCCCAGCACAGTGACGCCACGGGCGGATTCAAATTAGACCTCGCCATCCCTGGGGGGCTGCGATCTGTGAAACTGTCGCCACTTTCGAGGCCTGCTGGGGGGCCCAGCACAGTGACGCCACGGGCGGACAAATTAGACCTCGCCATCCCTGGGGGGCTGCGATCTGTGAAACTGTCGCCACTTTCGAGGCCTGCTGGGGGGCCCAGCACAGTGACGCCACGCGCGGACCCAACTTAGACCTCGCCATCCCTCGGGGGCTGCGATCTGAGATCACCGCTTTCGAAGTGGCTAGGGTTGCTCGGGGATTGTAGCTAATCAGCTTTATCTAGTCCTTGTCTTGTAGCGAGTGTCCTGCGAGTGTCCCGAATTCTGTCTGCAGACATAGGTAACCCTCGCTCCGTCATCGCTCCCCTTATAAAGTGTCCTAAACTATTTGCGCCCCGCGTTTGCGCAGGGGTTGGGTACGTCGCCAAGGTAATTTTTCCCCCAAACCCTCCTGCGTTGGGTTCTCGTTTTGAATAGAGCACTGCTCGCGCGTCTCCTTTCCACCGCGTCTCCTTCCCACCGTCTCCTTCCCACCCCCTCCCGTCCCTCGCTTCCCCCCCTGCCTTTGACCTCGCCATCCTGCCTTTTGGGGGGCTGCGATCTGTGAAACTGTCGCCACTTTCGAGGGCTGCTGGGGGGCCCAGCACAGTGGGTACCCGCGGCAGGCTCTAATTAGACCTCGCCATCCCTGGGGGGCTGCGATCTGTGAAACTGTCGCCACTTTCGAGGGCTGCTGGGGGCCCCAGCACAGTGGGTACCCGCGGCAGGCTCAAATTAGACCTCGCCATCCCTGGGGGGCTGCGATCTGTGAAACTGTCGCCACTTTCGAGGGCTGCTGGGGGGCCCAGCACAGTGGGTACCCGCGGCAAGCTCAAATTAGACCTCGCCATCCCTGGGGGGCTGCGATCTGTGAACAAGTCGCCACTTTCGAGGCCTGCTGGGGAGCCCAGCCACTATGGGTACCCGCGCGCGGACTCAAATTAGACCTCGCCATCCCTGGGGGGCTGCGATCTGTGAAACTGTCGCCACTTTCGAGGGCTGCTGGGGGGGCCAGCACAGTGGGTACCCGCGGCAGGCTCAAATTAGACCTCGCCATCCCTGGGGGGCTGCGATCTGTGAAACTGTCGCCACTTTTGAGGCCTGCTGGGGGCCCAGCACTATGGGTACCCGCGGCAGACCAAATTCGACCTCGCCATCCCTGGGGGGCTGCGATCTGTGAAACTGTCGCCACTTTCGAGGGCTGCTGAGGCGCACAGCACATTGGGTACCC
>CAUYUJ010021704.1:568513-578513 GCA_963575745.1 Prorocentrum cordatum | reverse complement strand
AACTATCACCTCTTCATGCACGACAGCGGTTGCCTAGCAGGGGACAGCACTTGGGCGCACTTTGTGACATGTGACGAGGATGGTCTGGATCAGTGGTATCAGCTTCCCCAGGTCGGCAGTTATGGTTAAGTCGGGCCTGTTCCTCTACAGGGGGAATATTCTAATATATTTAAAAAATAGTCAGGGGAGTATTTTTCGAGTATTTTTTCTTTTTTTGGTGATTGGCAGGGATCCTCTGTGGTTCTGGATCGATTGTTGAGTGGGCCCTCGGACCAGCTGAAGTTGGCGGGTCCTTCATGGAGCACGAGGGGGGTTTTTGGCGGTGGCGGGGTGGCGGCTTCGTGTGGAGATGCCGCATGAGAGCCCTAAGCAGGAGGCAACTGACGGTCAGTTGGCTCGAGCGACAAATGGCAACGGAGGAGGGCCGGAGGGAAGGGAGCGAGGCGGGTGCCAAGGGGGCAGGGGGTCAGGGAGAGGCGGAAGCGGGCGATGGAAGGCGGGCGGAGAAAACAGGGGTGATACAGCATGGGGGGAGGAGGTCGGGGAGGGAAGGATGAGGATGAGGAGGAGAAGGTTGATTCGGATGTTGATGATGATGATGATGATGATGATGATGATGATGATGAGGATGAGGATGAGGATGAGGATGAGGATGAGGATGAGGATGATGATGATGATGATGATGATGATGATGATGGTGATGATGGTGATGATGATGATGATGATGATGATGATGATGATGCTGATGCTGATTATGATGATGGTGAGGAGGAGGCGGAGGAGAAGGAGGAGGATGTGGAGGAGGAGGAGGAGGCGGAGGAGGTGGGGGGGGGGAGGAGGTGGAGGAGAAGGATGAGGAGGATAAGGATGGCGATGCTGATGCTGATGCTGATGCTGATGATGATGCTGTTGATGATGATGATGATGATGATGATGATGATGATGATGATGATGATGATGGTTATGATGATGATGATGATGATGATGATGATGATGATGATGATGCTGATGATGCTGATGATGCTGATGCTGATGCTGATGCTGCTGATGATGATGATGATGATGATGATGATGACGATGGTAATGCTGATGCTGATGCTGATGATGATGAGGAGGAGGAGGCGGAGGAGGAGGAGGCGGAGGAGGAGGAGGAACAGGGGAGGAGGAGGAGGAGGAGGAGGAGGAGGTGGAGGAGGATGAGGAGGAGGATGAGGAGGAGGAGGAGGATGAGGAAGAAGACAGAGACGGAGAAGAAGACGGATAATAATACTAATAAGAAGAATAATAAGAAGAAGCATACTAATAAGGAGAGACGAAGAATAATGATACTAATAATAATGATAAGAAGGAGGAGGAGGAGGAGGAGGAGAAGGAAGAGTAGGAGGAGGAGAAGGAGGAGGTCGGACGGGGGGAAGGAGAAGGAGGAGGAGGAGGAGGAGGAGTGATGATTATGCTGATGATGCTGATGATGATGATGCCGCTGGTAATGCTGATGATTAGGCTGCTGATGATGATGATGATACTGATGACGCTGATGCTGATGATAATGATTCTGATGCTCACGATTATGAATCTGACGACGATGCTTATGATGATGCTGATGATGATGACGCTGGTGCTGAGGATGATGATGTTGACGATGATGCTGATGATGATAATGATGTTGATGATGCTGCTGGTGATGATGCTGATGCTGATGCTGATGCTGATGCTGATGCTGATGAGGCTGATGTTAATGACGATGTTGATGATGATGCTGATGATGCTGATGATGCTCATGCTGATGCCGATGATGATGCTGCTGATGTTGATGATGATGGTGGTGGTGGTGATGCTGATGATGATGATGGTTGTGGTGGTGGTGGTGGTGGCGATGATGATGATGATGCTGATGATGATGATGATGCTGATGCTGATGCTCATGATGGTGATGATGATGCTGATGTTGATGATGATGCTGATGGTGATGATGCTGATGATGATGCTGATGATGATGATGACGATTACGATGAAACGGATGTGCTGATGATGATGATGATGATGATATTGATGATGTTGATGATGCTGATGATGCTGATGATGATGCTGCACATGATGATGACGACGATGGTGATGACGATGATGCTGATGCTGCTGATGATGCTGATGCTGATGATGCTGCTGATGATGATGCTGATGATTCTGATGATGATGGTGGTGGTGGTGATGATGATGATGACGATGATGATGATGATGATGATGGTGATGATGATGATGGTGATGATGATGATGATGATGATGGTGATGGTGATGATGATGATGATGCTGATGATGCTGATGCTGATGATGATGATGATGATGATGATGATGATGGTGATGGCGATGATGATGATGATGATGATGATGATGATGACTATGATGATTATGATGATGATGATGATGATGATGATGATGATGATGATTGTGATGCTGATGATGATGATGATGATACTGATGATGATGATGATGATGATGATGCTGGTGATGCTGATGATGACGATGATGACGATGCTGATGATGATGCTGATGCTGATGCTGATGATGATGATGATGGTTATGCTGATGCTGCTGATGATGATGTTGTGGTGGTGGTGGTGATGATGATGATTCTGGTGCTGATGCTGATGCTGATGATGATGATGATGATGATGATGATGTGATGATGATGATGATGATGATGATGATGATGATGATGATGATGATGATGATGATGATGATGATGATGATGATGATGATGCTGCTGCTGTGCTGCTGCTTGATGATGATGATGATGATGATGATGATGATGCTGCTGATGCTGCTGATGATGATGATGATGATGATGATGATGATGATGATGATGCTGATGATGATGATGATGATGATGATGATGATGATGATGATGATGATGATGATGATGATGATGATGATGATGATGATGATGATGGAGCAGGAGGAGGAGGAGGAGGAGGAGGAGGAGGGAGGATGCGGAGGCGGAGGATGAGGAGGAGGAGGATGCGGAGGAGGAGGAGGAGGCGGAATAGGAGGAGGAGGAGGAGGAGGAGGAGGAGGAGGAGGAGGCGGAGGCGGAGGCGGAGGAGGAGGCGGAGGCGGAGGAGGAGGCGGAGGAGAAGGAGGCAGATAAGGAGGCGAAGGAGGAGAAGGAGGCGGAGGAGGAAACGGGGGAGGATGAGGAGGAGCAGGAGGAGGAGGAGGAGGAGAAGGAGGAGGAGGAGAAGGAGGAGGAGGAGGAGGAGGAGCAGTAGGACCTAAGGGAGACCAGCAGGAGGATGAGGAGGATGATGGTGAGGAGGAGGAGACGGAGGAGGGGGAGGAGGAGGAGGAGGAGGAGGAGGACCAGCAGGAGGAGGATGATGAGGAGGACGAAGAGGAGGAGGAGGATCAGGAGGAGGATGATTGTGATGCTGCTGATGATGATCATGATGATGCTGATGATCATAATGATGGTAATGGTGGTGGTGATGATGATGGTGGTGGTGGTGGCGATGCTGGTGATGATGCTGCTGATGCTGCTGCTGATGATGATGATGATGATGTTGATGATGATGATGATGATAATGAAGAGGATGATGATGGTGGTGGTGATGATGATGCTGATGATGCTGCTGATGTTGATACTGGTGATGGTGATGATGATGTTTATGATATTGCTGCTGATGCTGCTGATGATGATGGGGATGGTGATGGTGATGATGCTGCTGCTGCTGATGATTATGCTTATGTTGATGATTGTGATGATTATGATGATGATGACGATGATGCTGATGTTGATGATTTTGATGCTGATGCTGCTGCTGCTGATGCTGATGATGATGATGCTGATGATGATGCTGCTGATGATGATGATGATGCTGATCCTGATTGTGGTGGTGGTGATGCTGATACTGATGATGATGATGATGCTGATGCTGATGCTGATGCTGATGCTGCTGATGATGCTGATGCTGATGATGATGCTGCTGCTGATGATGATGATGATAATTATGATGATGATGATGATGATGATGATGATGATGATGATGATGATGATGATGATGATGATGATGATGATGATGATGATGATGATGATGATGATGATGATGATGATGATGATGATGATGATGATGATGATGATGATGATGATGATGATGATGATGATGATGATGATGATGATGATGATGATGATGACTGATGATGATGATGGATGATGATGATGATGATGATGATGATGATGATGATGTGGTGGTGGTGGTGGTGATCATGATGAGAGGAGGAGGAGGAGGAGGAGGAGGAGGAGGAGGAGGAGGAGGAGGAGGAGGAGGAGGAGGAGACGAAGGTCAAGTACACGGATGCGTATGATCTGTCCAAGCTGTGGTATAACGTTTGTGTGTGGGAGCCTGTTAGCAACAAGATGCATGCGCGCATTGCTTGCGCGCAAGCCGCGGCCTACCGTGCCGCTCTCGGCCTCCCCTTAGCTGCCAATGCTGAGCTCAGGATCTCTCACAAGTCTGTTCTACGAACTGCTAATAGGCTTGACCACCGAACGGTGATGCGGATAGCGCGCCTCAGATATCTTCCCAGAGTGCTGGGTTCTGCCCCAGCTGGGCTAAGAGTGGCCTTGGACTGTCTGTGGGATGTGCAAGACTCGTGGGTCGCTATCTTGAGGCAAGACTTGGAGCGGCTGGATAGTGTGGTCAACAAGCTTGATGTGCCCCAATCGGGGTCGGCGGACGACTGGATTCAATTGGCCAGGTCTGCCAGGCGTCACTTTCTTGCTAAGGTTACGGAAGCTGCGCGCAGGCAGCTCTTTCTCCAGCACCAGATGCAGCTTGCTCGAGAGCTTCACAACTCGGTGGCCCACTTAGGCGTTACGGTCCCTGGTGCTGGGCCTGAGGGCCCGAGTCAAACTGAAACGCCGAGGGTTTACTTTTGCTACGAGTGCGGCTTTACCTCCAGTGCGGCCAGAGGGCTGGCGGTCCATCGCAACAAGTTTCACAAAGATGCTCGAGACCCGTCCTTGTGGGCGGTCGGATCGCTTTGTCAGATTTGTTTAACGGAATTCCACACTCGAGGGAGACTCTTAAAACACCTTAAACAGCAAGTGGGATGCTGTCAAGCTTGGGCCTGTCTGGGACGTGCGGTGGACCAGGAGGAGCTTGAGCAGAGCATCCGCGAGAGTGCGCTGACTCAGAAGAATAACCGCAAGGAGGGCAAGCATGAGCATTTTGTGGAAAAAGCTGCCTACCGAGTGCCAGGCCCACCCTTAGCACCTAAGCTCGATCTTGGGAGAGGAGTTGCTGTTGATGCTCCTACTGTGGCTGTCGAGGCCCCCGTTTGTGTTGCGCCAGCTGCTCTGACCCGTGCTGAGAGCCCTGCTTCAGTTTTTTTGATCGTTGGTGAGGGGAGGCTGAGTGGCGATTTCCACCAAGTGCTCACCACGATTCTGTCACGGAGAGGAGTGCAGATAGCCATTCAGCATTTCTCGCACTCTCAGTGGACTGAGGGGCTGGCCGCCCATTGGACTGAAAACGTTTCCCAGGGCCGCGTTGCGGGGGGCTGTTTTTTCCTCCCGAGGTTCGGAGTGAGAGTGGAACGGGCTCTTAGAGATTCCGAGTTTCCCTGGGGGAGACCCTGTGCCAATTCTAGGCAGCGCGATCGCCTCATGCAGGAAAACGTGGTGATGAGAGGGGCCTTGAGACTGGCGGTGTCTGCGCAGGCCCACGGAGTTCCATGGGCCACCCCTGACGGAGCAGAAAATTGGGCATCTGCTCGAGTTTGACAGCTTCCCCTTTCTTGATGCCGTTGCCGCCAGCCCTGCCGCCAGTGCTATCAGGTTCGAGAGGTGCGCTGTCTCAGGTGGCGCGGAGTGGGACCCGATCGGCATCGTTGCATCGTGGATGCCGAGTCTCCTCCCGAGGGTTGAGAGTGAGGGAGGATGGAGGTGCATGGGCGATCATGTGCATTGCATGTCTCAGGGCAACTGTGGGTGTATTAGTGTTACTTTGCCCGCTCCTGTGTCGACCTTGATTGCCCTCTCCTTTTGCGATGTTTGGGACAGTTGTATGTTACGGCAGTTGTGTGAGGGGGACTTTGAACTTCCTGTGGGTGCGGAGGCTCTTGGTCCTCTCGATCCGTATCTGTTGTAACCTGTGGCCCAGAGGCTCTCGATGCTGGCAGGTGTTGGTAAGGGACCCTTGATGTCACGACAGCTGCTGCCTGCGTCGTGCTCTTTTTGTCTCCTTCCCCCTTTGTAATCCCAGAAGAGGCAACGAACTGCATGGGCCTTTAGTCTGCGAGCGAGCGAGCGAGCGAGCGAGGAGGAGGAGGAGGAGGAGGAGGAGGGCGATCAGGAGGATTAGGGGAGGAGGAGGAGGAGGATGAGGAGGAGGAGGAGGAGCAGGCTCAGGAGGAGGGCTGCCGCGCCGCAGGCCACGGAACCGCTGCTGGACTACTTCGAGTACGGCCGGCTGGCGCTCGGCGACGACGACGTGCGGGAGCTCCGGGGGCAGCCCCCCGCAGGCCCGCGCCGCGGGCGCGTGCGCGGGGGGCCGCCGCCTCGGCGCGCGCCTCGACCGCGGCGCTTCGCCCTGTTCTCGAGGGAGCCGAGGCAGTCGGCCAGCGGGACTGGGGCCGCGGTCGGGGGCAGCGGAATGGAGGGGGCAGGCGCGGGCGGGAGATGCACCGACCCCCGAGCGCCCTTCAGCGGCCGCGGGAGGATCCTCGCGGGGGGAAGGGGTTCAGAGGGGGTCGACGCTCGTTCGCGTGCTCCTCGCCGACAGGGGCCTCATGGCCCTCCCCGCTCAGGAATGCCCGGTTTCGCCGTCGGTGGCCTGTCGCCGATCCATCGGCGATGCAGCGCTGGTTGCAGCTCAATGTTCCCCCTGTCAGCCGGTCCCCCTCTGAATCGCCGAGAACAGCTCTTTGTCCCCCCCTGAGCCACTCCTCCCTTGAATCGACAAGTGCAGCTCGACGTTTCTCCCCCTGGCCCCCCCCTTAAAATCGCCGAGCTCAGCTCAAGGTTTCCCCCCTGAGCCGGACCCCCTGAATCGCCGATCGCAGCTGGATGCCCTCCCCCTGAGCTGGTCCGCTCATTGTTTCTCCCCTGAGCTGAGCTGGCCTAACCCTCTGATGTCTGCCCCTGTGAGGCCCTGGCATCCTTCAGGAGGGGAAAACACACACACAGACACAATGGATTGTCGATTCCCCAGGAAGTACGGTGGGGGGGAAGACGACCCAAACCCAGAAAAGATGGGGAAATGTGGGGACTCCTGTTGTTTGTGTGTATCTAACCGTGTGTCCCAGGGCCTCTTCAATCCTCCCGTCGTGACCCAGAAAATATGGGGAAATTTGGGGACTCCTGCTGTTTGTGTGTCTTTACTTGTGTGTCCCAGGGCCTCTTCAGTCCTCGCGTCTCGACACAGACTTATGGCGGGAGGCTCTTGACCCCCCGGGCGGCCTCTGGAGGCCCCTCTCTCCGGGCCCCCGCGCGCGGAGGCCCTCGCCGTGTGCAGAGCTCGGCGCGGGATCAATTGTTGGAGCCGAGGGCTCCCCAGAGGATGCAGTCCAGGTGTCCCTAATGGGGCTGGAGATGGGGTCGGAGGATGGCTAGGGGGCCACATGCGAACCCTACCCCCACCCCCCACGATTTCTGAGGGGGAGGGTGGGGTTCACTTCGCTCGGGAGCTGCCGAACGCAGTGAACCCCACCCTCCCCCTCAGAACTCGTGGGCGGTAGGGGTAGGGTTCGCATGTGGCCCCCTACCGAGGGCTCCCGAGAGGATTCAGTCCAGGTTTAAGTCGGGCCTGTCCCCCTGCAGGAGGATTTTCGACGAAAAATATAAAGTACCCCAGAAATAGTCAAACAATAGTCCAAACACAGTCTGGGGGCTATGTTTGGACTATTTTTTGACCTCTTTGGGGCATTTTTGGGGTATTTTTCATTGTTCGCCGAAAATCCCCCTGTAGGGGGACACGCCCCACATAAGTTCCTAATGGGGCTGGAGATGGGGTCGGAGGATGACGTCGCACCGCCGATACCTGGGCGATGCTTCGCGAGTCGGGGCCCTTCCTTATCTGTCTCGACGTCGCCGGTGCATCTCCGATGCATCATCGGCCATGCGGCGCGATCCTTCGATACCATCTGCTCCGCTCTGGCTCACGTTTTTGGGCCGCCACACAAGTCGTCTCCGAGGGCGACCCATGCCCCAAGCATAACAAGGACACGAAACTCGATGGATAGGATGTTCTGTAAGGAGCTGCCACCACATCTTCATTTTCCGATGCGGGTTTCAGCCATGGCGTGGGCGCCGCCGCGTTTGTGGTCACGGCAGTGGTGCGTCATGGCGAGTCTATCCAGTCGAAGGTGATGGGTGCAACTTGCATGCTGGTGCAGGGTGCCCATGGAGCACGTTTCACGCTGAAATTACCGCCCTGGTCGAGGCCGTGTCTGCAGTGATGCACTTTTGCAGGCACGCTCGGGACTAATATATGCAAATACATGTCAGAGTGAGCCAGCTCTCGGGATGGATGCAGGGTATCGATGACTGTGCGTGCCATCTGTTCGCTCTGTTCGAACATGAGGTACTTTTGCAGTCATGCGCAGAGCGGGGCCGTCCGACTGGTGTGTGACACTGGTTCCGCCCTCCGAAGTGTGCATAGAAGGCATCTTTCTGCCACGACCAGTACGGTAGGTTCGTGTCGTGTCGGCCACGCGGCGACGCCAGCGCGGTCCTTCGCAGTTGACGGCCACCATCGCCCAAAGCTCGGCCAGTATTGAACGATCTGCGCTGACGGAAAGCAATCATTGAACCATCCACGCGATGTCGGAAACTGATGCCCAGGGCGTACCGTCGTTCACGGGCAAAACCACCCGTTTAGGAGTGGCCGTGCAGCCCATCGGCCCCCTTTGCACCACGTCCTGGGAGAGTGGGCTGGCTTGCGCATCAGAGCCTCAAGCTTTTGTGGATTGGAACCGGAGGGAGGTTGGGAGGAAGGGACCAAGCGTCCGCGGACGACTTTGTGCACCGTAACGCGCTGGCGTCTCCCGAGGCGTGGTCGATCCTCAACCCAGGAACAGTACGGGGTATAGTTTTTCTGCCCTCATTACCAGCTTGAAACATATCCCTGTCCCTATGTTTGACACCACCTCACCTCGATGCCGATCTTAATGATTCCCTCAGTTTCTGAGGGCCTATTCCTCAGATTGTCCTGGCTTTTTGCTCGCCCATCTTAGGGATAGGGATACGTTCGAGGCTGGTTACCTCAGGGCCGAACAATCATGGAGCGTACTGCGTTGGAGCGGGGCCTGCAAGGAGTCTGGACACGAGATGCGGTGCAGGGGCGCCGGTCTCGTAAGTGGGGGGCGAGCGCTGCGGCCCGTAACAGCGTGGTGCGATACGACGGTGTAGGCGCGATTGGCCTGCACATTTGTTTCCGTTCCTTCACGAGGGATCTCCTCGTGCAGCCAGTGCCCGCATAAAAACCAAAACCATGATCCAGACCACGCCGTTGACGGGCCACGTGGTCTGCCTGGCTTTGAAAGGGGGGGCAGGGGTGCTGGGAGCAGGAGGAGGAGGATGTGGAGGAGGCAGGAGGAGCAGTAGGGAGGCAGGCGTGAAGGAGAAGGCGGAGGGAGCCAGGAGGAGTGAGAGGAGGCAGGAGTAAGAGGAGGGTGGATAAGGAAAATCAGTGGGGGAGGAGGACGAGGAGTGAGGCAGGAGGAGCAGGAGGAGGAGTAGTAGTAGTAGTAGTAGTAGGAGGAGGAGGAGGAGGAGGAGGAGGAGGAGGAGGAGGAGGAGGAGGAGGAGGAGGGGGAGGAGGAGGAGGAGGAGGGAGAGGGAGAGGGGGAGGAGGAGGAGGAGGAGGAGGAGGAGGAGGAGGAGGAGGAGGAGGAGGAGGAGGAGGAGGAGGGAGGAGAGGAGGAGGAGGAGGAGGAGGAGGAGGAGGAGGAGGAGGAGGAGGAGGAGGGAGGAGGAGGAGGAGGAGGAGGAGGACGGAGAGGGGGA
>CAUYUJ010021704.1:528513-566013 GCA_963575745.1 Prorocentrum cordatum | reverse complement strand
GCTTTGCTGGCTGTCCTGTGTTTGTCTCGCGGGTTGTCCCACGATTGTCCCGTAGATGTCTCGGGAGGAATTCCAAAAGAATTGCGAATTCCATTGGAAGGCACATCTCGTAGAACACCCTTCGGGTGAAAGTGAGGTTGGGGGGCTGCGGGACATGCTTTCCGGCGTGCGTTTCGATGGCACTTGTATGTGCATTTCGACTTGCATTTCGATTGCATTTAGGGGTGCATGCCGGTTCGAACGTCAATTATAGGTCGGCGTGCATTTCGGCTCGCATTTCTGTTTGTCGGAGGTGAGGGGGTGAGATCGAAGTGGAACGGAGAGCTCCCCACCGGGAAATAGGTTTCGATTTCGTGTTCGTGTCGTGCGTGCGGGCGAGGCGAAGCTGCGTGGGCGGGCGAGAGGAATTCACTCTGCTGTCGCTAGGGGTCCGCCAAGACAAATGTTTCCCCCCCCCCCGGGGTTGTCAAGCGGGGGCCCGCATTGTCCTGTCGGTGGCTCGCCGTTGTCCAGTCGGTGTCCCGTCGGTGTCCCGTTGTCCCGTCGGTGGCTCGCCGTTGTCCCGTCGGTGTCCCGTGGGTGTCCCGTCAGTGTCCTGTCGTGAGATCGATAGTGAGATCGACTGTGAGACCGATCGTGAGATCGATAGTGAGATCGATAGTGAGATCGATAGTGAGATCGATAGTGAGACCGAATGTGCGATCGATTGTGAGATCGATTGTGATATCGATTGAGATCGAATGTGAGACCGAGTGTGCGATCGATTGTGAGATCGATAGTGAAACGGAATGTGAGATCGATAGTGATATCGATAGTGAGATCGACCGAATCAGATCGATAATGAGATCGGTTGTGAGACCGATTGTGACATCGATAGTGAGATCGATAGTGAGATCGATCGAGTGATATCGATAGTGAGATCGATAGTGGGATCGATCGCGAGATGTATTGAGTGACATGTTGGTTCCTCCTCCCCCCCTCACCTCCTTATCACCCGAAGGGTGGTCGTATAGATATTCCGTTTTGCATTCCGATTTGTCTTCGTACTTGCGTTCTGAGTTGCATCCCTTCTCATTTATATTTTCATGTCGATTGCAATTGGATTTGAATGGTGATTATCATCATCACTTACATTCCAATTCGCAATGAGGATTGGCATTTCGATTGCAATTGGATTTGCGTGCGGATTTTGCATTGAGAGTTGCATGTTGATTTGCATTTCGATATGCGTTTTGATTACGTTTCGATGTTGAATTCCCACGGGGCAGCCCACGGCACAAGCACTTGACAATACATGGTCTAACCACATGCCAACCCATAGGACAGCCACGTAACAATTCGCGGGGCAATTGCCCACAGGACAGCCCACTGGACAACCGCGGGACAATATATGGGACGATCACGTGGCAACGACGGCACACATGTAGGCTAGCCACGGCGAGGAACTGCGCGACCAGAGGAGAATTTTGATGTGCGATTTGGCCTCAGCCACGCGCCCTCGCCCTCGCGCAGCTTCGCGTCGCCCGCACGCGCCCACGCCCTCGAGGCAATTCGTCGCCCTCGCCCTCGAGGGGCGCCCTCGCCCCTCGAGGGCGCCCTCGCCCTCGAGGCAATTCGTCGCCCCCGCGCAGCTTCGCGTCGCCCGCCCGCACGACAAATTCCACGCTGCCGTCGCGGTCTTCGCCGTCGCCGCTCCCGGGGCCTGCGGGCGACCCAGAGCCCCGCTGCCCTGCACCTGGGAGGCAGGCGCGTCCTTGGCTTGAGCAGGGCCGAGGATCAGAGAGCGCCTTCTTCTGCAGGGCCCTTCTGCAGGGCCAAAAAATCGGGGGTGGACAGAACCCCCAACAGTGACACGTCGATTAGTGAATTGTCCGTTTTCGGTTCTCGAGGGGGCGCCGTGGCCGTTATTTTCCAGGCTTGCGCCCGCCAGGTTTGGGCCTCAGGTCGTTTTCACTAAACCACGTTTTACTAAAGGGAGGTCTGTCCATCCCCGAAAAAAGAAGGGACGTCAAGGTGGTCAAACGCCTCGCCGGTTAAGCCGACCAGTATGTGCAACCAACCGTTCGCTAATGTCCAGAGTTTCGGCTCGACGCCGGGCGTGGTGCGTCAATCTCAGCTCGACCGAGCAGGTTGGTTGCGCCCCTTGACGTCCGTTTGGGGTTTTCTTCAGACCTGACCCCCCAGCCCTATTCAATCCTTAGCCTTGTATCTTCCACGCCTTCCACCTCGCTGTCCCCCGCCTGTCCTCGGCCTCACCCCAACATACCAATACTAGTTGCGCGTCGCTTCCCCAGGGGCGACGCGCGCACCAGGAGATCTGATATAGCATGTGCGTCGTGGCGAGTGCTTCCTGGCCACACCGCTCGGGAAACGATCTACTACAAGATGGGTATACTGTTTTTTTTTCGGGTGGGACGCCCGCCTTCAAGGAGGACATCTAGTACCCATCGGTCGTTGAACGTAGGTACTTATTGATTCCCAGAACCCAATCTACTCAAGCGCCTTCCTACTTCAAGACTCGATATGCTTTTGCTGCGTTTTTTTACTCTCTGGGCTGGCCCGAACCCAATCTACTTAATCCGCCTTCCTACTTCATGATTCTACCTACTTCTTCCGACCGATGGGTAGCCTTTTATCTTCCACGCCTTCCACCTCGCCCTCCCCCGGCCTTTCTTCGGCGTCACCCCAACATACCAATACTGTTTGTGCGTCGCTCCCCCAGGGGCGACGCGTGCACCAGGAAGTCTGATGGTATGTGCGTCGTGGCGGGTGCTTCCTGGCCACACCGCTCGGGAAACGATACACTGCAAGATGGGTATACTATATATATACATATATGGGCCGGACGCCCGCCTTCAGGGAGGACAGGTAGTGCTAGTATGTCCCTCTGCGTCCCATGCACTCCACCTCGCCGGCTTCGTCGCTCCCCCGGGCCCGAGGTCGACCGGGAGGCGCTGCACTGCATCTGGGAGGGGGTGGACCCCTCCACGGGCGCGGCCGCCACCCGCACCTACGTGCTGCGGAGCCTCTGGGGGGCGCCAGGCACCTCCTGGGCGCGGGGCGCGGCGCGGGCACCCGCCGTGGGGGACGAGGGCGGCGGTGAGGGAGGCGGGGAGGGGAGGGAGATCAGGTAGGGGAGGGGGAAGGGGGGAAGGGGGGAAGGAAGGAAGGAAGGGAGGGAGGACAGGAGGGAGCGAGGCAGGGGAGGAAGGACATGGAAGGAAGGCTGAGAGGACCAGGAAAAGGGCGGAGGACGGACGTCCCCAACTGCGTCCTCCCCCTCCCGCAGCCTTTCCTCCTCCTCCTCCTCCTCCTATCGTGGTAAATGCTGCTATTAAGAATACATGTGTTAAAACTTATACTGCGAATCTTAGTAGTCCGACTAATGAATAATAGTAATACCAGTAAGAGTAATATTAATATAATCAAGAACATTGAGTCATACTACGGAGACGAGTAAGAAGACGAACATTGATGCTACTAATAATAACAGACTTAACTGAGTTTAGTATTTATGTCATTTTTTTCAAACATAACGTCTACATGATAATGAATGTATCAACACTAATACGATTAACTACTAAACGTGATACGTAGTGGCCAAAAGAGAAGTCAGAACAGTATGAAGAAAAGTAGAAGAGGAGGAGAAGGATGATGAGGAGGAGGAGGGGGGAAGGAGGAGGAGGACGAGGAGGAGGAGGACGAGGAGGAGGAAAAGGAAGCAGGGGACGGAGGAAGAGGCGGCGGAGTATAGGGAGGGGAAGGACCAGCGAGGAGCGAGAAGGAGGGGGAGGAGGGGGAGGAATATAATGGGGGGAGAGGCAGGACGAGGGAGGGGGCGGGGGGGCGGAGGGCCCACCCCCACCCCCCACCGCCCCTCGAAGCGGCGCGCCCCGCGCAGGCGTCCAGCAGAGCGGGCTGGACGCGCTGCTGCGCGCGTACGCGGCAGCAGCCGCGTGCTGCCGCCACCTGCTGGGGCCCGAGGGGCCGCAGCTCCAGGCCTCCTGCTCTCTTCGGGCCAGACGAAAGGGGGGGAGCGGGAATCGGGAGCCTGGAGACGGGGGTCAATGCAAACGGGGGTCAGCCAGAGCGCCAGATCTTGCAGGATCCTGCAGGGCCATGTTCCCATTGACCCGGGTTTGGGTGCAGGATCCTGCAGGATCTTGCAGGATCCTTCGCATTGACCCGGGCTTGGGTGCATGATCCTGCAGGTTTTTGAAGGATTCTGCAAGGCGTGGCTGACCCGGGTCTGGATTGACCCGGGTCAGAAGATCCCCGAGGGAAAGGGGGGGTTGCTGCATGCAGCTAGTTTCGGCCCCGCCGCCAGGCCCATTCCTCGATACGTGGGCGCCTCCCGGCGCCGGGAGGCGCCGGGACAATCAGCCACGTGAGCTGATTCTCCCCCCCCCCCCCCCTTTTGGTATCCCCCCCTTTCGCCCGACCCGATCTCTCCAGTGCAGAAGGGAGGAAGAGGTACGGACACCTCGGCTCGTCCTGGGGAGCAGCGCTGTCGTTCTGGCAGGGCGCTCGTCACCGCGGCTGGATTCTCCTCGAAGTCCTGGCCAAAGGGCGCCCCGGGAGGAGTCGTAGTCCCGGTGCCTGGCTTGTTCCCCGAGAGGAAAAGTCGTCCTGGCCCTCGTCACCAGGGCTGGATTTTCTTCGAAATCCGAGCCAGAACGCACCCCAGGAGGAGTCCCGGTGCCTGGTTTGTACCGCGAAATGTGGTCACAGGTCGGGTGTTGCCAAAGCTGTCTCCACTTGTTCGGGTCTTCCCCTGTGGCCTCGTGATCGGGGGTGCCCTGGAGGCGGGCCGGGCTTCCCTGGAAATGAGATCCTGGGGCCACCCAGATGGGCCAGGGGCGCCGCTGGCAACTCGAGCCAGGTGGGGGGGGGGGGAGCAGCTCCTCTTCGTCGCCCGTCCTCCGCCTCGTCGCCGTCCTGCTCCTCCCCCCTGCCCCTCCCGGTCCTCGTCGTCGCCCGTCCTCCTTCCCCCCGTCGCTGCCCTGCCCCTCCCCGGAGCTCGAGACCGCAGACCCGGTAATTGTTCGTTTCCCCTATGCCGCCAATCGGTGCTGAGGGCCGTTTTCACCACCAGCCGCAAGAACTACAAGACCGAAAACGACCGCACGCAGCAGATCGCCACATGCAAGCCCACGATGGCGTGCGCGTTGGGGAACTCCGCCAGCGCGGCTCGCTGTACAGAAGTTTCTGCGGTGTCGGTCCTCGAGGTGGCCGTGTGCCCCCGTGAGGGTGCGCGGCGACACTCCGGCTGTTCACCAGCCTGGAACATGTCCCCATGCTCATGATTGGCATCGCCTCATCTCGATGCCGATCTTAGGGATTCCCTCTGTTTCTGAGGGCGCATCCCCAAGATTGTCGTCGACTTTGGGCTTGTGAATCTCAGGGGTAGGGATACGTTCGAGGCTGGTTAGCTGTGCGGCAGCCTCGCCAGGAAGACCCGCGGGGCCTGCGGCGCGCGCCCCCGGCTCCAAAGAGATAGTCAGGCGCGCACGCTCGGCCTCTGCGCGGACGGCAGGCGCCGTCATCTGCCGCCCGTGCGGTCTTCCACCACCCACCAAACCAGTCCAACCCAACCCGAAGGCTTCAATTTGCCCTCCATTCCAGTGGGGGGGGATCGGGGAACATCGAAAAAATGGCATGGTCCCCGTACCCCCCCCAACCCGAAATTCGGGTCAAATTCGTGTCTTCGGGTTGGGTTTGGGTGGTCTGGTAGGTAGTCATCTACCAAGACGTCGGCGTCAAAACAAAACAAACGTGATGTGTGTCCCGCGTTCTCTTCCCCTGGAGCCCCAGGCAGTCAGAAGACGACGGGATAGAAGACCAGAGTCGGAGGTTGGGGTCGAGAATTGTGGGGGCCCACGCCACGAAGAAGCGCTACGTCGGATGTCTCCGATTGCGCGCTTCGGCCGGCACAGCCTGGGCCAGAGCGCGTCTGCGGGCCTGGCGATTCCTCGGAGCAGCGGGAGCTTAGGCCCGGGTCGTTTTAGAACAGTCTCTGAATGCCAGGAATGGTGTTGGCCAGGTGCACTGGGACCTGCTGGAAGTCCAGACTGAGTACCATTCATAATTTGAGATCCTCCGCCTCCTCCATTCCCTCCTCCTCTTCCTCCTCTTCCTCCTCCTCCTCCTCCTCCTCCTCCTCCTCCCACTCCTCCTCCTGCGGCGGCCGCGTGTCTGCCGCGCGCCGGGAGCACATTGATCGGGGGCCGGCGCAACCCCCCAACCCCAGGACAAGCACGCCACTCAGCGGCGAGCAAGCCCCGGAGCCGAGGGGGTGCGCCGACCGGGGCCTCTACCTCGCATACACGGGAGCACGGCGGCGACGCCCAGCAAGGCGTAGCCGAGTGCGAGCGCCGGTCGCCCGCCCCCGGCGCCGCCCGCAGCTCCGCGCGCGCCAGCCGCCGTCGGGCCCCAGTGGCCCGGCGCCCCGGGCCCCGCGGCCGCGGCCCACCCAATTCCCCGGCGGGGCAGCAGCGGCAGCAGCGCTGCGCCTGCCAGCGCCCCTCCGAGCCGCACGGGCGGCGCTGCGCTGCGCCGTGCCAGGCCGCCCAGCGCCGGCGCCGCCGGCGCCGCCGCCGCGCCGCAGTTGCCCAGCCGCCTCGGCGCGCGCCCAGCGCCCGCGGAGCAGCGCCCGAGCCCCAGCTGCAGCGGCGCGCCCGCCAGCGGCTCGGCGCGCGCCCCCAGCGCCAGCCGCTCAGCTCAGCCGGGGCCGCTGCGGGCCGCCGGCTCGGCGCCGCCTGCCCCGCGGCGCGTCACCCCGCGCGCGGTCAGGCAGGCGGAGCGGAAGGCCTCCGCGCTCCCGCGCTGCAGCGTCGCCGCGAGGCTCTGGCGAGCCGCCGCCAGCACGGCGGCGTCGCCGCGCGCCCAAGTGCGGAGGAGCGCCTGCGCCTCCGCCCCAGCGCGCCCCAGCGCCTCCAGCGCGAAGGCCGTGAGGGCCGGGCCCGGGTAGCGCCTGTGTTTGCGCTCCTCCGCGGCTGCCGCGGCCGCGCCGTCCCGGACGGCTCGGCTCCGGCCCGCCGGCGTGTCTGCGCCCAGGGCGGCGTCCGTGACCACCACGTCGACGCAGGACACGCCGGCAGCGGGGTCGGTGAAGACCACGTCGAGGCGGGCTGCCTCGACAGAGCCGTCCGCCCGAGCCCGGTCCCAGGCGGGCACGAACTGCTCCGTGCCCACGCCCGTTGCGCCCCGGGCCTGCAGCCAGCCGGCGAGCCAGTCCCTGACGCCGTCGTGGCGGTGGCTCGTGCCGCCGCCGACGTGGCAGCCCAGGCAGTGCCCCGGCGTCGCGGCCAGGTCGGCCCCGCAGAGAGCGCCGTCCCACTCCTCCTCCTCCTCCTCCTCCTCTCCTCCTCCTCCTCCTCCTCCTCCTCGTCCTCCTCCTCCTCCTCCTCCTTCCTCCTCTCCTCCTCCTCCTTCTCCTCCTCCTCCTCCTCCTCCTCCTCCTCCTCGTCCTCCTCCTCCTCCTCCTCCTCCTCCTCCTCCTCTTCCCTCTGTCTTCCTGTTTTCCGTCCTCCTCGTCGGTGTTTTCGTCGTTGTCGTCGCGGTCGCTGCCGGCCGTCGTCCTCGCCGCCGCCGTCGGCGACGTCGGCCCTCGCTTGAAAAGGCTCTCGCCCGCCTGGGCGCGGAGCAGCGCTCGGCGCAGCTGAGGTCCGCGCCGTCGT
This sequence comes from Prorocentrum cordatum, assembly GCA_963575745.1. Taxonomy (NCBI): domain Eukaryota; class Dinophyceae; order Prorocentrales; family Prorocentraceae; genus Prorocentrum; species Prorocentrum cordatum. The sequence continues at coordinate 558,334 of CAUYUJ010021704.1, read as the reverse complement.
CGTCGTCGTCGTCGTCGTCGTCGTCGTCGTCGTCGTCGTCATCGTTGTTGTGGTGGTCGTGGTGGCGGTCGTCGTCGTGGTCGGCGTCGTAGTCGTCATTGCTTTCGTCGTCGTCGCCGCCGCCGCCGCCGCGTATTCGTCGTCGTCGTGGTTGTGGTCGTTGCTTTCGTCGTGGTCGTCACCGTCCTCTTCATCCATCTTTTGCCAGACCTAGCGTCGCGGGGTGAAGGGTCTACGGAGGAGGAGCAGGAGGAGTCTGACGCTGCGGGTGGACCGCCCCCATAGTACGCTTAAGAGGAGGAGGAGGAGGAGGAGGAGGAGGAGGAGGAGGAGGAGGAGGAGGAGGAGGAGGAGGAGGAGGAGGAGGAGGAGGAGGAGGAGGAGGAGGAGGAGGAGGAGGAGGAGGAGGAGGAGAGGAGGAGGAGGAGGAGGAGGAGGAGGAGGAGGAGGAGGAGGAGGAGGAGGAGGAGGAGGAGGAGGGGAGGAGGCGGATAGGAGGAGGAGGAGGAGGAGGAGGAGGAGGAGGAGGAGGAGGGGAGGAGGAGGAGGAGGAGGAGGAGGAGGAGGAGGAGGAGGAGGAGAAAGAAAAACTTGGAAGAGGATGGGGGAGGACGAGGAGGGCCCAGACTTCTGGCGTTAGCCATTGGCGCCCCTCGAGGGCCCCTTCGGGGCTTGGCCCCCGGCTGCCACTGACAGCGACCCTGGCGGCCGGCACCCACGACGGGTCGGCGGGTCTTGGGTCCCATGCCGCGAGCAGACTCGGCAGGTCTGGGGGCCCATGTCGCGAACAGATGATGACGTCGGAAATGAGTGGGGGAGATGATTGAAACGTTCACCTCCTTACAGTGCCGTTTTTTTATACATGCTCCGCGCGCGGATCATGTATTAAACATGTAGGGGTTTAGTTTAAAAAACAACGATGAGTTCATGCATACATTTACTCATACATTGATCATGTATTAAGCATCGCATATTTTTCAACATCCCATGTATTAAAACAACTGCCCTCTAGGCCTCCCGGGGAGCACGCGACCACGCCCGGAGCTTTCCGGGTGGCCCAGCATTCGGCTAGAGCTTGGCCAAGCTACCGGGACCATGTGTTCCCCCAGCTGTCGTTGAAACCTTTTGGGAACACATGAGGAAGAGGAGACTGAGGAGAATAAGGACAAGGGAAGAGGAGGAGGAGGAGGAGGAAGAGGAGGAAGAGGAGGAATAGGAGGAGGAGGAGGAGGAGGAGGAGGAGGAAGAGGAGGAGTAGGAGGAGGGTGAACGCTCTTGGGAGCCTCTTGGGACACTATTGGAGCTTATTGGTAGTTTCCTCAGGGCCTCTTGGAGGCCGCCTGGGGGCCTCCTTGGGCCTCTTGGGGGCCTCTGGGGGCTTCTTGGGGACTTCTTTTCTTTGGCCGTCTTAGGGCGTTCCTGGCCCGTCAGACGCCGTCGGAAGTCGTCTCGGGGGCATCTCTGGGCCGATTTGGGGGCCTCTTAGGGTGCTCCTGGGCCGTCTAAGAGGCCATCTTGGGCGTCTTGGAGGCCTCTGGGGCCGTCTTGGGGCCCTCATTGGGGCCGTCTTGAGGGCCTCTTGGGCCGTTCTGGGGCCATCTTGGAGCTCTCTTGGGCGATCTTGGGGCGATCTTTGGGAGCTCTTGGGCCGTCTCGGGCCGTCGGAAGGCCGAACAGAAGCAACTGCCAGAATCCTTCAAACACCTACGGGAATTCAATGCTTTGGGCCTCTTCGGGCCTTCCTGGACGCCCTCTTGGAGGCCCCCTTGGAGGCCTCTTGGGCCGTCTTGGAGACCTCTTGAAGGCCTCTTGGGCCGTCCTGAGCCATCTTGGAGCCATCTTGGGCCGTCTTGGTGGCCTCCTGGCTCGTCAGACGCCGTCGGAAGCCGTCTTGGGTGCATCTCTGGGCCGACTTGGGGCCCTCTTAGGGTGCTCCTGGGCCGTCTAAGAGGCCATCTTGGGCGTCTTGGAGGCCTCATCGGGGCCGTCTTGGGGCCCTCTTTGGGGCCGTCTGGAGGGCCTCTTGTGAGGCCATCGATTTCAATCTCGCAATTTTTCGAGGAGGTCTCGTGCGGAACGCCCACTCTTGTCATAAGGCGTTTTGGGCCTGGCTCCCCCAAAGATCGCGATTGTCTGAGGATGTCCCGACCGAGACGGCCGTTTTTGGAGACTGGAGACGTTGGTGGTTCGGTGGGCGGGCCATTCGGGGTGTCCGGCGCGCTGGGTGGGAGCCCCAGGGCGGGGGAGGGAGGGTAATACACATATATATATATGTATGTATGTCATGTATGTATATATCTTTATGCATGTATATAAAAGGGACAAACAAGCAACACACCAGTAGGATTTAGCACGCCAGGCACCCTTGTGGCAAGACCACAGGGGCGGCGGATTTCATGGCATTTGCCCTATCCCGCCACCGTGCTTGTCTTTGGGGTATGAAGCCCATCGGATGTTCGTGTGGATCTCGAGGGAGGTCTCTTGGTGGCCCCTTGGAGGCAGTTTTGAGGCCTGTTGGCGGCCGTTTTGGGGGCTATTGGGTCCTGTTTTGGACCTGTTGGGGGGCCCCTTGGGGGCCTCTGGGGGCCTCTTGGGGGTTTCTCGGGGGCCTCTTGGGGCCTCCTGGTGGCCTCTTGGGGGCCTCCTGGAGAGGCCTCTTAGGCGGAAGGCCTGGATTCTCGCTTCGTGTTCCCTCTCTTGGGTGCCTTTTGGGGCCGTCTTGGGGCCCTCTTGTCGGCGCCTCGTGTGCGCATTCAGGCCGTCTTGGGGCCCTCTTGGAGGTCTCCAGGGCCTCTCGGGCAGTCTTGGAGCGTCGGAAAGCCGAACAGGTGAGAACGCCAGCTTCTTTCAAAAAGCCCCCTTGGCCCCATCCTGAGGCCCTCTTGGGCCCCCAAAAGTCACGCGGGGAGACGCGACAAGCCCTCGACAAGACGCCAGAAGTCCTGAAAGATTTCGCAACCTGGGCTCCGGCCCCCCGGGAGAGACTCCTCAGGATTGAGGAAAGAGGCTCAGGTGACTGGGCACAGGACCCGAGGACACGCCCGCTCCGTGCCCAATGGCACGGTGGCGGATTCCGGGGGCAGCAGGAACCCAATCTATTTCCAGCGCCTCTTTAGTTACGTCATGCGAGGAGGAGGAGGAGGAGGAGGAGGAGGAGAAGGAGGAGGAGGAGCAGGAGGAGGAGGAGGAGGAGAAGGAGGAGGAGGAGGAGCAGGAGGAGGAGGAGGAGGAGGAGGAGGAGGAGGAGGAGGAGGAGGAGGAGCAGGAGGAGGACCCGCTCCCCCGACCGACGGCACGCCCTGCAGGCTGCGCCCTGCCAGGCCGGCCCCTCGGGGGCGGGGCTCCGCGGGCGGGGCCCCGCCGAGCCCCCCCGCGGCCCTTGCGAGGTCGGAGGCTGCCGCCTTCCTGGCGCGCGCGCTGCCGGAGCTGGCGGGTGCGCTGCCGGCGCCGGAGGTGTCGTGCGCCGAGGCGGCTCGGCTGCGCGTGTCATCAGAGCCCCGAATCATCAGGGGTAACTCGGGTCAGGGCTAACTCGGGTTCGTTTTTCGGAAATCCGAACCCGAGTTACCCTGGGCCCGAGTTACCCCGGATAATTCGGGCGTCCAGAGCCCCACATCATCAGGGGTAACTCGGGTCAGGGCAAACTCGGGTTCCTTTTTCGGGAATCCAAGCCCGAGTTACCCCGGACCCGAGTTACCCCGGATAACTCGGGCGCCCAATGTCAAGCAGTGGCGAAGCGTCCTGGCTCGCCTATAGCCCTACCAAAGAATGTTCTAAGAACCTCTTGCGGTTCCCACGAGATGCTCTTAGAACATGTCTGGTTGATGTTGTCTTGTTTTAACTCGTCGGGCTTGCGTTCTAAGAACATGTCCTTGTTCTTAGAACATTGTAGGGTTCTAAGAACATTTCGTGGTAGGACTATAGGAATGCTGGGTCGGTCGGTCCCTGCTCAAGCGTGGACCGAAACGAACAAGGGGGGGGATGCAACTCCTGGGAGGTAAACTTCTGGTTTCGCTTGATCCAGCTTCATCACGCTCAATCCCGCTCAATTCAGCTTGATCACGCTTCATCTGGCTCAATCCCGCTTGAAACCGCTTAATCCGGCTTGATCCTGCTTGGTCCGACGCCCTTTCCGGCGTAACGGCTTCCCAATGGGGCTTAATCTTCCTTGATTTTTCCGACGAAAGCCTCCCAGTAGTTGTTTCCTAACACAAGGGGGGGGGGCTGCAGTCACCCCCCTCAGTAAGGATGGGCAACCTTCCCATGGGTACCCTTGCATCCCTTCCCCTTCGGCCCACCCTTGGCGACTTCCGCCGGCCAGCCTCGTTCGAACAACGCTAACATGGGTATCCGAGGCCCTTGCATCCTTACCGCGCATCCTTATGATACGGGTTGATTGTACTTGCCCTCAGAGAGAATTATCCTGGCGAAGGACCCAGCCGTATGCAGGTGTGAGTACACCAGGTCAGCTGGGACGAAGAAAGGGGAGCTCCTTACGGGGCCTTCGGTGGAGCTCCCTGTGGAGCTATGACCGTGTGAGGGGTGTGCCAAAATGGGTGGCGGCCCCCGCATGCGGCCTGTGCCACAAGGGCCTTCGGTGGAGATCCCTGTGGGGCCACGAACCGTGTGAGGGGTGGCGGCCCCCGCAGAGCTCCCTGTGGGACCACGAATTGTGTGATGGGTGTGCCAAAATGGGTGGCGGCCCCTGCATGCGGCCTGTGCCACTGAGGCCTTCCGTGGAGCTCCCTGTGGGGCCACGAACCGCGCGAGGGGTGTGCCAAAATGGGTGGCGGTCCTCGCGTGCAACCTGTGCCACTGGGGCCTTCGGAGGAGCTCCCTGTGGGGCCACGAACCGTGCGAGGGGTGTGCCAAAATGGGTGGCGGTCCCCGCATGCGGCCTGTGCCACTTGAGCCTTCGGTGGAGCTCCCTGTGGGGCCACGAACCGTGTGAGGGGTGTGCCAAAATGGGTGGCGGTCCCCACACACGGCCTCTGCCACTGGGGCCTTCCGTGGAGCTCCCTGTGGGGCCACGAACCGTGCGAGGGGTGTGCCAAAATGGGTGGCGGAACCCGCATTCGGCCTGTGCCACTTGAGGCTTCGGTGGAATTATTTGTGGGGCCACGAACCGTGTGAGGGGTGGCGGCCCCCGCATGCGGCCTGTGCCACTGGGGTCTTCGGTGAAGCTCCCTGTGGGACCACGAATTGAATTGTGTGATGGGTGTGCCAAAATGGGTGGCGGCCCCTGCATGCGGCCTGTGCCACTGGGGCCTTCTGTGGAGCTCCCTGTGGGGACACGAACCGTGCGAGGGGTGTGCCAAAATGGGTAGCGGCCCCTGCATGCGGCCTGTGCCACTGGGGCCTTCCGTGGAGCTCCCTGTGGGGCCACGAACCGTGCGAGGGGTGTGCCCAAATTGGTGGCGGTCCCCGCGTGCGGCTGTGCCAAAACAGCTCAGGTTCCCCCTTGACACCATTCCTGGCACATCACCAGTACTTCGCGGAGGAGGAGGAGGAGGAGGAGGAGGAGGAGGAGGAGGAGGAGGAGGAGGAGGAGGAGGAGGAGGAGGAGGAGGGGGAGGAGGAGGAGGAGGAAGAGGAGGAAGGGGAGGAGGAGGAGGAGGAGGAGGTGAGGTGACGCGGGGCGCTGTCGCTTCAAAACGAGGACCCAACACCACAGGAGGGTGGGGAAAAAACACAGAGCAGCTCGAGGGCCTGGCCCACCGACAGAAACGTCGGCGGGACTGCATGAGGGTGCCACTGTGCCCCGCATTCGGCTGCACGTAGGAGACAACTTCTTGCCTGAGTTCGGGGGCGGCAAAGAGGGGGGTGATGACTAGGGGGGGGTGGATATCATGGCGGGGGCCATGATATTTCCACAGATTTCATGGCGCCTCTTCTTGTATGATTACGTCCCTGGTCCCCCCGCTGGGCCGCGCACATGCCGCCGGTCATGATTTGCACCCCCCCCTCTTGGACCCCCCCTTCTTTGCCGCTGCCGATGAGTGGCCTTCCCTGGGATCCGGGCGCTGCTCGGACGAGGCTGGTACGAGGACAAACCCGTTCCAGAGCGTTCCGGATCGCCCTCAGAGCGTTTCGGAACGCTCTGAGAAGGCCGCGCGCGGCCCGAGACGTCCTCCACAGCCTCTGGGTCTCAGAGGTTCGTTGTATCTTCACCCGACTTTCTTCGCGTCCTGGCTTTGTCTTAGACGCATTTTTTCCCACCTGGCGATTTCGCCCGGTCGTCGGGCCCCGAGACCATCACGGGTCGATGCGGCTTGAGAAAATGCAGCGGGAAGATGGAGTCTAGGGCCCCGATGCTGCAATATGTTTCGCAACGTCGGATCTCAGGGTTGGGTGTGGGCCCACCAGGGTCCCCCGTTCACGGAATGCGATGAGCTAGCAGCGGCTTGCGCGCCTGGGTTTGCCCCCCCCGCCGACCCCCGCCTAGGGCCGCGCACCAAAGGCCACTTTTGCCTACAGTGGGAGCCCATGCCAAGAAACACCCTGCTTGCCTTCAGGGTGTCCCGAGTATCTTAGTTTTCGAAGGTTTTGCTCCGGAAATCGTGACGCTCCCACACCAAACATCAATGGGCGTCCTGGGGTCTCAGGGTTGGGCTTCTTGCGAAAGGTTTCTTGCGGTCGAGCTCCCACTGTAGGGTCGCTCTTGCGTGCAGCCGAGGTGGACGCCGCGGGGATGGCGGCGGCCGCCCCGCCTGGGAGCTCGGCCGCGATGCTGTTCGTGCGCGTGCTGTTCGGCGGGCTGGCCTGTCCCGAGACGGGAGCTCCGAGGGCGGCGGGTTCATCGAGGGAGGAGGCATGATGACCATGACCAAGACGTCGCGGGATCTCGTCGACGCCGACCTCGGTCATGGTCCATGACGGCCGCCGCCCATTCGCGAGGAGGGTCCACGAGATGACGATGGGCAAGATGGACGGTGCCCAACATCGACACCAACGTTTCCGCGTTCGGCCTTGGTCATGGTCCTCGTTTTTTGGTTGCTCCAGTCTATTCATAACCACCGCCTGGGGTATCGAAAATCCGGGGGCCTCGGCAGGCGGTGGATATGGGCATCTCCGAATCGTCCACCGCCTGCCGAGGTCCCAGAAGATGGATCCCCCAGGCGGCGGTCTGGGAGAAGCTCACCGCCCCCAAGCCAACCCAACCCGACCCGAAGTCCCCGATTTGCCTTCAGCTTCCGGTGGTGTGGGGGGGGGCGTCGGGGAACATTGAAAACAACACGCGTCAAACCCGTACCCCAGTGGTCTGGTAGGTAGATAAAAGCTCAGGAGGGAACAAAAAACACAGACACAATTAATCGTCGATTCCCAGAAAATATGGGAAAATATGGGAAGTGGGGGGGAAGACAAAAACCCAGAAAATATTTGAAAATATGGGGAATATTTTTATTTGTGTGTACTTATTTGTGTGTCCTGGGGCACCTTCAAAGCTCCCGCGTCCCAGGAACGCCGCTCGGCGCCGTGGCGTACGGGGACAGCGCTTTCCTGGCACGGGCGGCCTCCGCGGGGGCAGCGGCCGCCACCGCGCCGCTGACCGGGGAGCTCCCCACGCTGGCCTTCTGGCTCGCCGCCGCCGAGGGCGCCCGCTCCGACGAGGTGCTTGCTGTGGGCCCCCCGGGATCGGAGTAGGTCCTTGGATTAGCGTTTGAGGTTTAGGGTTTAGGGTCCTGGGTCCACTCGCCCAAACTTGAAGCTTGTTGGACGCGTCCCACCCACCCATGACCCAAGACATATTGATCTCAAAACGACGACGACGACGACATCGATGACGAAGACGACGGTATCGATTTCAAAACGACGACGACGACGACGACGACGACGACGACGACGACGACGACGACGACGACGACGACGACGACTACACAGTCGCGCAAAGACTTCTGGGAAGTCGCTGCAACAGCGATGCGGCCCGCGTGCGCGACGACGCGATTTGAAGAACAACGTAGATCGACGCGAGTCCCTGTGCGTCGCAGGGATGCCGCCCAATGGCGGTGAGATTGCACGGAGTGGCTGCGCAAGGGTCGCTGCAGCGGCGATGCGGCCCGCGCGCGCGCCGACGCGATTTGAAGACAGCGCGTATGGACGCGGGTCCCTGTGCGTGGCAGGAACGCCGCCCAGCGGCGGTGAGATTGCATGGAGCGGCTGCGCAGGACGCGCAGGATAGCTCGTTGCCTCGAGGAGAGGAAACCGCATGTGCATCTTCGGGGCTGCGGCGCGGCGCGCGAAGGCCGATGCAAGTGCGATGTGCAGCGTGCGCGCGACGCGACGCCACGAGCTCCCCGCAACCCCTTGTCGACGCCTTGGCGATGCATAGACCAGGTTGACACGAAGTGCGCGGGATGGTTCATTGCTTGGCGAAATAGACCCCGTGTTTGTATCCTTGGCACCGCGAGGCGATGCGCGAAGGCCGATGCATGGGCGATGCGACCCGCGCGCGCGTGAAGAGACACAAAACAAAGGATAGCCCCCCCACCCCACATGAACAGCAATTCGCCGATGCCTCGGCGATGCATGGCTTAGCTCGACGCGAGGCGCGCGGGATAGTTCGTTGCTTCCACGAGAGGGCCCCCCCCTTAGCATCCTTGGGACTGTAGCGCAGCGCGCGAAGGCCGATGCAACGGCGATGCGACGCACGCGCACGCGAAGCGACGAAACGGGTAGATCCTCGCGGCAGGCTGCCGACGCATTGGCGATGCGTCGCCCGGCTCGGTGCGTCCGCTGCAGATCGCGCTTCGCGACATCCGCCGAGCGCGGCTCGAGTGTCTTGGCGCCCCGACCGACCTCGCTCGCCAGCGCGCCACCTGCCGCGCTCCTCGATCCCCGCCGTGGGCGCGCCGGGACTCTTCGGCTCTCCCGCCCACGCTGCGCCCAGCGCCGCCGGTCAGAAGCGCGCCTTCGAGCCCCCAGCGAGGAGCAGCTGCGCCGTTCGGACCGCGTCTGCTTTGCCCTTCGGGGCCACGAGGGAGAGTCCGTCGTCGACAAGGCGCGGCGGCGTGGAAGAAAGGAGGGGTCGCGTGCGCGAACACGGCGCGTTCCCCTGGGGCGGGGGAGCGATCGCGCGCGGTGAGCACCCTGCTGTTCCACTCGGTGCGTCGCACCAGTGGCCTGCGTCAGCCACCGCGTCAGGGCCCCCGCGCGTCGTCGCGCGCGATCCCCCTTTCTATGCGTCGACCAGGTGCTTCTGGACAAGCTGTGGGAGGCCGCGGCCCAGGGCTCCCATTGGGCGAAATCCCGCGCTTACTTGTCGAGCGATTCGGAATATCGTGTCGGGGTCGGGATCAGCCAGACGGCGGGGGCCTTGGCGGCGGCGGTCCGGAAAGTCCGGGGCGATCCCCGCATCGAGGCCGTAGTTCAGAAGAACCTTTTGGAAAAGGCTCTGCCCGAGGCCAACGCGTTGCTGCCGCACTTGGACAGACTGAGCGGCGGCCGCAACTCTGAGGCCACGAACGCCAAGGACAAGGGCGTCAGTTTCGCGAAGCTTAAGGCTGCAGCGGGCTCCCCGGCCGGCGGGGGCGGGGGCGGCGGGGCGGGGGCGGCGGCGCCGCCCCGCCCCGCCCAGGCCGGAGGACCTTAAGGCGTCGGCGAAAGCGGTGCACGAGTGGCTGTCGCAGCCGCAGAGCGCCCTGCGCGGGCTGCTCAGCATCCTGGCTGGCGGGGGCGTCTCGTGGGTTGCGCATGCGTTTGAAATGGTGGCGCGGGCCGGGGTGCTCAACGAGCCCTTGGACCTCGAGGCCTTCGCGGACGCCGTCGGGGCCCGCTGCGCCGGCGCCGCGGCCGGCGAGGCGCCGCTCGGCCGCGGGGTGGGCGATGCGCAGGGCCTCCTCGCCGCGCGAGACCCCCGCGCGCCCGTGGCCGCCCGCCCCGCGGCCCCCGTGGGCCGTCGGCGCGCGGCTGCCCCGCGCAGAGGTGTAGTCGCACTGCAAGTCAGTGATAGGCAGCGACGCGGCATCCTCCTCTGTCAGATCAGAAACGCACCGCTGGGCCGCTCCCTCGTCGCCCGCCGCCGCGCTGTAGCGCGCGCGCCGCAATGCGCCGCGCGCCCGGACTCGCTGGCGCCCAGGGGCGCGTCGACGGGCTTGCCCCAGCATCAAAAGCCGCTGCGCCGCGCGCACGCGACCCATTCCGCCTCGGCCACCGGCGCTGCCCACTCACCAGCGTCCACGCGCGCAGACCGAGGTGCCGAGCGCCCGGGGGCGGCGCGTTCCATCGCCGACGGCGGCAGGTCGCACCCGCCAGGGCATGCCGCGGCGGCGGCGGCGGTCTCGACAGAGCCCGCGGCCGCCCGCGGCCTGCAGTCGCGTTGCGGCGGCCGCAACGAGGGCAGAACGTCCAGGACCCGAGTGCCATCCAGCGTCGGCCTCGGCGAATGCCGTCGGGCGCCTCAGCGTCGTCCGCGGGGTCTCCGCGTAGCTCCTCTACCGGCCTCGGCGCGCGTCCAGCGCCGACTGCGAAGCAGCGGTTCGATTCGGTCAGCCACGTCGAGGCGGCGCGCGAAGGCCGATGCATAGGCGATGCGACGCGTGCCCGCGCGAAGCGACAGAACGGGTGGCACCCCGGAGCGCCCTGTCGATGCCTTGGCGACGCGCAGACCAGCTTGACGCGAGGCGCGCGGGGCGGTTTGTTGCTTCCACAAGAGGGGTTCCCCCGTTTGGCCTTCCTGTTCGCCCCAGTGCACGCGGAGCGGAGGGGGGCGACGCCCCCCTACGCGCCACCCCCAGGACGCCAACCTGGCCCTTGTGGCCCGCGCGCGCGCGGGCGGGGCTGGAAGAGCGCCGGGGGGGGGCGGGCGGGGGCGTTGTCTCCGCGCCGCGTCGCCGGCGCTGGGCCGAGCCCCCCACCGCGTCATCGGCGGACTCGCAGCGATGCATTGAGAACCGGCTTGCGCCGTTCTCCACCGCCGGCCATCGCGGCGCCGGGAGCTTCTCGGCGAGAGGCTCCCAGAGGAGGGGGCTTCTCGGCGGCCGTGGGCGCCCCGCCGCGCTGGCTCCGTGGCGCTTGAACGCGCCGCGGAGCGACCGCGCGACGGGGCGGCCATAGCCGCTGGGGAACCCAGGGGCCATGTCCAGCCTCCACGGGGCGGCCCTTGGGGAAGGGCACGGGGGCGGCTCTCAACCCGAAAGGGTCGAGGTCGCGTCCGCGCCTCTCGCGAAGGACAGTAACGACGTCATGCCTGGCGACAGGCGTGCGCCCAGGAGGTGGCGAAACGTCGCAGAACGCCATTCCTGGCCCTCCGAGGCCACGGATCTGCGTGAGGGGCGCGCCTTGGGATTTGCCGATCCTCTCGGAGTGCATTCCTGGAGGTCCGAGGCCGCGGATCTGCGCGACGGTCTCGCCCTGGAATTTGCAGATCCGTCCAGAACGCCATTCTTGGCACTCCGAGGCCAAGGATCTGCTTGGGGTGCGCTCTGCGATTTGCAAAAGCTCCCAGAGCGCCATTCCTGGGACTTCAGGGCCGCGGATCTGCGCGAGGAATGCGCCCTGCGATTTGCAGAAGCTCCACCATTCCTGGCACTCCGAGGGCGCGGATCTGCGCGAGGGGTGCGCCCACGTAGGGGGGCGCGGAAGGGGCGGCGTAAGGGAGCATGAAGGAATCTTAGGGTTATAATATTTGCAGGCTCTTACGTATGACTACCCTGCACCGCGCTTGGCCACCTCCACTGCTCGCGCAAACATCCCACCCACCCACCCGCAACTTGGTTTGCAAAACCCATGCGGCGGGGACTGCGATGAGTGCTTGGCGTTGACTGGCGCGTCTCTGCGGCCGCGCCAGCCCGCGCGTGCGCGCGCAGCAGTCCAGCTAGCACTGCGTGACCGACGCGGCCGCGGTGGCGCTGACCGCTGGGCACATCCCAGCGGGCGCTTCCTTACGAGTCGGCGATGTGGGCGGGCGCGGGACCATGGCAACGTCGACAACGGTAGGCGCGATGACGATAGTAGCGAGGCTGGTGACGATGCTGACCGCGCCAACCCAAGCACGTGCGCGCACTGGCCAACTAGTTTGGCGCCGCCGACGCGGCCGCGGTGGAACCGACCGTTGGGCACATCCTTGTGGGCATTTCACTGCGAGTCGGCGACTTCTGCGGGCGCGGTATCACGGCAACGTCGACAACGGTGGGCACGATGATGGTGCGGCCAGTGCGGGCGCCGATGCTGATCACGCTGACGACGACGACGACGGCGTCCCCGCGTCGGCGATGAAGGTCCGGGAAGGAGTTCGACATGCGCTCGCGGCTAACGCGCGAAAGTGGCCCGCATGGTGTTATTTGACACCGATCGTGCCCCCCCAGCACGCGCGCAAAAAGGCGTGCGAATGATCTCGGCATGCGGCGCCAAAAGCCTGTTTGGCAGGATGTCATGAACATGTTGAAGCACCTATGTTGTTTAATTGTATTCTAGACGCTTCGCGTATCCCAATCAGCCCATCCAGAAACGATGTCCAGGCGAGTTGAGGTGAGCAGCGAAGTGCGGCAGCAAAGAGGGGGACGGCCGAAACGTGCAAAGGGGTGAGGAGGAGAAGGAGGAGGTGGATGGATGGATGAGGAAGTGGGAAGAATGAAGATGAATAGGATGAGGAGGAGGCGGAAGAGGAGGAGGAGGAGGAGGAGGAGGAGGAGGAGGAGGAGGAGGAGGAAGATAAGGAATAGGAGGAGGAAAGGGGAGCAGGAGGAGGAGGAGGAGGAGGAGGAGGAGGAGGGCAAACACAACGGCCAGAGGCCCCTTGAATGCCTCTCGGAGGCTCTTGGGGTATCTGTTGGGCGACTCTTGGTGGCCTCTTGGGGCGTCTTGGGGGTCCCTTCGCGATCCTGGGGGGCTCTTCGGGGTCTTGGGTGCCTCGGGGGGGCCGCTTGGGGCCGCTTGGGGTCTTCTTGGGGGCCTCATGGGGGCCTCTTGGGCGCCTGTTGGGGCCATCTCGGGGCCATGGACCTCTTGGGGCTTCATGGGTGGGTTTTTCGGGGTCTTGGGTGCCTCGGAGGGGGCCTCTTGGGGCCGCTTGGGTTCCTTTTGGGGGCCTCCTGGGGGCCTTTTGGGGGCCTCTTGGGGCCATCTTGGGGCCATGTTGGGACCTCTAGGGGCCTCCTGGGCTTTTCTTGGGCCATCTTGGAGGAGATCGATCAAACAAGAGGGGAGCTTCAATTAGGGTCCCTCCCATCAGGAGGCCCAAATGGGGCCCAAACCGTCGTAAAACCAATGATGTTGGCTTCCTCGCCGAGGCCGTTTTGGACGCCGTAACACCTCGCGACACCTCCCGTCCAGGTCCAGGGGAGGGGGTAGGGGGAGGGGTAAACCCTCCTCGAAAGGGAAGAAGGAGGGGTGGCAGGGGAAACGCCCTAAACCACCGACGCCCAGAGGGCTGGTGGGATTACAGGATAAAGCATGCAAATAAAAAGAAACGCAAAAATGCGAACGCGCGTTTTTTTGAACAGTAGTGTTTCGAACCGTGTGTTTTTTACAGGTTTTTCGCACACTCGGTTCTGACATCGCTACGACACCGAAGGTTTTTTAACGGATTTCGGCATGCGCGCGCGACGACGAGCGCGTGTGCACTTCGTCTCGCTTCTCGCAACGGATTCTCGCGATGGTACGCGGGCAAGGGCGTTCAAACGATTTCGACACACGCGCGCGCGAAACCCGAAACGCGTCTCCAGGATCCACGTCTGCGCGAGCTTCTTGGAGGGCACGCCTGCCGCCACCTGCCGCCGACGACCTCCGTCTGCGCGCGCGCGCCGCGGCGTGAGTGGCTGTGCCTTCCGCCGAGGGCCTGGCACCCCGTCCGGCACAGTGGCCTGCCGCGGTCACAACCCCACCCCGAGGGGCGCCCGCGCGCCCCGGCCAGCTGCGAGGCCCGGCGGCGGGACGTCCGCCGCCGCAGCCCCCTGCCGTCTCGGCAGACGCACCCGCCAGGCCATCCTCGGCGCGACACCAACGCCAATGGCGTCGGCGTGCAAACGCCAGCGCGAGCGAGCGGGCGTCGAAGGTGCACGCGCCGGGAGCGCTGCTGCCGCGGCCCCTGCCCTCCTGAGGCCGCGCATCCTGTTTTATCACGCGCAGCCCTTGGCGCGTCCGCGCAGAAAGCAGCCCTGGGCCCGCGGGCCCCCGCCCCGTCCTGTTCGGAATCTTGCGTTCTTGTAGTTTTTGTTGGACATTCGATTTTGAAATCCTCTCGAAACCGAAGGTTTCTGATGAATTTTTGCATGCGCGCGCGACGACGCGCGCGTGTGCACTTCGCCTCGTGTTTTTTTTTTGCAACGGGTGATTGAAAACTACAGGCTTTTGGTAAACGAGTGCACGCGCATAGTAGTTTTTTGCAGAAGATGGCGGGCGGGGTCGATACCGTCTTGGCTGGGATGGTATGAGTTCATCTATAGGTCTATAGGATGGACGATGGGGCAGAAACGCATGGGGCAGAAACGCATGGACATTGAAATGCAAAAAGGGGGGCGGATAATCACAGGGGTGGGTAGAGTCTATTGCCTGTTTAGAAACGAGAATTCCGTGTTCAGGGTTCAGTCTGAACCCGCGAGTCGCGCCGCATCGCCGATGCATCGCCGACGCGGCTCGATGCGGAGCTCGACTTTCTCCACGCCGATGCGTCGCCGAGGCGTCGCCGACGCGTCGCCGATGCCTCGGCGATGCTTCGGCGATGCGGCGCGATCCTGCGACCCCATCTTCAGCCACGCGCAGAGGGGGGTGGGGGAGGGGGGAGGGCTTCTTAGAAGCACCCCTGCTTCTTAAAACTCGGGCCTTCTTTGTAGATGTAAGGCCGGCGCCTTCCAAGAAGCAGCCTCCTTCTAAGAAGCCCTCCCCCCTCCCTGTGTGTGTGCGTGTGTGTGTGTGTGTGTGTGTGTGTGTGTGTGTGTGTGTGTGTGTGTCCCAGCGCCCCTTCCGTCTTGGAGGCCTCCCGAGGTGCGGGGCGCCCTGGAGGGGCTGCTCGCGGCGGACCCGGGCACCTTCGTGGCGCTGGGCCACCGCCCCGACCTGCGCGTGCCGCTGGAGCCGCCCAGGCTCGGCGCCGCCCCGGCAGACTGCTCGCTGGGTAGTCGAAGGCCAGACTGTCAGATTGGATTGGGCCCCAAGGGCCAATCTGGCCCGGCCAAACTGTATGATTTGGGTTATTCGCCAGATTGGATTCGCGTTGACTCCCTCGCCAGATTGCCCCCGTTTGCCAGATTGGGCCTGCCAGATTGGCGCCAGATTGGCTTCGACTACCCAGACTCGGCCACGCGCAGAGGGGGGTAGGGGGAGGGGGGAAGGCTTCTTAGAAGCACCCCTGCTTCTCAGAAGGCGCGGTCCTCATGTATGGATGTGAGGCCGCCGCCTTCTAAGAAGCAGCCTCCTTCTAAGAAGCCTTCCCCCCTCCCTCCACCCCGTTCTGCGCGCCGCCAAGCTACTATAATGTTAAGTCGGGCCTGTCCCCCTACAGGGAGATTTTCGACGAAAACGATAGAAAATACCCCAACATATAGTCGAAATACAGTCCAAATAGTCTGGGGAGTATGTTTTTAGTGCTCTTTGGCCCTTTTGGAGCATTTTGGGGGTATTTTTTATTTCTCGTCGAAAATCCCCATGTAGGGGGACAGGCCCGACTTAACCATAATGTGTGCGTCGCCCCCCCCCCCAGGGGCGACGCGCGCACCGAGAACTCTCATAGTATGTCTATGCTTCGTGGCGGGCGCTTTTCTGGCCACACCGCTCGGGGCACAGTGTACGACAAAAGGGGCATAATACTCCAGATTTCGTAATAAAGGGAGGGGGGTCTCATTTCGGGGGGGGGGGTCTCTTCCAGGCTATCTTGGAGGGCCTGGGGGGGTCTGGGAACGGTGTTTTGGAGGGTTCTCCCACGGGGGGGGGGGTCTAAGACTTCTCCTCTGGGAGGGTCGAGACCCCCTCCCTTTTGATGACGAGATCTGGAGCAGATGTTCGGGTCGGACGCGCACGCCTCCGAGGAGGACGCAACGTATTAGTAGGTCCTCGTGCGTCCCACACTGTAAGAGCGGTTTTTTGAAGGCAGATCTGCCCTCAAAAAATCTGTAAGAGCGGTTTTTTGAAGGCAGATCTGCCTTCAAAAAACCGTTCTTCATTAGTACACCTTAGGCGATGTTTAAGAAAACTTCAATTTTCGGCCAGGGTCTCGATTATTCTTAATGTTTCAATGTAAATCCTAAGATTCGAATGGGAATTTTGGGTTTTTATTCAAGTTCTGAGACTATGAATTTCTTAACCCATGATTTCTTAAGCATTTCGCAGGGTGTAGGTCCTCGTGCGTGCCACAGGCCGCCGCCCGACCCCCTCGGCCTGGGGTCGGCCCTGGACGAGGCGATCCGGTGCTCGCTGGCCGCCGGCGGGGGCTGCCGCGGCTCGCCGCTGGTGGCCCAGGCGCAGGGCACCGCCTGGACCTTCGACTCGGGCAAGGTGCGAGCAGGGGGGGTCGGCTGCAGAGCGGATTTTGCCCCTCCTCCTCCTCCTCCTCCTCCTCGTCCTCCTCCTCCTCCTCCTCCTCCTCCTCCTCCTCCTCCTCCTCCTCCTCCTCCTCCTCCTCCTCCTCCTCCTCCTCCCCCCCCTCCTCCCAAATTCACCGCCCACCAAGCCGCCCCCACCCAACCCGAAGGCCCCCACTTGCCCCACAGTTCCCATGGGGAGGGTATCGGGGAGTACCGAACAAAACAATGTGAAGCCCGTGCCCCCCAAGCCGACGTTCGGATCTTCGGGTTGGGCTGAGGCGGTCTGGTAGGAAGTCACAAGGTGATATCCCCGTCGAGTCGACAACACACCTGTGGCACTCTCTAATGGATTCGACGGGAAAAAAAACAAGTTAGGGGTAGATCCAATCTGTACTGCATAGCTGTATCGTCGATCCCCCACTCGAGAGGTCGTGTTTTCCTCCGCGCGCACGGGGTACACGGTGCTGCAGGTGCCCCTCGGCGACCCCAGCATGGCCGCGGCGGAGGCCCCAGGCGGCCTCGTGTGGGTGCCCGCCTCCCCCTGCGGCGCGCCCTGTGCGGGCGGGCTGCACGTGGCGCTGAGTGCGAACCCGCTGACGGTCTCCACGTGGCGCCAGGCTCAAGCCCGGTCGTGTCCCTCTGCGGGAGGAACATTCCAGGACACCCCCAGAGTAGTCTGGAGACGATTTCTCGACGATTTGCATTTTTATATAAAAATCATATTGAAGCTATATATATATATATATATATAGATACAATGATTTATTTCTCTTCCCCAAAAATCCGCCTGTAGGAGGACATGCCCGACCCGACGCCAGGCGAGCGCGGCCGCCGCGGCGGGCGCAGGCCCCCCGCGCGACGGCCTCGCCGCCGGCGACGACCTGCGGTGGCTCCGCACCGGGGGCTCCTCTTCTGGCGGCGCCCCGCCGTGCGGCGAGCTGCTCGGCGAGGTGGCGCTCGCCGGCGCAGCGGCGCCCGCCCCGGCGGCCGCGCCGCGGGGCGGGGCGGCCAGGAGGTGCGTGTGGGTGTCAGGCCTCGTCCGCCGTCCTCTGCCTCCCCACCCACCAAGCCACCCCACACCCCAGCCCGAAGGCCCCAATTCGCCCTCCATTTCCAGTGGGGGGGGGGTGTCGGGGAGCATCGAGAAAACACATAAGGAACCCGTATACCCCCCAACCCGAAATTCGGGTCTTCGGGTTGGGTTGGGGTGGTCTGGTAGGTAGTCACTTCCTCCCTCCTCGCCCGTCGTCTCCGTGGCGTCCGCGTCCGTCGGCCCCGGATCCTCGCTCGGACCCCCTGCCGCTGGGCGCTCCCCTCCTCGTCGGTGCAACGAACAAAACATGCGTGGGGGTGCCAGGCCTGCCTGCCTGCGGCGCCGCCGACCTGGCGGAGTCGCTCGCCGTGGCACTGGGCGCGCACCTGGTCTGCCTCGGCCCCGGCGCCTGCCGCGGGGGGCCCTACCCCGCGGCCTCGGCCGTGGCCGCGGAGGCGGCGCGGCGGGCGCTGGACGCCGCCGACGCGGGGCACGAGGCCGTGGTCGTCTGCGACGCGTGCTCGGCCCCGGCGGAGGTGCGCTCGGGGCCAACTCTTGGGAGGGGGGGGGAGCCCGTGGGGGTGGGGGGGTGCACGCGCCTGGGCGCGCCCGGCAGAGGAGTTCTTCGACTGCGCGAGTGCTCGGCTCTGTGCTCGGGCTGGTCTGTAGCTGTAACCGTCCCGCGCCTGCGCCCTCGGTGGCCGCCCTTCGCGGGCGTGCAGGCCCGACCTGGCCTGACCTGGCCCAAGGGGGGGGGGTGGCATCGACCCCCAGTCGACCATTCAGCGGCGACAGGGGGAGCGTGCGGGCTTGGCACCGCTCGGAGAGGTGCATCCTTCTTAGCTCACCACCCACCAAACCACCCCAACCCAACCCGAAGGCCCAAATTTATCCTCGATTTCCAGTGGGGGGGGGGTCGGGGAACATGGACAAAAACACATGGAACCCGTACCCCCCCCAACCCGAAATTCGGCTTCGGGTTGGGTTGGGGTGGTCTGGTAGATAGTCATTAGCGGGGCTGGCGCCAGAAAGTCTGGACCACCTGGGAGCATCTCGGATCATCTTGAGCAACAGCACGCGCGAAGCCAAACAGTGCACGGGAAAATGGACGTCCGATCGATGGCAAGCGGGGGCCCGCCGCCGATCTGCCGGCGGTGCACCGCCGATGCCAGGTCGACGCTTCCTCCCCTAACGCAGATCCCCCCCTTTAAGACGGTGCCCCTGAGGTGCTGGTGGCGCTCGAGGGGCACGCCGAGTTTGCGGCCTCCTTCTCGCTGCTGCACGTGGTCTCCGCGGTGGAGCCGGCGATCGCAGACCTCGGAGGAGGGCCGCGCGGAGGCAACGACGGCCCTCCCGCCCGGTCCCGACGCGGCCCGCAGCTGGTCCGACGCGGCCCCAGAGATCCGATCTATCGTGATTCGTTTAGTTCAGGAGAGGAAAAAACACACAGACACAATTAATCTTCGATTCCTCAGGAAATATGGGAAAATATGGGAAGTGGGGGGGAAGACAGAAACCCAGAAAATATCGAAAAATATAGGGAATCTTTTTATTTGTGTGTATTTATTTGTGTGTCCTGGGGCCCCTTCATCAATGCGGGGACCCCCGGTGTACCGATAGCTTCAGCAGCATCGGACGCTCCCGTCCAGAGTCCTCGGAACGCCTGAGGTCGATCTGCTTGCGGCTCGAGCTATGGCCAACAAAGTATTCGCACTCTGCAGCTCTTCCGAGCGAATGTTCGGATGTTCAAAGTCTCGACGCATTCCCCGGGGCCGGTGTTGCACCCCGAGCCGTTCTTGGACGGCCCTGGGGCCTGGCGAGAGCCCCATATAGAGGCCGAAAGCTGCGAAACGCCTGCGCTCCGATGTTTTCCACACGTTGGATCTCTGCGGTCCCCAGGACCCCTCCCGAGGTCCGTCGCCGGGGCCCGTTTTTCGAGGAGGCCAGCAGCGCGCCTCATGGTCAAGCAGTGGCGAAGCGTCCTGGCTCGCCTACGGCCCCACCAAGCAATGTTCTAAGAACCTTTTGTGGTTCCCACGAGATGTTCCTAGAACATTTCTGGCGGAGTCCGTCTTGTTTTAAGACATCGGGAATAGGTTCTAAGAACATTGTTTCTGTTCTTGGAACATTCTGGGGTTCTAAGAACATGTCGTGGTATGACTGTAGGAATGCCGGGACGGTCGGTCACTGCTCAACATGGGAGGGCCGCCGCCGTGTCGGCGTGGCGCCCCCCTCCGAGCATACCCCTGGAGCAGCGCGCGGCACCCCCTGCTGCTGAGCAGGACGCGCGTCGGCGCGCGCGGCCGGGGGGGCAACGCGTGCCGAGGCCTCCCAGATGGGTCGGGGGTGGACAGAACCCCCAACAGTGACACGTCGATTAGTGAATTGTCCGTTTTCGGTTCTCGAGATGGCGCCGTGGCCGTTATTTTCCAGGCTTGCGCCCGCCAGGTTTGGGCCTCATGTCGTTTTCACTAAACCACGTCTTGCTAGGGGGGTCTGTCCATCCCCGAATGGGGGTCCGAGCAGGTGGGGTGGCATCGCTCGGACGTGTGCATTTTTTCTCGGCGAGGGCCATCGAGGAGCATCCTGGATCATTCAGCGAACAAAAAACACGCACGAAATCGAAACATGCACAGGGAATGGACGTCCGAGCGATGGCCAGGTGGGGTCGGAGGATCGCGCCGCCTCGCCGATGCATCGGCGAGGCGGCTCCATGTGCAGCCCGAGGTTCGCATCGGCGACGTCGCCGATGCGTCGCCGACGCGTCGCCGATGCGTCGCCGATGCGTCGCCGATGCATCGCCGACGCATCGGCTATGCGGCACGATCCTCCGACCCCACCTGCTCCGAGCCCATCTGGGAGGCCTCTATAAGGACTCGGCGGCGCGTCCGGCCCGGGGAAGCGAGAGGGGGCAGGCCCTCTCAGGAGGCTCAGAGGGCTTCCGGAGCCTTGTCCGAAGGCACCAAACCCAGACCCCCTCGGGCCACGCAACAAAAATCATGACAGGAGGTTTTCCTAGTTTTCGGCCTCCGGGGGCCCTCGCCGGGCCTGGGGACCGGCAAGAAGCAACCCAGGATGAGACACTGGTCCTGGAAGGTGGGTCGAGAACTCTGGGGATCGACGTGGTGAGCAAAATCATGACGTCGGGAGTCCGGGAAGGTTTCTCAGAAGGCAGGGGAAGCCCCGCCGCCTCAGCTGTGTGCGTCGGTCCCAGGGGGGGGCAGCGGGGGAGTCCGCGCCCCTGTACGCTGGCAGGTGGGGGTATAACCAACTTTTCCAGCCGCCCTGGGAGAGGCCAGGCGCCCCCGATCGCGGAGGAGGTCATTCTGTACCGTACCCTTCTTCGCCTCCTCCTCCTCCTCCTTCTCCTCCTCCTCCTCCTCCTCCTCCTCCTCCTCCTCCTCCTGACGGGCAGTCCTGCTCCCTCTCACATCCCCCCTCGGCGCGCCGCCGGAGGACGTCCCGCGGCTGGGTGGACGCCGTCGCGGTGCATCGGGGGGAAAGAGAAGCGACACCGCCACCACCAGCGGGGCCACCTCCCGCAGGGAGGTCCAGCAAGAGAGGATGCCTCGAGCGAGAGGGGGCGACCACATCACCAGAGGGACCCCCCTCCAGGGACCCCTCCCGATGGTGGTCCCTGCTGGTGGCGGTGCCGCGGACCTCCTTTGCGCCTATCAGGAGGCAAAAGGTGGGAACATGTGGGAAGTTGGGAGGGAAGACAGCAGCCCCGAAAACACGATACGATATGCGGAATCCTTGGATGTGTGTCCTATGGCGGAGGAGGAGGGGGAGGAGGAGGAGGAGGATGAGGAGGAGGAGGGGGAGGAGGAGGAGGAGGAGGAGGAGGAGGAGGAGGAGGAGGAGGGGGAGGAGGAGAGGAGGAGGAGGAGGAAGGGGAGGAGGAGGAGGAGGAGGAGGAGGAGGAGGAGGAGGAGGAGGAGGAGGAGGAGGAGGAGGAGGAGGAGGAAGGGGAGGAGGAGGGGGGGAGAAGGATCGAGGATCGAGGATCCATTGGCCCCTTGGCAGGTGCAGGCCCTCCAGCCCGCTGGCGGCCGGGCGGCGGCCGCGGCCTCTGGCAGGCTGCTGCGGGAGCTGCGCGCGGGCCGCGCCGGGGCCCACGTGCTGCACCGGCCCTCCGCCCTCGCGCTCGCCGAGGCCGAGGGGGGCGCCGGCTGGCCGGCTGCACCGGTGCCTCTGGCCGGGCCAGTCCTGGGTCGGGGCCTATAGGGGCGGGGGTCAGTGCAAACGGAGGTCAGCCAGAGCGCCGGAGCCTGCGGAATCCTGCGAAGGCCCCCTCTGGCTGACCCGGGTCAGCGAGCCGCTCGTGGCCGCGAGGCGGCCGCTCGTATTGGCTGACCCGGGTCTGCGAAGACCTGCGTTGCAGTTTTTTTTCCTGCATTGCAGTTTTTGGTTTCCTGCTGACCCGGGTCTGGATGGACCCGGGTCAGAAGATCCCCGAGAGCGGCCACGCGCAGATGAGGAAGAGGCGCCCGTACCGCTGCCCGTCCCTTTTCTTCCTCTC
The DNA here is from genome assembly GCA_963575745.1 of Prorocentrum cordatum. Classification (NCBI taxonomy): domain Eukaryota; class Dinophyceae; order Prorocentrales; family Prorocentraceae; genus Prorocentrum; species Prorocentrum cordatum. The sequence goes on along the minus strand of CAUYUJ010021704.1, from coordinate 536,325 downwards.
CCTTGGGCCTCCCATGGGAGGCCCTCGTGGCCACCGCCAGCTTCGCCTCGAGATGCTGGTCGGAGCGCGCCCCCGGAGAGGTGCAGCAGCGGTAATTATGGGTACCTACTGGTTTCTTCCCCAGGGCCCTGCCACGGGGGGGGGGGGGGACATCAAGGTTTCGGGACGTTCTTGTCGGTTCTCAGCGGTTTTCCAGCCTCGGGATGCCTTCCTGCAGCTGCGAGTCGCCGAGAGCGTTCCAAGGGTGCCCAGATCGGCCCGAACGGTCGCCAGAGGCCCGAGTTATGGCCCGAACGGTCGCCCGAGTTATGGCCCGAAAACCGTTTAGGACCGGCTTAGGGTGGCTATATCTGCACCTCCCTGGAAGATTGGCGGGCGCACGGGGGGGCAGGGGGAGGGGGGAAGGCCTCTTAGAGGCACCTCTGCTTCTGTGAAGGCGCTGGCTTTGGGCAGAAGACGGCCTTCTGAGAAGCAGCCTCCTAAGAAGCCTTCCCCCCCCCTCCTGGGCGCGGAGGAGGAGGAGGGAAGGAGGGAGGGGAGGGGAGGAGAGAGGAGGAGGAGGAGGAGGAGGGGAGGAGGAGGAGGAGGAGGAGGAGGAGGAGGAGGAGGAGGAGGAGGAGGATTCACCCCTCTGTGCGCGCCGCCAATCGGAGGAGGGCGGGCTGCGACCACGGCAGCTGGCCTTCGGGGGGGTCCCCCTCGTCGCCACGGCTGGGCGCCGCCTTCGGAGGACTGGACCGACTGGGGCCGCCGTTGCGTCAGCTCGCCCTGCAGCAGGGCGAGCTGACACAACTCGCCCTGCATCGCCCCGAATGTGTCAACTCGCCCCGGCCCTGCAGCAGCTCGAGTTGACACAGCTCGCCGTTGTGTCAGCTCGCCCTGAATCGGAGCAGGGCCCCTGCTCCGATCCAGGGGCAGCGTCGAGGGGGACAGGCTCAGGGGTGGGTGAATGCATCGACCCCCATTCGTTTGTGCATCGTCGATGGGGGCCTGCTTCCCCGAACAGCCCCCCGCGGGATGCGGGCAGGCGAAGCCTGCGGTCGTATCTGGCGCAGCAGGACCACACCACGCCTGCACCAGGACGCGTAGAAGGAATCCAGGGAGTCCGTGGACGGGATGATGGCTGCCAGGAAAAGCGCCCTTTACGAATGCACATCCCCCTCCAAAGGACCCCATAGCCCACCATGCCCTAGAGCGTGCGGATTCGCCATCGGGGGCCCATCGCCGACCGATCGTCGATGCCTCGCCTGTTCCAGGTCGACGCTTCCCCCCCCTGATACAGTTTTTTTCCTTGGTATCCCCAAGCTGTTAAAAATGAGGCCCCCGCTGTCCCCCCAGCTGGATCCCGGCTGCCATTAATTCGCCGCCGACATACCATTTGATTAATTGCCCCCCCCCCTGGAACATATTCCACGGAGACCCGAGCGATCCGATTGGTGCATACGCATATGTATATGTAGACAACTATATACCTGTATGTAGACATATGTATGTATGCATGCATGCATGTATGCATGCGTGTACGTATGTACGTATGCATGCATGCATGCATGCATGCATGTATGCATGTATGTATGTAATTATGTGCGTATGTGTGTCTGCGTGTGTGTGTATGTGTGTATGTATGTATGTAAGTATGTCTGTATGTCTGTATGTATGCATGTTTTTTTGTATACACGTATGGATGATTGTCTGTATGTATGTATGCAGGTAGGTAGGTAGGTGTGTATGCATGTGTATACATATATATATATATGTATGTATGTATGCATGCATGTGTGCATGCATGCATGTATGTATGTGTGTGTATGTATGTGTGTGTATGGATGTGTTCATGCATGTATGCATACATGTACGTGGTTTTTATATATATATATATCTATGTATACAGTCATGCATGTATGCATGTATGCGTGTATGCATGCATGATTGTATGTGTGGTTGCATGCATGTATGTTTGCATGCATGTATGTATACAATATGTATGTGTGAATGCATGTGTTTATGCGTGTATGTATGTATGCATGCACGCGTGCATGCATGCATGCATGCATGCGTGCGTGCGTGCATGCATGCATGCATGCATGCATGTGTGTATGTATGTATGTATGTATGTATGTATGTATGTCTGTATGTATGTATGTATGTATGTATGTATGTGTGCATGTATGCATGTATGTGTGTATGTATGTACGTATGGATCTATGTATGTATATATGCATGCATGCATGCATGCATGCATGCGTGCATGAATGTATGTATGCATGCATGCATGCATGCATGTATGTATGTATGTATGTATGTATGTATGCATGTATGTGTGTGTTTGTGTATGTATGTATGTATGTATGTATGTATGTATGTATGTGTGTGTATGTATGTATGTATGTATGTATGTATGTATGTATGTATGTATGTATGTATCATGCATGCATGCATGCATGCATGCATGCATGCATGTATGTATGTATGTATGTATGTATGTATGTATGTATGTAGGTATGTATATACGTATGCCTTCATGTATGTATGGATGTATGTATGGTTGCATGTATGTATGCATGTATGTATGTGTACGCATGATTATGTGTATAGTTGTATGCATATGTGTACACACACATCTATATCTATATATATATATACATCTATGCTTGCATATATATGTAGATCTATACAGTCGAGCTTGATTAGTAGGTCGACCCTGCCAAATCAAGGGTACCATTGTGTCCTGTGCTGCGAGACCCACGCCTTCCGCATTCCCATGGCCACGTGGCCCTCGGAAGGGTTTTGTGTCCTCTCGCGTGTCCTCTCGAATCAAGTCCGACTATATGCACCGGGGGGAGTCGGGCCTGCCCCTTTACAGGAGGAGTATTCAAAAATGATAGACAAAATAGCCTGCGGACCATTGTTTGAGCATTTTTTGCCCATTTTGGGGTATTATTTGGCTATTGTTTAGTCTTCTTCCAAAATCCCCCTGTAGGAGGACAGGGCTGGTGGCTCCCGATGGGGCCCCTCGACGCGCCCCTCGTGGCCCCCCGACGAGGGGCGCGTCGAGGGCCCCTCGTCAAGGGGCCCTCGACGCGCCTTGGGGGCCCCGGGGCCCCAGGTGGTGCTGGGATCGCGCCCGGAGGCCGCAGACGGCCCCCAGAAGGCGCCGAGGGAGCTCCAGGAGCGGTCGAAGAGGCCTCCAAGACAGCCCAAGAGCGCTCCACGACGCCCAAGGTCTCCTAGATAGAGGATAGCCCCAAGAGCCCCCGAGGCTACCACGGGTGCCCGAAGACGGCCCCAAGATGTGCGCAGGAGGCCCCAAGAGGCCGCCGAGATGCCCCCAAGATGCCTCCAAGAGGCTGCCATGAGGCCCCATCAGAGGCCTCAAAAGGCACCCAAGACGCACCAAAAGGCCTCGGCGAGAAGGCCAACATCATTGATTTTACAAGGGTGATATTTCTATATGCACACTACAGCGATGGAAATAATTGTCCGACCATCCTGTGGTGTTGGGTCCTCGTTTTGAAGAGACAGCGCCCCGCGTTCCTCACTCCTCTCCTCCTCTCCGCCTCCTCCTCCTCCTCCTCCTCCTCCTCCTCCTCCTCCTCCGCTTGAAGATGGCGATCACGGGGACGTCCATGGCGGTCTGGTTTGCCCCGCCTTCCTTTTGTCTTCTGTGTGCGCACGACAGCGTTGGGAATAGCTATTTGTTCAAACGTCCCCCCAAATTGTTTTCTGGAGCTGTTTTTAGACCCCTCGATCCTGGGCAGCGTCCACGCGCCCAGATGGGTCCGTAGCAGATGGGGCTGGAGGGTCGCGCCGCGTCGCCGATGCATCGGCGATGCGGTTCGATGTGGAACCCGATTCTCTCCACGCCGGCGTCGCAGATGCATCGCCGACGTCGGCGATGCGGTGCAATCCTGCGATGCGATGTGGCGCGATCCAGAGCACGTTTTTGTTCGCCCGGCCGTCGCCGATGCATCGCCGATGCATCGGCGATGCGTTGCGATCCTCCGACCCTCTCCTGCTCGGGCCCCATCCGAGCGGCCTCCACGGGGCCTTTTTTACATGCCGTCCTGGCCAGACTGGGAGGTGTGCGTTCGCCATGGATCGAGTAGGGGATCGACTAGAGGATTGATTTACCATTTTTTCGTATTTTTTTGTCGATTCGACGGGACATCATTTTTTGGGGTACATCGATTCTGTAGTCGATCCGCTACTCGAATGGAGGGGAGGGAGGAAGGAGAGGGGTTCCGAGGGAGACGGGTCCGAGTGAAGTCTTCCTGCTCCCCTGGGCCAGCCTCTCCCGACGCGCTGTTCCGTTGCGGACCCCCGGGGGCCCGTGGAGGGCCCCAAGCGGGCCGAGAACGGCAAGGCCTCTGCTGGACACCCTCCCAGGCTCAGGAGGGAACAACGACACACAGACACAATGAATCATCCATTCCCCAGAAAAGATGGGAAAGTATGGGAAGTGGGGGGGAAGACAAAAAATCCCAAACATATGGGAACATAGGGGGAATCTTTTTATTTGTGTGTATTTATATATATGTGTGTGTGTGTGTGTGTCCTGGGGCCCCTTCCCAGGCGTCCGACGATGTGCTTGTGCAATGTGCGGCGGTAGATTCGAGCCGGGGTTCGATTACATAATAGACCTACAGTAAAAAACCTGAATAAGGACGCGCGGTAAGGACGCAAGACCCTTGGAAGCCGAAGTTGGGCTTTTTGGGGCGGCGGACGACGAAAACCCCAAGGACGCAAGGGTACCCTGACAAGCGGGCAAGCGAAAGAGGCCAAGGACGAGCCGCAAGAGCAAGGAAAAGCAAGGACGCAAGGGTACCCTGAGCAAAGTCGCGCGTCCTTGTTAAGGTTTTTGACTGTACTCCAACATTGATTTCCCCGCCGAGTCTGCGAAGCAACGTATGCACAATGTCCCTCATACCTACGAGCTTTCTACGCGTTTCCTTTCTATTCGGCGGGAAGCTCAGTTTTGGAGTCCATCAATTCTGTAGTCGATCCCCGACTCGGTAGATGTCCCGACCACATCCCCAGGGGTGTTGTTTCGTCCCAGAACCCTTTCTGATGGGCCGACAACGGGCCCAAGAAGACGACGTCTGACCAAGAACATCGGGATGGAACAACACGTACCGTCGGACATTTGGGTTTCCTTCATGCCGAGTGTATGCACTGACCCCGCGGGCCAAGAAGGTCAGGGGCGACCTGACCGACCCCTTACGTGACGACACCCTCGCCTAGTTGAAGGACGTGGGGAGGCGACCAGATGGAGCCTCGTGTGTGAGGAGGAGGAGGAGGAGGAGGAGGAGGAGGAGGAGGAGGAGGAGGAGGAGGAGGAGGAGGAGCGATTCGACATGAGCTGACTCGCTACTTGCCCCCTCTTCACTGTCCCCCCCTCCGACCCGAGCTGACGGGGTCGGCCAGGGCCGCGCGACCCCACGGATGCGGGGCTGCCTTCGCGGCGGCCCCGCGCGGAGCGCATCCATGCGACCGCGCATCCACGGGATCGCGCCCCCCAAAAATCCAGACCGCGAGGGGCGCAGATGTGGGCATGTCTGGCGGACGGCAGCGGGGGGGGCAGGCCATACTCGTTGGGGATAGGAGGAGGAGGGCGAGGAGGAGGAGGACGAGGAGGATGAGCAGGAGGAGGAGGAGGAGGAGGAGGAGGAGGAGGAGGAGGAGGAAGAGGACGTGGCACTGGAGGGGCCCTGAGCGGCCCCGAAACTGCCACCGAGGGCCCCCAAAAAGGTGCACGCCTCTTCGCCCCACCCAGTTCGGAGCCGGAGAGCCCCAGCCTGGGCCCGGGCCCGGGCCCGGGCCCGAGGCCGAGGCCGAGGCCGACCCCGAGCACGAGCCCGAGCCCGAGCCGCGCCCGAGCTCAAGTTCCCGACCCCGACCCCAAGCCCGAGCCGAGCCCGAGCCGAGCCCGAGCCACGCTCAGCCACGCGCAGGGGGGAGGGGGGAGGGCTGCTGGTAAGCACCCCTGCTTCTTAGTTCTTGGAAGGCGCGGGCCTTCTCTATAGATGTGAGGCTGGCGCCGTCTGAGATGCAGCCTCCTCAGAAGCCTTCCCTCCTCCCTCCACCCCCTTCTGCTCTGCGTAGGCCTTTTAGCTGGGGTCGGGGTAGATGGGGGCGGGGGATCGCGCCGCGTCGCCGATGCATCGCCGATGCGGCTCGATGTGGGGCCCGATTTGCTTCACGTCGACGTCGTCGATGCATCGCCGGTGCATCGCCGAAGCATCGCCGATGCATCGCCGATTCGCAGTCGTTGTTCTCGCGATGCGGCGCGACCCTCCGACTCCGTCCACTCGGGCCCCATCTGGGAGGCCTCTCTCTCTATATATATGTATCTATATATCCATCGACCTACCTATCTATCTATCTATGCATCTATCTCTCCCTATATATATATGTGTATATCTGTCTATCGATATATCTATCTATATGTTTATATGTCTATCTATCTATATATACACATATATATCCATATCTCTATATATATATATATATATATATCTTTCTACCCATATCTATACATCTATCTATCTATCTATATATATATATTTCTATATATCTCTCTATATATATATCCATATCTCTATATATATATAGCTATATATCTATCTATCTATCTACCTATCTATATATATATATATATAGATCTATCTATATATCTATATATCTCTCCATACATATATATATATATATGTATCTATATATATGTATGCATCTCTATATCTATCTATATTTCTATATATATATATATCTTTCTATATATCCATATATATACATATATATATGTGTATACATATATATGTATATATATAAGTATACATCTATACATACATCTATCTATCTATCTATCTATCTATATATCTATCTATCTATCGATCTATCTATCTATCTACCTTTCTATCTATATATACATCTATATATCTATCTATATATATATACATCAATCTATATATCTATGTATCTATCTATCGATCTATCTATCTATCTATCTATCTAACTATCTTTCTATATATATATATATATATCTATCTATATATCTACCTATATATATCTATATCTATTTATATATATATATATCTATCTATCTATCTATATATCTATCGATATATCTATCTATATATCTATCTATCTATCTATCTATCTATCTATATCTATATATATATATATATATATCTATCTATCTATCTATCTATATATCTATCTATCTATCTATCTATATATCTATATATCTATCTATCTATATATCTATCTACCTATATATCTATCTATATATATCTATCTATATATCTATCTATCTATCTATCTATCTATCTATCTATCTATATATATATATATCTATATATCTGTCTATCTATCTATCTATGTATCTATATATCTATCGATCTATCTATATATCTATCTATCTATCTATATATCTATCTATCAATCTATCAATCTATCTATCTATATATCTATCTATATATCTATATATATCTATCTATCTATCTATATATCTATCTATCTATCTATCTATCTATCTATCTATCTATCTATCTATCTATCTATCTCTATATATATCTATCTATCTATATATCTATATATCTATCTATCTATCTATCCATCTATCTATCTATCTATCTATCTATCTATCTATCTATCTATCTATCTATCTATCTATCTATCTATCTATCTGCGCGCCACCAGCACGTGGCCCCCCCCATCGTGGGCAGGGGGCCGCGGCCCGGAAGGGCGCCCGGCCAGGGCCCGGTGCAGGCGGGCGGGCGGCGCCCCCCTCCTCACGGAGGGGCCCCTGCTGGA
>CAUYUJ010021704.1:519337-526837 GCA_963575745.1 Prorocentrum cordatum | reverse complement strand
AGGAGGGAGGAGGAGAGGAGGAGGAGGAGGAGAGGAGGAGAGGAGGAGGAGGAGGAGGAGTGACCGTCGGTGCGCGCCCGCAGGGGTCCCCCCAGCAGCGGCCTGCACGCTCGGGTCTCGCCCCCCCGCAGCCCCCCAGAGCCGGGCACCGGAGGCCACTCTTGCCCAGAGCGTCCCTCCTGCGTGTGGCCCGAGGAGTGCGCGGATGACCATATGATGATGGTGACGACGACGACGACGACGGCGGCGGCGACGACGACGACGATGACGGCGACGAAACTGACGACGACGACGAGGACGACGACGACGAGGACGAGGACGAGGACGAGGAGGAGGAGGAGGAGGGGGAGGAGGAGGGGAGGGGGGGGGGGGGAGGAGGATGACCAGTGTAAACCCAAGAGTCATCAACGATGTGGAATAAACCCTCTCTCCAAGCTCCCTCTTCATAGGCCCCCGCAAGGGTTTATTTTAACTGAGGGAACTGCCTCGTTGGAAGTCAACCGTTTGAAGACCCTGATGCATTCCAAATAATAGTTCTCGGGATTCCAACGCCACGGATCAACCTGACTGTTGCGTCTTAACAATCCAGAATCGTGCCAGAACGCCATTCTTGGGATTTCAACACCGCGAATCAACGTAACTGTTGCGCCCTCCTAATCCTGAATCCGTCCGAACACAATTTCTGGTACGCTGGTCATGGGATTCCGTCCAACTCTTGCAACATTTTACAACGAATGTGCGCGGCGCTATGGCGAGAGCCACATTTTGTAAAAGGAACCGCCCTCAATCCGTGAAACCAACATTCAAAACGAATGTGCGCGGCGCAGAGGCGAGAGCCACATTTTGAAAACGACCCGCCCTCAACCCGTGAAGCTCTTGCAACTGTTTAGAACGAATGTGCGCGGCGCTAGGTCGAGCGCAACATTTGGAAAACCACCCGCCCTCCATCTGTGAAAGTGTGACCAATTTTCAAGCTTCAGGGTCATACCTGGTGAGGAAATCTCAGGCGGGCCGCCCGGACCGCTTTAGGAACTGGCCTCCGGGTGCGACAGGGAGAAGTTTTTTGTGTTATAAGGACAATGAGTTGATGATGATGACGATGATGATTGTGATTGTAGTGGTGTTGATGATGGTGGTGATGATGATGACGATGACGATGACGATGACGATGATGATGATGATGATGATGATGATGATGATGATGATGATGATGGTGGTGGTGGTGGTGGTGGTGGTGATGATGATGGTGATGGTGGTGGTGATGGTGGTGGTGGTGATGATGATGGTGATGGTGGTGATGATGATGATGGTGGTGATGATGACGACGATGACGATGATGATGATGATGATGAAAATGCTTCTGATGATGATGATGGTGATGATGATGATGATGATGGTGGTGGTGGTGATGATGATGATTGTGGTGGTGGTGGTGGTGGTGGTGGTAGTGGTGGTGGTGGTGGTAGTGGTGATGGTGGTCATGATAGTGGTGATGATGGTGGTGATGATGATGGTGGTGATGATGTTGATGATGATGCTGATGATGATGCTGATGATGATGCTGATGATGCTGATGATGCTGATGATGACGAGGACGATGGTGGTAGTGATGGTTACGATGGGCATTGCGATTGCGGCGATAAGGGTGAGGGGAGCAGGAGGCACAAGAAAAAGGAACGGGCCAGACGCGCTGTGCGTCCCCATGAAGCGGGGGTTTGCGGTTGAAGCTCCAATCTCGCCCACTTTCACTCCCCCACCACCCCTTTGGAGGGCCGTGGAGTTCTGGGGCGCGCGTGGTGGATGCCATATCGCTCTACTGTGCGATAGTGGAGCCATACTCTGGATGAGGCAACAATCGCCCCCCCTCCCCCCCCTCCTGGATCCGCTGGAAGGGTTGGGCACGTGCTGTCGGAATGGGTGGAGGGCGGGTTGGAGGAAGAGGAGGAGGATGAGGAGGGGGAGGAGGATGGAGAGGGGCCGGATAGGGCAGGCTCAGTCAGAAGGTTACTCCCCCCCTTGATAAAAAACCATCCAGGGTAGGCCGAGTAGCCCATCGGAGACAGCCCCAGACAGTCTCAGCAGCCCCCAGAGCAGCGCCGAGAGGTCCCAAGGACCCCCACTTCTTGCAAGTTCTTTTGGTGCTCCCCGTCCCCCGTGACTTCGTTGGCTGCCTCATTGTCGCTCTCCTCCTCCATCTCTTCCTCCTCCTCCTTCTCCTCCGCCTCCTCCTCCTCCTCCGCCTCCCCCCTCCCCCCCCCCTCCCCTCCCCTGCCCCCTCCTCCTCCTCCTCCTCCTCCTCCTCCTCCCCTCCTCCTCCTCCTCCTCCTCCTCCTCCTCCTCCTCCTCCTCCTCCTCCTCCTCCTCCTCCTCCCCCTCCGCCACCTCCTCCTCCTCCTCCTTCACCATATTGTCTTTCAATGTGTACGGATTGACGCGGAGATGCAGGTGAGGACGAAGAACATGTATGCGACGACGGAAAGGCGGGATATGAGGCGGGGAATAGGAGTGGGGGGAGGAATGTGAGGGGGAGAGCGGCGACGACGAGGACTTTGGAGGCCTCTTGTCATGGGCACAGTCGCGGGGCTTTGGTTATGTCTTAGGGGCTTGGGCAGTGCCTACGAGAAATCGTCAGAGGTGTCGTGTGAACTTCGTGAGCGCCGGCCTCGGGGGGCCCTCTGGAAGCTTCTCGAGGGCATCTGGTTCGGGGGGCCAATTGGTGGGAGGGCTCCCAAGGCTACGTGGAATGGCCCATGTGGAGTCCCTCTGTGGGTTTTCTTTGGGGGCATCTCGGGCTGTTTTGGGTGCCTCTGGGCCGTCTTGGGGCTTTTCTGGGCCTTCATCTGGGCCCTTCTCGCTTGTTTTGTCGCCTTCTTGGGGCTCTGGGAAAGTTCTGGGCCAGGGACCATTGCAGGCCGTCTTGGATGCCTCTTTCGCCGCCTTGTTGCTCTCTTGGGTTTTGTCAGGGCCCTCTTGGGTCATCTTGTGGCCGTCTTTGGCGCTCCGGGGCAGTCTCGGGCCAGTCTTGGAGGCTGGTTGGGCTGTCGCTGGTTCTGAGAAGTATGAGTAGACGAAGAATGGGAAATGTTGAAGCACAATGGGGAATTCAACGCGCTTTGGGTCTGGGCGCTCTCTTGGGCAATCTTGCAGGGCCCTCTTTTGGGCCTCTGGCTCAGTTCTGGGAGCCCTGAAACAGCGCTTTCTATCGTTCCTGTCAAGCCCCTCCTCCCCGATTCGACCTGGGGCAGGGGGTGGGGTGTAAAGTTTCCCTCTTCTCCGAACCGGGGGTTGGGACCGGAGGGGTGGGGGGCGGTTGGCGGTTGGGACCCGGGGGGGGACAAAACTCAAACAAAGCTCAAATAATGCTCAAACAAAGGCCAAACAAAACTCAAACAAATGTAAAGCAAAGCTCAAACAAAGCTGCAACAAAGCTCAAACAATGCTCAACCAAAGTCCAAACAAAGCTCAAACAAATGTTAAGCAAAGCTCCAACAAGCTCCAACAAAGCTCAGACAAAGCTCCAACAGCACTCAAACGAAGCTCTAACAAAGCTCGAGCCCGCGCGGGCGGGCGCGGCAAGCGGGGCAAGTGGGGCAAGTGGGGCACATTTCGAATGGTGGCGCCTCACGTTGCTCCCACATTGGTACCTACGGGGAGGCCTCTGAGGCCGTCCTGGGCTGCCGGTGGTGCTGCTGCTGCTGCTAATGATGACGATGATGCGACGACGATGATGAGTTGATGACGCTGATGATGATGATGATTCTGAGGATGATTATGCCGATGTTGATGCTGCTGCTGATGCAGTTGCTGCTGATGATGACGATGACGACGATGATGCTGATGATGATGACCATGATGCAGATGACGATAATAATGGTGGTTGATTATTGATGATTGGTGATGGTGATGGTGATGATGATGCTGCTGCTGTTGATGTTGATGTTGATGCTGATGATGATGATGATGATGGTGATGATGCTGACGGTGGGGATACTGATGATGTTGATGATGATAATGCTGATGCTGATGCTGTTGCTGCTGATGATGATGTCGATGACGACGAAGATGATGATGAGGTTGGTGCTGATGATGACGATGATGATGACGATGACGATGATTATGATGACGATGATGATGATAAGTGGTGGTAGTGATCATGATGATGGTGATTTATCACTGATGATTGATGACGATGATAGTTCTGATAATGAGGATGTTGTTGGTGGTGGTGGTGATAATGATGATCATGATGATGCTGATGATGAGGATGATGATCATGATGATGCTGATGATGAGGATGATGAGGATGATGGTGCGGATGATGATGATGATGATGATGATGATGATGATGATGATGATGATGATGATGATGATGATGATGATGATGATGATGATGATGATGATCGTGATGATGATGATGATGGTCATGGTGATGAGGCTGATGGTCACGATGATGATGTTAATGCTGCTGATGATGCTGATGATGACGATAATGGTGATGATGCTGATGATGATGATGATGGCAATAAGGACGGTGGTGATGATAACGATGACGATGATGATGCTGATGATGAAGATCATGGTTGGCGTTATGAAGAATAATAAGAAGATTATGCTGCTGCTCATGATGATGATGATGATGATGATGATGATGATGATGATGATGATGATGATGATGATGATGATGATGATGATGATGATGATGATGATGCTGGCGCCCTACCACTAAGTGACGTTTTCAATGAACGTCCCGCCCGCCCGACCGGCGTCTGTGGTGTTTTTTTTCCCATCTATTCCCATCAAAGAGTGACGGTTGCATTTCATGTCCCGCCCGTCTGCCGGCCCGAACGGCGTCCCCGGTTGTTGTGATACATTTTCCCCCAATTTTGTCCCATCACCGAGTGAAGGTTGCATTTAATGTTCCGCCCGTCGCCGTCTCCGTCGCCGTTTCGGTTGTCGTCGTCGTCGTAACCTCAAACAAAGCTCGAACATCGCTGGAACAAAGCCCGAACAAAGCTCCAGCAACGCTCAAACTGCACCCAAACATAGTTCAACCATAGATCGAACACACCACTCACAGCTCAAAGAAAGCTTCATCACAGCTCCAAGGAAGCTATGAACACGCAACCAAAGCTCCAACACAGCAGCTCACGCAAAGCTCCAACAAAGTTCCATCAAAGTTTAACACACACAGCGCCAACAAGGCTCCAACAAAGCTCCACATATCGCTTCGACTTTCTTTGGGCGGGGAGGGGACCCCCCCCCCGTCCTTTCCGGTTCGAGCCCGGGGTGGGGGGAGTCTGGACCCTCACCTCCGGTGCGAACCGACGGGGATGGGGGTGGGAGTCTGTGCCCCCGCCCCCCCCCCCCCTCTGGTTCGAACCTCCCGGAGTTCCTGGCGTTGTCATTTCTTCACGACGGGCGTTTCAGCTCAATTTCGGGCCCCGGGATCCTCACGGATCGATCCGGATCGAGAAATGACGCAGAGCGATGCGGTCCGCGGGGCTCTGGGCGTGATTCTCTGCGAGGTTGCCATTTTTTTTTTGCAGCGTCGGATCTCGGGGCCCGGTTTTTCCGGGCAGGGAGGGGCTCCCCCATCCCCCCCCCGGTTCCTAGAGAAGTCAGGAGGGGAAAAAACACACAGACACAATGAATCGGCGATTCCCAGGAAATATGGGGAAATATGGGAAGTGGGGGGGAAGACAAAAACCCAGAAAATATGGGAAAATATGGGGGATAATTTTATTTGTGTGTATTTATTTGTGTGTCCCAGTTCCCCTTCAAGAAGGGCGGGGGGATTTTCTGTCTCCCCCCTCTCCCAGTTTCCCCCGGAGGGGTGGGGGTTGCAGTCGAGCGACGGTAGATTGCGCTCCCTCGGAGCTGTTAAGTCGTATCGAGGCCACCACGGGCTATCTTAATGGCCTCTTGGATAGGGTCAGAATCCTCTGGGACCTTCTGGGAGGCCAAGTTGGACTGACTCGCAGGATCTGGGTGCCGTTGGGGTGACCTGGCAGTCTCAGCCTCCCCCCCCATCAGGGGGGAATCTGCGGATACTTTGCCAGAGCCACCTGCGTGACTTGCCTTTCCATGATTACGTGAGGATCAAGACGGCCTCACGTCGGCCTCTCGCACTCCTCTTCTGGGCTCATCGGGGCTGGGGTTAGATCGGGCCTGTCCCTCTACATCAGGAGTATGGAGAAGTAGTGAAGAATAGTCTGGGGACGATTATGTGATTTTTTAAGAACCACTTTTGAATACTCTTGGGGCATCTTGTATTTGTTGTCCAAAATCCGCTTGTAGGGGGACATGCCCGACCTAAGGCTGGGGCCGTGCTGGGCCGGTCCCTGGCTGGCCTTGGGCTGCCGTGGGGCGGTCTTGGACAGCAACCGGGGCTGTCCTGGATGGTGGGGAGCTCTGGGGCCGCCTGGGCGCCGTTCTGAGGCCCTCCAGGGGACCCTCCCAGGGCCGCTGGGGCAGCCTGGAGGGGTTCTCCGAAGGGCTTAGGCGACCCGTCCTCCTCCTCCTCCTCCTCCTCCTCCTCCTCCTCCTCCTCCTCCTCCTCCCTCCTCCTCCTCCTCCTCCTCCTCCTCCTCCTCCTCCTCCTCCTCCTCCTCCTCCTCCTCCTCCTCCTCCTCCTCCTCCTCCTTGGGTCGCCTGCGGCCCCGGGGGGAAGCCGTGCAGGGCAGCCCCGGGGGGAGCCCGGCCAGTGGCGGCAGTTCCTCGGCCCTCCTAGGCTGGTCGCCCGCGTCGGCGGAGAGGGGAGGCGGCCGTCAAAGGCCCTGGGTGTGCGTCCCGCGCGCGCCCGCGGCGAGCGGGCGGCTCCTCCGCAGGACCTCGAGAGGAGGGCAGCGAGCGTCAGTCAGTCAGTCCTCCTCCTCCTCCTCCTCCTCCTCCTCCTCCTCCTCCTCCTCCTCCTCCCCCTCCTCCTCCTCCTCCTCCTCCTCCTCCTCCTCCTCCTCCTCCTCCTCCTCCTCCTCCTCCTCCCCTGTTCTCTCTCATCTCCTCCCCATCCACTCACACCTCTCTGCCCTTCCCGCGCTTCCCTCTTTCTGGGCCTCCTGGGCGGCCCTCGCCGCCACCGCTGGATTCGCCCCGAAATCCTGGTCAGAGCGCACCCTGGGAGAGGTCCGGGGAGCATAGCGGTGTTGGTACCTTTGGGTCTCCCCATCTCGAGGAGTGAAGTGAGCAATGGTCACTGTAAGGAGCCACGGGAGGCCCATCAGTGCAAACACGGTGTTGGATACTTCTGTTCTACGCTGGTGCTGTATACAGGGGCTCCCATGAGGGCGCGAAGTTATTCGCGCTTCGCGCTTCGCGGTCCTCGTTCCTTCTCCCCCTCCTCCTCGTCCTCCTTTTCTCCCTTTGGGGGGGCGGCGCGAGGGCGCGAAGTTATTCGCGCTTCGCGCTTCGCGGAGCGCGAAGCGCGAAGTTGGGAGCCCTAGTGTATACGCTAAGCTCTACAGCCCGCACTCTACTCTCTACCTTCCACTCTCCTACGCTCTG
>CAUYUJ010021704.1:491837-509337 GCA_963575745.1 Prorocentrum cordatum | reverse complement strand
TCCCGAACGAGAGACCAGCTCCGGAGCATCGTGGGCATGCCCCTGCTCTGCCACGCCTCCTCGCCCCCCGCCGCTCGTCCACATCCTCTGCGCCCTGTCCCCGCCGCTCCGATGCCTCCCCTTGCGCGATCCTTCGATGCCCACACGGCGTGTGCGCTCCGCATCCCCGCCTTCCTCTCGCGCTTCCCCAAACCCAGAGATCCAGAGTCGTGAACGAATCAAGACGGAGTCTTTTCGCCATTTTCGGCCTCCAGAGACCCTCGCCAGGCCCCGGGACCGTCCATAAACGACTCGGGATGAGGACCTGGTCCTGGGGAATGGGTCGAGACTTCCTGGGACCCCGTATTGAACAAATCACGACATCTCGGGGGCCCCCAAACGGTGCGGTGACCACACCGTGCGGTGAGCCAGTGGGGATTCGGGGTCACCGCACGGTTTTGGGACTCGGGTCGTTCTCCGAGGACGTCTCGGGCGACGGGGGCCTCCGAGGTCCCAAGACCGTGCGGTGACGGACCGTGCGGTGAGGTCTTGGGGGATTTCGAGGTCACCGCACGGTCCGTCACCGCACTGTTTCGGGACTCCAAAACATCGGATCTCTGGGAACGTCGGCTGCCTTCTCGGGCCCCCCCACACCCTCTTGACCTGCCTCGTGCCTCCCCACGACGGCTGCCCACGCCCTGCCTCGTGTCTCCTCGTCTCTCCTCTCTCTGGCCCGCACCCTGCCGCGCCCCCCTCGCCCCTGATCCCGAAACATCCTCCAATCGTGTGTCTCCGCCGCTCCCGCCCCTCCTCCTCCTCCTCCTCCACCTCCTCCTCCTCCTCCTCCTCCTCCTCCTCCCTCCTGTTCCTCCTCTCCCCTCCTTGGAGCCCGCACCCTGCCACGCCCCTCGCCCCCAGAGCCCGAAGCCTCCTCCCCGGTCGCTCGTTTCCGGCGCTCCCGCTCTCCCGGCCCCGGGGTCCCCTCGGCCCACTCCGCCGGCCGCGGGGCCCAGGCGAGCCTGTCGGGGGACAAGAACAACCAGCCCGTCCCTGAGGAGGAGGAGGCCGCCCGGCGGCCGCCTGGGCGACGGCGTCGGAGAAGAGCAAGAAGCATAAGCATCAACTTGTACAAGTCGGGCATGTCCCTCTACAGGAGGAGTATCCGTAATCGAACCTAATCAGGGGACGATTTTGACAATTTCTTTTTTATTATTATTTTTCTTCCAAAACCGGCCTGTAGGAGGACAGGCTCGACCTAAACATAAACGTTCGGAGATCCGCCCGCCTAGAGTTCTTGGCACGCCTCTGGACCCCCCTCCCTGACGCGCGGAGCGCGCCGGGCGCGGCGCTGAGAGGCGCCGCCAAGGGGGCCCAGCGCCGATCCAAGAGATCCGCGCGGAGCGCCGAGAGCTTGTCCTCTGCCGTTCTCTTCCTTCCTCCAGGGTGGGGCGCCCCTCCGGGCCAGGGACGCGGCGGCCGAGGTGCTGTGGAGCCCAGGCTTGGTCGTAGGGCTCAGTGCACGATGCCAGCGCCAGGCCTGGCGGGACCTGTCCCGGGCCACAGGCCTGGATGCGCGCACCCCCCTGGTCTGGCCAGGCAGGCGCGTGGGTGCTGGACCTCGCCTGGTCCGGATGGTGCCCCAGGGGTCACGGTCGGCGCACCTGCAGCTGCTATTTTCGCACGGCTCCCCATGCAGAACTGACCTCCGTCGCCCTCCGCCTCAACGTCCCTTCCTGCCTCCTCCCCTCTCCTCCCCTCTCCTCGAGCACGCCTGTTCATACTGCGTCCAGCGTTTCACCTTCGCCGCCAGCGTTGCCCGTCATGGCAGGTCTGTTTTACAATTTCGCCGTCCCCACGATTGGGGCGTGACGCTTTCGGGCGTCCGATCGGACCTTTGCCCCCCCCCCCCCTTCCCCCCCCAATGTGATGATTTTGGGATGTTGTCCGCATTTGCGGGATGTCCTCTTCCGCACGGGCCAGTTCAGCAGGCGCGCCTCGCCGAGGCTTCAGGCGGTCACCAAATCAAGTCATATACTTTTGAATGCAAGGAATCCCAGAGGCCACGGGGTTACCCACCTGACCTTACGTCGGGCATGTCCCTCTGCAGGAGGAAGATAGACAAGCAGGCAAGAAATAGCCTGGTGAAGATGTTTATGCTACTTTTGACCATGTTTGATTATGATGTGACTACGGTTCACGCTTCTTGCAACATCCGCCTGTTGGAGGACACGCCCGACCTAAACCTGGCCTGAGTCAGGCCCAGACGCCTGTCCGTAGCGGCGGTCCTTCGCTTCGCTCGCTCGTTCGCACCTGCCCCACCGTCGCCGTGGCGCTGCCCCTCAGCACCTGGGCGCGCGCGCGAGGCGCCCGCGCGGCTCTCGCGCCCAGACGGCCCCCGCATGGAGGGGACGTGTGAGTGCCGGAGCAAGCGGGGTCGTTTCGATTCGTTCTACTCCCTTCGATGCGATGTCGATCGATTCTGATTCCGATCCGATTCGACTTCGGATCCCGATCTGGATTCTGGTTTCCCAAAGGGGGCCTCATTAGCCTGCAGATTTCCGCCGATTGGACTTCTCCCGACTTGGCTGCCGATTTCCCCAGATCCGATGACTTTCGACTGCCGATCCGATCTATCCATTCGATTCTGGGCTCTCCTGGAGCAAGATCTGCAACCATGTGTCACGCCTGATCAGTGAAGGTGCAGCTCTGGGGGTCACGAATCGTCTCTCAGCCACGCGCAGAGGGGGGTGGGGGGAGTGGGGAGGGCTTCTTAGAAGCACCCCTGCTTCTTAGAAGGCGTGGGCCTTGTGTATAGAGGTAAGGCCTGTAAGGCCGGCGCCTTCTAAGAAGCAGCCTCCTTCTAAGAAGCCCTCCCCCTCCCTCCACCCCCTTTGCGCACCGCCGATAGTTGACGCCTATCTTGGTCATAGTCCATGCGGGCCGTCGCTGATTCGCGAGGATGGTCCACGAATTGACCATGTCCAGGATGGACGATGACCAAGATCGTCACAGACCTTTCCGCGTTCGGTCTCGGTCGTGGGCATCTTCTTCTCTTCCTCCATCACACCTGTCTTCAGACACAAGGAAACAGTCCTCAATAGGAGCAGGGTGAGAGGAGGGGATACCAGAGGGGGAGGATGAACATGAGTCTGCCGCTGTGGAATACTGTGTATAACTGCACCGAACTCGCGGAACAGTGCGCGCAGCCTCACATCTGGATATCCACATGCTGCCCTTGGGCCACACGCTCGACGCGTCCGGATCTCCCGTCGGCACCGTCGTCTCCATACGCTGCTTGTTCCGGGCTGTGCAGACCCGTCAGTTGTCGTGAGAGTATTCTGGCGGCGCCAGAGCTAAAGAGCGCGCGTGGCGCACGTGTGGTGTCCATCCGAAGTTTGAGGAAACATATAAGGAGGAGGAGGAGGAGGAGGAGGAGGAGGAGGAGGAGGAGGAGGAGGAGGAGGGAGGAGGAGGAGGAGGCGGAGGAGGAGAGGAGAGGAGGAGGAGGAGGCGGAGGCGGAGGCGGAGGCGGAGGCGGAGGCGGAGGAGGCGGAGGCGGAGCGGAGGCGGAGGCGGAGGCGGAGGCGGAGGCGGAGGCGGAGGCGGAGGCGGAGGCGGAGGCGGAGGCGGAGGCGGAGGCGGAGGCGGAGGAGGGAGGAGGAGGAGGAGGAGGAGGAGGAGGAACAGGAGGAGGAGGAGGGAGGAGGAGGAGGAGGAGGAGGAGGGGGAAGAAGAGGAGGAGGAGGAGGGGGAGGTGGCGGAGGAGGCGGAGGAGGCGGGATGATGGAGCACGTCGCCTCCCCCCGCTTCCTTCCCTTCGCCCTGCCTCTTCTCTCTTCTCCTCGCTCCCCTTCAGCACGAGTTTCGGGTGCGAGTCGCAGAGGTGCTTGCGCCAGGCTGGCGAAGACGGTTCCGCATTGCGCTGGCTTCCCCTCGCCGCTGAGCAAGCTGTGGTCGATGCTCTGCAGGGGGCCCCGCCCGAAGAAGGCTCAGACAAAGGCATGCCCGTTGGCAACTCTGCTGTATCTCTGATCAGCTTGGGGCACTCTCGGTTCATGTCCACAAAAGCTTCTTATCCTCCTCCTCCTCCTCCTCCCCCTCCTCCTCCCCGTCCTCCCCCTCCTCCTCCTCCTCCTCCTCCTCCTCCTCCTCCACCCTCTCTCCCCATCTCCCGCTCTCCCTCCTTTTTTTCATTCATCCCTCCTTCTCATTCATCCTTCTTCCGGGCCCCTCCTCCGCCTCCTCCGCCTCTTGTTATTTCTCCGCCTTTTCCTTCTCCTCCTCTTCTTTTTCCTTCACCTCCCCCCCTTTCTCTCGCAGCACCCCCTTTCGCGGGTGGGGGTGGGGGTGGCGGGGGGATAGGGGCAAGCACGATCTACACGCATGATGTGCAGGAGGACCACGCGCGTCCGCGCGCGAGGAGGACGACGACCCGGACGACGGCGACCTTCCGTCCGACAGCGACGCAGGCGGCGATCCCGCTCCGCCGCCGCCGTCTTGTCCATTCCTGCCGCCTTCGCCGCCGTCGCTACGGCTCCTTCTCCTTCTCCTTCTTTTCTGTTCACTTCCCCTCCCCTCCCCTCCCCTCCCCTCCACTCCTTCATGGTGGCCACGTTGCGGCACAGTGCGGTCCAGTATCAGGAGCACGTGGTATTGGTACGGTCAGCTGTGTCCGGTTTTTGCCGCCGGTACCGCTAGCGCCAGCACGAAAGCAGGACCCCGCGGTACCGGTGCCAGTACGGTGCCGGGATTGCGCTGTACCGGTACGGTTCCAGGACCACGGCACCCGCAAAAAGTGTCATGTAAAGCTGAAGTGCAGGAGCGGACAGGATCCGAGAGCCATCGGCCATGTTGGTCCTCCCCTGGGAGCGGGGGGGGAAATTCTTGACGCTTCGCGTACCCCCACCAGTGATCGAAGTGGCTCGGAGGGTTGCGTCTTGGGTATATGACGGTCTCGTCCCTCGGGTGCTATCCGACTCGGTTTGGGTAGCGCTGAGTCACTTTGGATGTGCACACGTTACGCGACTGTGTATTGTGCACTACTGCGCCCCTCCACTTGATGGATCTGGGCTGACGCATCTCAGTTGTGGAAGGTTCTCCTGTCATCATGCTCCACACCCTGGATGCGCGTTCTGGCGTCGCGACTTGGAGTCGCCGTCAGGATTTTCCGCTGGACTTACGTCCCCAGTCAGTCTGTGTTACCCGCCAGACTCCCTGGATCGATGTCCTCGGGAACATTCCTTCTGTTCGCATCTGGACTTCTGGGAACGCCTCACGCGCCATTTTGGCTGCGCTTGGTTTCCTCGGTGCCTGTCCTCAGGCTCCCTGGATGCACCGTTGCATGCCCGGTCTGGGGCTGTCTCAGGCTCCCTGGATTGCACGTCGGCTCTGCCGCCCTGGGCGCTGCCGCCACCCGCCGCCTGATCCGCGGCCCCCGCGCGCGCTCGGCAATTTAGTCGCGGCCGTAGCCCGCCCGCGACCTCCCGCCGCTGGCGCTTCCGCCGCGGCTGTAAAAAAAAAACCCACCAGTGCCACTTTGGCAGCGTAATTACTGCTCCCTGGGTGCTGGTCCCTGGTCGTCAGACCCCCTGGGCTGCAGCACCCTTGCACCCGCCGCCCGGCGCCGGCCGCGGCTTGCGCGCGCGTCCGGCCAATTAGTTTCGGCCGCAGCCCGACCGTTACTCGCCGCCGCTGGCGCTTCCGCCCGCGGCTGTAAAAAAAAAATACCCCCACCAGCCGGCCCATCGCTTACCACGTCTGGACACCCCGACTGGACACGCAGCCCTCAGCTATCGTCCTCACGCTCCTTCGGGTTTTGCCACTCGGCTCATTTTGAATTCACCAGCATTTGCCGTGTTGCAAGTGCTCGAGCACCCTGGACGCCCCCAGCTTGCCGCTCCTCCCGCGCCGCTGCTGTATGAGTGGGCCGGCTGGCTTGCGGCGCGTTTAGCTGCTAATTTGGCCGCTGTCGTGACCCGTAGCGCTCCTGACTCCGCTTGCGCCTTCGCTTGCGGACGCGACCGAGACAAGTACCCCCACCAGCCGCCTGGCCGTGTTTGTCGTTGCCGCTGGCTTGATGGGATTCTGCCCCACTGGTTTACTCAGGAGTGGTCCAGCCTTCTTGGTCTGTCATGTGTGATCGTCCCCGTTGGCCTGCAGCCTAGCACGTTGGTCTGTTTATACAGCCCCGCGCTTCGCCACGCTTGTGGCGCGTCAGCCACTGGCGCCTGGTGCGACAAGGTTCAATTCATCCTTCCTGGTGGTCTCGCCTTCGGGATGCCCGCACGCTTGCCTGGCTCATCTGGCAGCTCCTGGCAGCTCTTGGCAGCTCCTGCAGCCTCAGCCCTCGGCGCAGCTCAGCGCCCCTCGGCGGTAGTTCTGCAGCCGCCTGTGCGCGCGCGCTAAGTTAATTAGGTTTGCTCGTCGCCCGAACTGACTTTTGACGCCGCTGTGCGCCTTCGCCTGCGGCTGCGACAAAAAAATCCCCACCAGCCGCTTCGCTGTTTTTTCCTGTGCTTCGGCGCGGCCCGCCTCAGTTTGCGCCCGCGTACCACAAGTATCCCCACCAGCCCATCCAGAAACGATCAGCAGGGGAGTTGGTAAATCAGGGACGGCTGGAAGCATGCAGTTGGGCGGCCGTCTTCAGAAAAAACAAAATCACACATAGCTTCCCGCATTGAAGTTTAAGATGGGAACCAGTGCGAGATACGAAATGGTGCTCCCCGTTGTAAACGTCTCTAACGCAGGTGGCTGTATCCACCCTGGGCCATCATAAACAAGGATCACACAGAGCTTCCCGCAGCGAAGTTTAAGACTGAAGCCAGTGCAAGATGCGCCGGGGTGTTCCCTGTGGCTCAGGTGGCTGTATCTATCATTCGTCGCCCTTGTCGCACAGTTGATCCGCGTATGCATCCTTGGTCCCTGTCCCGCACTGAAGTTTATCTTAAGTCGCGTGCGGCTGCCGGTGCTGGTGATGGTGGTGGTGGTGGTGGCGGTGGTGGTGGTGATGCTGCAGGTGTTGCTGCTTGTGGTGCTCTGTTGCCCTCTTGGAGTCATCTTGGAGCAAGTGGTACTGCTGGTGCTGGTGATGCCTGGGGCCATCTTGGGGTAAGAGGGGGAGTAGGAGGAGTAGGAGGAGGAGGAGGAGGAGGAGGAGGAGGAGGAGGAGGAGGAGGAGGAGGAGGAGGAACAAAAAAGGAGGAAGGGAAGGGGGAGGAGGAGCAGGAGGAACGCGGCGCGAGGAGGATGAAGAGGAGCAGGGAGGCGACAGGAAAGAAGCAAGGAAGGAACGGACGATGACAAGGCGAACGAGAAGTCGGGCTTTTGGGCATTTGTCGTGGTGAGGGGACCTTCGAAGACTCGTAATGCCATTTGGGCGCCATCTTGGGGTCCTCTGTGGGGAGTTGGGGCCCTCTTGGGGCTCTTTTGGGGGGTCTGGGGGGTCTCTTGGGGCCGTCTTGGACCTCTTCGCTCAACTCTTCGCTCAACAAAAAGACGGGTTTCTTAGATTTAGGCCCCCCCCCTTCGGAGGCCCAAAAGGGGCGTCTTGGGGCCCTCTTGCTTGGACCGCTCTTCTGGCGCTCTTAGGCGCTCTTTGGGCCGTCCTGGGGCCCTCTTGGGCCTCTCTTGGGGCTATGTTGGGCCATCTTGGGGCCATCTTGACGCTTCAGGAGCCCATCGGAAACGACAAAACGACAAGGCAACACACATTCATTTTCCTTAGGTTTTGAACCCATTGTGGCCTCTTGGGGGGTCCTTGGAGGGCTCGGAGGGCACTTGAAAGCGCCTTGGGGCCGTTTTGAGGCCTCTTGGTTGCGTGTTGGAGGCTATCTTGAGCCGTCGAGGTATCTTGGGCGGTCTTGGAGGCCATCTTGGGCTAGCTAAAGCCCTCTTGAAGCTATCTTGGGCCATCTTGGACGCACTACCCCCTCGTGGGGAAGCCCGTCCAGAACCAGGGGGGAGGGAGGTAAACCTCTCGAGCAGGGAAAGGAAGGAGGCTGGAAAAGGAAGCGCTCTAAACCACCTGCGCCCAAAGGGCTGGTGGGATTTTCCCGCAGAGACCATCCAGGGACCAACGCAGGTCGCCACGGGGGAAGGCCAACGGGGGAGGGACACCGGGGTGGGGGAGGCCACCAGGGAGGGAGGCCTCCCAGGGGGGGAAGCCGCTGGAGGTCACGAGCGACAGAAGGACGTACACGTACATGAATCCACGCTGGTTTCGAGAGTACGCATTGCGCAAATGTTCGTGTAACGCGGCCCGTCTCGCGGATCGAGGGGCCGTGTTCATGTACATAGCTGGGCGCGTACGTCCTTTGTGGACTCCCTAGGAGGGGGAATGCAACTAAGGGGGGGGGGCCTCCTGGGGCGGAGGGGCAATGTGGGTGGAGGCCGCAGGGTGGGGAAGGCCACTGGGGGGGGGGAGGCCATCGGGAGTGGGGGAGGCCACCGGGGGGGGGGAGGCCACCGGGGTGGGGGGGGAGGTCACGGGGGTGGCCCGGTCATTCGAGGTCGCGAACGCCAGGGAACCACCGCTTTCCTCGAGAACCCTGCCTCCTCTTTTCTTTGGTCTACCCCTCGCTCGTCAGACTCGCCTCCCTTCCCTCTTCGCAACGCCTCTTTTTTGATTTTTGTGGATTTGGGACCCAGTGGAGAAAACGAACCCAGGTCCAAGCATAGGCTCACTGTTTCAAGATCAGGCTGCCCAAGTTGTGTAATGCTCGTAACGATCTGCCTTCATTCGCACAATCATCACACCGTTCTCACGTGCAGAGATCCCGCCTCATGCAAGCTCTGGACACAAGTAGCACAGAGCTATCCGCGTCGGATGGCCTCGACCTTCGCCGCTGCCATTATGAACTGCGTTCAGAGTCTGCACTTGGCCCGCCTTCAGCAGTGGCTAATTTTCTGACCGTTGTGACGGCCATTTTGGCCAGAAGCCTTCCTGGGACTTGGGGTCCCTTCTCCTCCCTCGGTGGTGTCCTACTTCCTGGTCCCTTCCCTCCTCCGCTGCCGGCCGATCCTTGGTACGAGCCGGCCCGTCGTCATGTGCACTTGCCTGGCCTGCAAACACAACGTCATTCTTTGGCTTGGGTGGAGAGCTGGACGGTCGTTCTCCGAACTTTTAATCCGGAAGCGCAATGAGAGCCGCCAGATATGTTCGCACTGCAGGGGCCAACATTTGTATCTGCTCCATCGCCTTTCTTTCGCCCGCCCTCCCTTCCCTCCTGGTCGGTGGTGGTGTCCTCCTTCCTGGTCGCTTCCCTCCTCCGCTGCCGGCCGATCCTTGGTACGAGCCGGCCCGTCGTCATGTGCACTTGCCTGGCCTGCAAACACAAAATCATTCTTTGGCTTGGGTGGAGCGATGGATGATGATGATGATGATGATGATGATGATGATGATGATGATGATGATGATGATGATGATGAGGATGATGATGATGATGATGATGATGGTGATGAGGATGATGATGATGATGATGATGATGGTGATGGTGATGGCGATTGTCATGGTGGTGGTGATGATGATGGCGATGGTGATGGTGGTGGTGGTGGTGATGATGATGCGGTCGTTGCTGCTGTTGTTTCTCTTGCTGTGGTGGTTGTGGTGGTGGTTGTGATTGTGGTTGTTGTTGCTGCTGTTGTTGTGGTTGTTGTTGTGGTTGTTGTTGTGGTTGTTGTTGTGGTTGTTGTCGTCGTTGTTGCTGGTGGTGGTGCTGATGATGATACTTGTGCTGCTGACGGTGATGATGATTACGATGATGGTGATAATGATACTGCTGCTGATGACGATGTTGGGTGATGCTTGCGGTTAGGATGGTAATGGTGGTGGTGGTGGTATGCTTATGATGACGATGATGATGATGATGCTGGTGATGGTGATGGCGATGATGATGCTGCTGCTGCTGACGGTGATGATGATGCTGCTGATGACGATGATGCTGCTGATGCTGATAATGATGATGACGACGATGCTGGTGATGACGATGCTGATGCTGCTGATGATGATGCTGTGGCTAATGATGATGGTGGTGGTGATGATGATGATGAACATGATGACTATGATGATGCTGCTGATGATGCTGCTGCTGCTGATGCTGCTGCTGCTGATGATGCTTCTTCTGCTGCTGCTGGTTCTGTTGCTGCTGCTGCTGATGATGCTGATGCTGGTGAGGATGATGCTGTTGCTGATGCTGATGATGTGGATGATGATGATGCTGTATGGTGATGATGAGGAGGATGCTGATGATGATTATGATGAGGATGATAATGATGCTGCTGATGGAGATGATGCAGGTGCTGGATGATGATACGTTTGCTGATGATGACGAGGATGTGGATGTTGCTGAGGATGATGCTGACGTTGATGTTGATGATGATGATGATAATAATAATAATAATGGTGATAGTGGTGCTGACGCTGACGATGACGCTGATGACTATGCTGATGCTGGCGCTGATATTTATGCGGCTGATGATGATCATACTGCTGATCCTGATGCTGTTGCTGATGCTGATGCTGCTGATGATGATGATGATGGTGATGATGGTGGTGATGATGATGATCCCCGCGGCTGAAGGGGTCAGGAGCTCCCAGCTCGTCCTGCCCCTGGACCGAGGCGTTTCCTTTTGGTCTGCGGAGGCAGCGCCAAGTCTCGTGCGCCTCGGCGCACACACGCAGATTCTCACGAATGCCCAGAGCTAGCGACCGCCTCGGCCGAAGCAGACGATCGACGTATTTAGGCAGACAGAGACTCAGCCCGCCACAGAAGCGCGTGCACGAAAGGCGGGCTGGTACGCAGCAAGCTGCAGAGCAACGAAGCATAACAAGCCCGAGAGGGGCGGGCGGGAGTGAACCCAGGCGTGTGCCGAGCCCCGCGGGGTACAGCCTACGCCACGGGGTCCCTTCACCCCGCCGAAGGCCAGACGCTCGTCGCAGGCATTCGTGATCCTCGGACCCGCCTGGCGCCACGAGCAGAACGTCACTGCACGCGCTGCAGAGGCGAACGGGCGGTGCTACACCGCGAGGGCCGATCTCCTGGCGCCTTTCCACGACGAAGCCCAGCCCCGCCAGCAGCACCTCACCGTCGAACTCGTCGCGGCCGACGGCCGTGATCAGAGCTCGCCGCCGCGTAACAGGCGTCGGCGACCTCCCGAAGGCCGCCCACGCCTTGCACAGGTACCCGAAGGCGTCTGTGGGGAGGCTGACCCACGTCCTGTACGCCACCAAACCCTCGTGCGACACGGGCTCCGCCGCGGCCTCGGCGAGCTGGGGCGCGCCGTTGGGGCTGGCGGCTGCTGGCAGGGGCCCTTCTGCCCGCTCTGGGCCCGTGTCGGCGTGCGCGTCGCCGCCAGGGAACGCCACGTACAGCGCATTCTCCTCCTCCTCGGGCCCGAGCTCCTCGTCCACGGTCTCACCGACATCCTCGCTGATGACCTCCAGCGTGGGGGTGAAGGGTGGTGGACAGGCGGCGCGCCGCCGCGGGCGCGATTGCTCGCGCAGGGCCTGCAGCTGCGCGACGAGCCCCGCCGCCAAGCGAGCCGTGCGCGCAGCGGCCATCCTCGCCTGGAGGGGGTCGGCCGGCTCCTCGTCGTCCGTTCTCCGCGTGGCCGGGCGCTTCGTCGAGCACCACGGGGTTCGTGGGCTGCCGTCCCAGGCGGGGGCCTGCCGCGGCCCGCGAGATGCCCTCTGCGGACGCGCGGGCGAGTCCGCGCACAGGGGCCAGCAGCGCGTGCCACGCGGCGTTCCGCCGCCGCCGCGTCGCGCCTGGGACACGGCATCCCGAGGCGGCCAGGCGCAGGGCAGGGCGCGCAGCAGCCTCACGGTCTTGCCAGGAACCTGGACCGCCGCTGGCCGCCTTGCCAGCCGCCGCCACGGCAGCAAGGAGGCGCCATGCCCGCGCTCGTCGGCGGGCCGCCGAAGCGCCAACCTCGTCCCCCTCCTTCCTGCGCAGCGCACTGCCAAGCCTGATGGGCCGCCCCGCCCTCGCGCCAGCGGCAGCCCCCCATCGCCATCGCTCATCTCCCAATCGCGCGCCGCTGACTGCTGCGCGTGGGCGCCTCCGAGAGACGTGGAGAAACATATTGAACCCAAATGGCTACGGATGATGATGATGATGATGATGATGATGATGATGATGATGATGATGATGATGATGATGATGATGATGATGATGATGATGATGATGATGGATGATGATGATGATGATGCTGATGATGATGATGCTGATGATGCGCTGTGCTGTGCTGCAAGTGGCTGAGATGATGTGCTGATGATGATGATGTGATGATGCGTCTTGCTGGGCACGGATGATGATGCTGCTGGGATGCTGCTGATGATGCTGATGCCGACTGCTTGCTGATTGACCTGGATGCTGATGCTGGATGCTTGAGGATGAATGACGGCAGCAATGATGCGCATGCCCGCTATGTGCTGCTGCCGAGGATGATGCAACCTGATCCCCCTCCTTATGATGGCGCATGATGTGCCTGATGATGATGATGATGATGATGCTGATGTATGATTGATGATGATGATGATGATGATGATGATGATGATGATGATGATGATGATGATGATGATGATGATGATGATGATGATGATGCTGCTGCTGATGATGATGATGATGATGATGATGATGATGATGCTGATGATGATGATGCTGATGATGATGATGATGCTGATGATTGCTGCTGATGATGATGATGATGATGATGATGATGATGATGATGATGATGATGATGATAGATGATGATGATGATGATGATGATGATGATGATGATGATGATGATGATGATGATGATGATGATGATGATGATGAATGATTGATTGATGGACGACGACGACGATGATGATGATGATGATGATGATGATGATGATGATGATGATGATGATGATGAGATGATGATTGAGGATGATGATGATGATGATGTATGATGATGATGATGATGATGATGATGATGCTGATGATTGATGATGATGTTGATGATGACTGATGATGATTGATGATGATGATGATGATGATGATGGATGTTGATGGGCAGTCGAGGGGGGAGGTGGGGGAGGGAAATGAAGGAGAGGAGGTGCGAGGAGGAGGAGGAGAAGGATGGAGGAGGGAGGAGGAGGAGGAGGCGGAGGAGGAGGAGGAAGGAGGAGGTGGAGGAGAGGAAGGTGGAGCAGGAGGAGGGGTGGTGCTGGAGGGGGAGGAGGAGGAGCGGAGGAGGTGGAGGAGGAGGAGTGAGGAGGAGAGGAGGTGGAGGAGGAGGAGGAGGAGGAGGAGGAGCGAGGAGGAGATGAGGATTGGGGACGATGTGGGGACAAACAGTTTCTGCTGCCCTCTTTGCGCCTGCCTGGCCTGTCCGTGCGCGCGCCACTCCCGCCTCCCGCCCTCAGACAGCGCCAGCAGCAGCAGCTCCGACTCAGGCGGGCGGGGAGCGCAGGCTTGTTCGCTGGCTCCTCCTCCTCCTCCTCCTCCTCCTCCCTCTCCTCCTTCTCCTCCTCCCTCCTACTTCTCCTCCCTTCCTCCTCCTCTTCCTCCTCCTCCTCCTCCTACTTCTCGTTCTCCTCCTCCTCCTCCTCCTCCTCCTCCTCCGGCTCTTCCTCCTCCTCCTGCTCTTCCTCCTCCTCCTCCTCCTTCTCCTACTCCTCAGTCTCCTACTCCTCCGCCTCCTCCTCCTCCTGCTCTTCCTCCTCCTCCTCCTCCTGCAGGGGAGGAAGAGGCACCGATGCTGCCAGCCCTGCCTCGCTTTCGCCTCGTTGGGCCTCCTGGGAGACCCTCGTTGCCACCGCTGGATTCGCCTCGAAGTTCTGGTCAGAACGCACTCTGGGAGAGGTCCAGGGTGTAGCGGTATCGGTGCCGGTTGGTTTCTTCGGGAGGGGCGGGCGTTCTCAGAAGGCTTTGAAGCTTTCGGGCCTTCTGACAAGTTTTCTGAGTTTTCCCCGAAGACGTGGACGGCTTCTCGGAAGGCTGGAGGGCTTCCGAGAAGCCCCCCGTCTCATTTCTCCCCAGGACGCTCCGCCGACTGGGGGTGCACAGAGGCTTCTCAGAAGGGGGAAACCAGGACAGAGCTCCTCGATAATTTTTTCTATACCGCATTCTTCCCGCCTCAACCATATTCCATCGCCTGGGGCCACGTTGAGTATACGATTGTCACGCCCCAAGGGAGGGGCGCTTTATATACCAAGCCCACGACCAGAACCCTCGCCCAACTCCAGGGCTTTTTGGGTACATTTCGAAGTCGGGCGCGTCCCTCTACAGGAGGATAATTCCAGAACGGTGAAAGAATAGACGATGTTTCGTGCCCTTTTACCGCTGTTTTTGACAATTTAGTTGATCATCTTCTTTCCTGTCTCCCAAACTCCGCCTGTAGGAGAACATTCCCGACCGAAGCCCCGTGCGTATTTCTTTTTTTTGGGGGGGACGGGAGGGCAAAGCGCAAGAAGCATTTGCTGAATCGTCTGATGTCCCACCACGCTCCCTCGCTGCCTAGACTAGCGCACGACTGGTCACCTATGGCATGTGCGGCGCTGAACAACAGCCGCCCGCATCGTGCAAGAGGCCGGCCGCGGCGTCGTTGGTTTGACGGCGTGCAGCTTTGACGGCGCACTTCTCTTTCACTCGAGCTCTGCACAGGGCCGACTTGTTCGATCGGGCGCAGCGCAACGGACGGGAGGGCGCGCGTGCGTGCCACGGACCTGCGGGAGCGCGGGGCTTCCCGGTGTGGGGCCCGGGGCGCCCCCTCCCGCCTCCCGCCCTCCGGCACCGTGCCAGCGGCGGCGGCGGCGGCGGCGGCGGAGCCGACCTCGGGCGGGCGCGGTGCCCAGACCTTCTCCTCCTCCTCCTCCTCCTCCTCCTCCTATCCTTATTCCTTATTAGAATATACTCCTACTCCCCCCTCAGGCCGGCCATTAGGGGCCGCATCCGGGGGGTCCCATCCTAACCTGTAAAAAACAATACAAAATCAACATTTTTCTTATTTTTTCCTCTCGACATGGACGTCCTGTCGTCCACGGCGATAATCCATTGCAAAAAATACCACAAAGAGCACACGCGCGCGTTCATGTCAGAATCCTACCGAACACCGTGTGTTTGCAAGCATTTCAACATAAAAACATCAAAAACCCAATGCTTTTTCACAAAAATTGTACAAATTTCCCGCCCGGGCTCTCTTGCTGAAATCATAGGAAAACCATAGGAATCTTAAGAATTCGGTCAAATCCAGCGATTTCACGTCATCGCGCGGTGCACTCGCGATGCTCTGTCATGCACCCAGGCCGCGAATCCTGTGCAAAAAATACCACAAAAGCACACTCGCGCGTTCATGTCAGAATCCTACCGAACACCGTGTGTTTGCAAGCATTTCAACATAAAAACATCAAAAATCCAATTGTTTTTCACAAAAATGTTTTGGGGTGTCCTGTCAGACCGTCGGGCTTCCTCCGGCCACCTCTGGCTTCCTGCGGTGTACCGGGCCATTCTCGACTCGTCTGGCAATGCGTGCGCGGCATTCAACACGCGCTCGCCAGTTCCCGTCGGCAACCGCCATCGCGGCCGCATCAGCTGTACCAAACCGGCTGGCCGGTGTGACTTCGGCCCCCAGTTGTGCCAGCTTTGCTTCTTATGTTGTGGGAGGGCGGGTGGGACTGGGCATGCCATGCTTGACTCGCTCGAGCTGGCTAGCTTGACTCCTACTCCTACTCCTACTCCTACTCCTCACCCATCCTCCCCCCTCCTCCTCCTCCTCCTCCTCCTCCCTCCTCCTCCTCCTCCTCCTCCTCCTCAGGCTTGTTTGCTGCGCTCGGCGGCGAGCGAGGGGGGGGGGGGGAAAGCGGGAAGGAGAAGGCACTCTCGGAAGGCGGCGGGTTTTCTCAGAAGCCCTCGCGCCTTCGAGAGGTTCGTGTCTGACTCCGGGGAAGACTCAGCGGGGAAGACTCAACGGTATCAGATAAACTTTTCCGCCCTGGGACATGCGCCCCGGACATCGAACACGTTTCTGTTATGCTGTTCCTCGCCCGTGAAAAGACTTGGAGGACAGCTTCTCAGAAGGCCGGGGGACCTCCGAGCCTTCCGAGAAGGCCTTCTCCTGCTCGCTTCCCCCCCCCGGGCTCGCCGCGGGCGCGTGCGGCTGGCCTGCGGGTGCGCTGGCCCCCTGGGTTTGGGGGGCCGGGTGCTCCGGGGAGTCGGCCCCCCTCCATCGAGTGGGGAGTCGACTGCAGAACGGATCTACTTCCAAGTTGATTTCTCTCGTCGAGCCCCTGACACATGCGTACGCCGTCGCCGTCGTCGTCGTCGCCGCCGCCGACGACGACGACGGCGACGGCGACGCGGGCGGCGGCGGCGGCGGCGACGGCAACGACGGCCACGGCGGCGGCGGCGGCGACGACGGCGGAGATCTACGAGCATTCTACAGTCAGCCCGCATGGTGAGGATGGGCAACCTTCCCAAGGGTACCCTTGCATCCTTGCCTCCTCGGCCCATCCTTGGCCACTCTCGTTGGCCGCGCCCCGCTCGAGAAGCTTCGAGATGGGCGGCCGAGGCCCTTGCATCCTCATCGCGCGTCCCTATGATACGGGCCCGCTGTACGTATTTGTTGTAGGTTCGACGTGGACATCAATTTTTGGGAAAATCGATGCTGTAGTCGACCCCCACTCGACTCCTTGAGGGTTTTCACGTGCCGGGCCCTGGGAGGCGACGCTCGTTCGACACTGTTTCGACACTTTTCGGGGTGCTCGAAATTATTTCTTGGATGTGGCCCCTAAGTTCTAGGCCTCCTGGATGGGGTCGGAGTAGATGGGGTCGGAGGATCGCTCCGCATCGCCGATGCATCGGCGATGCGGCTCGATGCAGAGCCCGATTTGCTTCACGTCGACGTCGCCGATGCATCGCCGACGCCGACGATGCATCGCCGGTGCATCGCCGATGCATCGCCGGTGCATCGCCGAGGCATCCGATGCGTTGCCGATGCATCGCCGATGCATCGGCGATGCGGCACGATCCTCCCACCCCGTCTACTCCGACCCCTTCTAGGAGGCCTCTACAAGTACGATGGGAGCAGCATAAGGGTATCGGGGGTGGACAAAAACCCCCACCCTGACACGTCGATTCGTGACTCGTCCGTTTTCGTTCTCGAGAGGGCGCCGCGGCCGTCATTTTCCAGGATGGCGCACGCCAGGTTTGGGCCCGAGGGCGTTTTCACTAAGCCACGCTGTGCTAAAGGGGGTTCTGTCCACCCCCGAGGGTACCCCTCGGGGTGAGGGCCCCGCCACGACACGTCCCTGCGCCCCTTCCTGGGCGCCCTGCGGCCCCTGGGGCAACGCTGGGGCCCCGGCGGGGCGCCTCGGGAAGTGGCCCCCTGGCTGCGCAGCGGCAGGTTTACGTCGGGCCTGTCACTCTACAGGAGGAATCATCAAAAGTAGTCAAAAGATAGTCTGGGGACGATTTTTCGACTATTGCTGGATATTTTTAAGCATTTTTTGACGATTTCTGATTTCTCGTCCAAACTCCGCCTGTAAGGGGACATGCCC
>CAUYUJ010021704.1:461837-486837 GCA_963575745.1 Prorocentrum cordatum | reverse complement strand
CGCAGCACTAACATGTGGCACCTCTCGTCTCCATGCCTCGAGCGCTGTAACATGTGGCGCCTGTCGTCTCCATGCCTTGAGGGGCTCTTGGTGAGGCCTACCTGGGCCGTCTTGGGGTTGTCTTCGGCTTGTGTGGGGTCGTCTTGCGGCTGTCTTGGAACTCTCTTTGACCGTCTTGAGCTACTCTCGGCCGTCGGGGGGGTCTCGCGGGGCTGTCCTGGGGGCCTCTTGGGTCCCTTTTTGGGCCCTCTTGGGTCTCTCTTGGACTGTCCTGGGCCCTCTTGGGCCGTCTTGGGGCCCTCAGTGGGCTCGTTTTGGCTTCCTCTTGGCTCCTCGACGACCCTTCTAGAGCCATCTTGAGCCGAGAGGGCTGGAGAGCACAACATAGTCGAAGACCTAGAGCATCATGAGCTGTGGGAGTGATTGTGGCCTTCCTGGGATGCTTCTTGGCCTGCTCCTTGGTGTCTTCGAGGCCTCTTTTGCGCTTCCTTGGCGCCTCTTTGGCTCCTCGTTGGCGCTTTTTGGGGTCTTCTTGGGTGCTGCTGGGCGACTCTCGAAGCAGTCTTGGGAGCCCTTGGCGGTCTTGGTGGTCTTCTCGAGTCGTAGCGGAAGACTTGGAGGGCTTCTGATCGGCCCAGGGAAGCCTCGGGCCGCCCTGGTGCGCACAGAAGTCGTCAGCATCGGATTTGTATGTCTCGCGTGTCCATGTGCACTCTTGAATTCTTGACGCTTCGCATATTCCCACCAGCCCATCCAAAATCGACACCATGGCGAGTTGAGACGATCAGGGGAGTGTAGGAGCAAAGCGGAGGACCGGGGTGATCGTTAGAGGGGGGAGGAGGAGAGTGGATGAGAGCGGAGAAGGATGATGAATTTGCGGATGAGGAGGTCTCGCGCGTTCATGCGCATTTCCGCATGCACACACTTGGATTCGCATCAAGCTGCGGGAGCCTTATGGCAAGGGCCAGTCAGTGTTTTGTTGTTGCGCATCCTGTTTATGGTGCGTTCTCCTGTGCGTACTCCTGGGTTGGCCGTTGGACGGTCAGAGGAAAAAGGCATCAAAAAAAGATAAGAAGAAGGATAAGAAGAAAAAGAAGGTTAACACATTCTCTAGCTGTTTGGGGCATGTTTGCTGGAACAGGCCAGTTGTGTCTCGAGATGCCTGCCGTCCCCGACCACGATAACACATGTTGTGCACATGGGCTTCCAGGTTCTGTTCCACATAGTTCCTGTGGCCTCATTCCTCCATGTCTTCGGCCCCCTGCCTCTCTTTGCTTCCTTCTTGATGTTCGTGCATCCGTCTATCACTCATCACTCTTTTGTCATCATTCCCCGTTTTCCTCATTTGGTATTCATACCGTCCTTCCCACTGTTCTGCATGTATCCTCTTTCCTTCAATCCCTTTCTGCCGTCTCTTTCTCTCTCTCTCTCACTCACCCCCTTCTCTGGTGTTTCTCTCCTCATTCCGCTCCCCTCATCGCTCCCGCTTGCGCCTCTGCTTTCCGTCTCCCTCGCCGGCCCTCCTTTGCTTGCTGCTCGCGCCGCCCGCGCCAGTTCGTCTGATCGCCCACGCAGGTCAAGAAAAAAGATAAGAAGAAGGATAAGAAGAAGGCGGGGCCCTGCGGAACTCGGGTTAGTGCTGATCCAGGTCAGCGCTAACCCGGGTCAGCCAATGACATGTTGTGGGGGCGGCTCTATAGAATTCCTAAGCCTCACCGCCCACCAAACCACCCCAACCCAACCCGAAGGCCCCGATTTGCCTTCCATTTCCAGTGTGGGGTGGTCGGGGAACATCGGAAAAACACATATGAAGCCCGTACCCCCCCTTGCCCGAAATTCGGGTCTTCGGGTTGGGTTGGGGTTGTCTGGTAGGTGGTCAAAATCTGGGTCAGCCAGAGGGGATAGGAGGGGAGTGGCCAGCAGCCCGTCGTGGCTAAGCCCTGCTGTAGTCGGGTCCATCTGACCCTGGGGTTTCCCTCTCGTACCAGCTCTTCATCCTGAGTTCGGCGTCACCCCAACATGCTTATACTACATGTGCGTCGCCCCCGCAGGGGCGAAGCGCGCACCGAGACGTCTTATAGTATATGCGTCGTGGCGGGCGCTTTCTGGCCACACCGCTCGCGAAACGATATAATACAAGATGGGTATACTATATGTTCGGGTCGGACTCGTGCCTCCTAGGAGGACATATAGTACTAGTATGTCACTGTGCGCACCATTTTGCTTGCGTCGGTCCATCCGGTCTGACCTCCGTCCCCCTCCTCTGCCCTCCCCCTCGTCGTGAGCTTTTCTAACTGTGCCGAGCCCCGATAAACAGTGTAATTCTGACAGCCCTTCCAACTCTTGCAGCTCTTCGAAGCATCACAACCCTGATATGTGTTCCACGTCATGAGCTGCGATAAACGTTACTGTTTCAAGTTCTAGTGATGGATCCATCTTTGCTTACAATTTTCACTTCCCGAGCAGCGTTTGCACTCAGGGGCTCTTGCCGGTGATTCGCGGAGCGCCAGAAGTTTATGATCACGGCGTTTTTTTTTTTCCTCTTCTTCTTCTTCTAGAACATGCTCGGGCATACTTTAACCTTCCACCTTTTCGTGTTGCACGGTGCATCTGGTTCTGCCTCATCGCTGATCTGCTTTATGAAATCATACCGTTCCAGCCAGGCTGGTATTCCCCCCCCTCCATCTCCCGCAAAACATAGTTTGCGGTGCACACGCGTTGATCTAGGACGGGCTTCAGTTGAGAACCCCTGTGTACAATGCAACAAAGTCCACACGCGCGTTTAAGTCGTACCAAGCATATTATTCTTGCAAGTATTTCAACGTAAGCACATTCAAACTCAGGTGTCTTCCAGCACAGCAGTTAAAAAATCTGCCCGCGCGCACTTGTTGAAATCGTCGGGAATCCACGTGATGTTCGCAATCTAGTCCAGAACCCGCATTCTCATCTCAGCACGTGGTGCGTCCGCTTTGATCTACCATGCGCCGAGTGCACGAATCCGTATCAAATAGCACCATGCGGGCCACGTGCGCGCGCCGCCACGCCCGCGTGTAGACACTGGTCCAACATCATTTTTTTTTAAGCGTTCAATAACGAGTTATTCATCACCATGTGAAAGTCAAAGTGCTTTCCGACAAAAGGTCTGCCTGGTTACTTGGATTCCCGTCCGCGAGCACTTCCTCATCACTCTCATCAGCGCCATCGCATCACCGTCGTTATCGTTGTCGTCCATCGCCGCAATTGTCGCCATCATCATCACAATCACCTATATCACCTGCACGTGGACGTCATCGTCCTCATCGTCATCGTCATCGTCGCCATCAGCATCGGCGCCGTCATTGGTGGCCTTGCCGTCGCCATTGTCATCATCGCCACCACCATCGCTAGCATCATCATCGTTGCCGCCGTTGTCGACGTCGTCATGACATCGAGCCCGTCCGAGTCACCGATCCGCACTGAAGTGCCCGCGCGCCAACGCGGCCTTCGAGACGCGCTGGGAAGTTCTCCGCAACCATGGCCGAATGTATTTTCCGAACCAGTTGCGGCCAGGAGGGTACCATGTTTGCGCGAGCATCTTGAGGTGACGACTTCACAATGTCCGCGCGCATTGCAACACATAGTTTGTGCCGCAGGTTTAAGACACTTCTTCCACCACTTAGCTTGCACCACCTGTTGCACCAGGCAGCAGACACCACCTAGCTTTCACCGCAGCTGGCGCCGCATGGCTTGCACCGTATAGCGTGCCCCACATATCCTCAACGGTACAGATTGCACAATCTAGCTTGCACGTTGTAGCTTGCGCAGCATAGCTCAGGCCACATAGCTTGCATCGCATATGTTGCGCCACGCAGCTTGCACTTTGTGTATTGCACCACGTACCTTGCAAACTTTCAGCACACATTGCCCGAATCGTCTCAGCGTAATGCCTCGTATGTGGTGCAACCAACGTGGTGGATGGTTTTCCCCATTCATGAGTTGCCAACCCCATTTGTAGTGCAATCATCACACCCCCCAACCGCAAGTGATTTTACAAAACCTGTGCGGCCGCGATTGCGGTGATCACTACTTGGCCCTGGTTGGCGCATCTCTGCGGCCGCGCTGGTGCGCGCAATCTTGCGCGCAGATCGGTTAGCTGGTTTGGTGCAGCTGGTGCGGCCGCGATGGCGCTTGCCGATGGTAGCTCCCCAACGCGCCGCAAAAATCGCGCTTGCGCGCGGGTGCTTCATGCGGGTCGGTGACTCGGTCGGTCGCGGTATCATGATGGCGTCGACAGCGGCGGCGACAATTCATGCTAGTAGCATTGGCAGTGGCGGTGGCGACGGTGACGACGGCGAAGCCAATGATGGCGCCGATGCTGGTGGCGCCGATGACGATGATGATGGTGATGGTGGTGACGCTGGTGATAATATTGTAGTTATGCTGGTGAGGATTGTGGTTGATTGGTAACGGCGGCGATGGCGGCGATTGCCGATGATTCTTACGTGATGCGGCGGAGCTGGTACGAATGGTGGTGAGGAGCTGCGCGCGCATGAATTTCAGACTTCGGGTTTTTTTCGGGCTGAACCACATGCGGTTCTACACGTCTTTTTTTCTAAGCACGTTCGTTCTGACATGCTTCGGACAGGCTTTCGACACGCTCGCGCGGCGGCGCGCGCGTGTGCTCCTTATGTTGTAACAGGGGACGGATTGGTGCATTGGGCGCATGCTGGATCACAGGGTTTCCATATGACTTCAACACATGCGCGTGGTCAGACCATCTTCACTCATCTTCAAACTTTATGATGAGTCACCTCCTGTTTCGTTCGATGTTTGTTGCTGTTCGCGTGCTTGCAACATTTGCGTGTTTTGTTTTGTTTCAATATGTGCGCGCGTATGGGCCTTGCGCGCGCCAGTACAAAAAAAACATGCTTGACACGTGATCTGTTGAATGCGCGATTGCGCGCGCAAAATTTATTTTTGATCGAGATGAGGGGGAGGTTCGATGCCCAGTTGGGATGCGCTATGAGTTGGCGTGGGAAAG
Source organism: Prorocentrum cordatum (assembly GCA_963575745.1). NCBI lineage: Eukaryota > Dinophyceae > Prorocentrales > Prorocentraceae > Prorocentrum > Prorocentrum cordatum. The sequence continues at coordinate 481,817 of CAUYUJ010021704.1, read as the reverse complement.
GAGCGACGAGGCGGAACCATGTGTAGTTTGCAGTGTCCCAAAGAGGGCGATAGGTCCGGGGGGGGAGGGTTGATATAGAGTATACAGTGGGGGCGCGCATCAAGAAACCATGTGCTTTTCGTCGGGGTATCCTGGGTTTCTTCGCTCCGCCCGCTGCGCGGTGACTTCCCGCAGCCGTTGAAGTAGCTGCCGCGTTCAGGGTGCTCCCGGGCTCCCCTCCGGCGCACCTCGCGCGCGGGTTTTCAGGGCTGGGCTTCCTGCGAGGGTGTCTCGTGGCCGCCCCCCCTCCCACCGCGTGCTTGCAAATGCTACAGAGACCCCAGCGAACTCTGCCGCGCAGTCTGCGTGGAGCGGCCGGCCTGCGCGGCGCCCGCGCCGCACCCGCGGGCGGCCACGGGCGGTGCCGCTGCGAGCGACAACGCTCCCAAAGCCGTCGGCGGACGCTGCGGGCGCCCTCGCGGCGCCCGCGGGCGGCCACACTGGGCGGCGGCCGGGCGAAGAGCCCGGAGGCCCGCCCGCCAATCGTGCGGGGGCGCCCGCGGAGGCGCCCATGGGGCGCCCAGGAGGCCGCGGGCGGCGACCGGGCGAAAGATGTCGGTCCGCAGGCCGAGTTTGTTGAGGCCAAGCCACCCGGAGATCCCGGCGCTGCACTTTTTTTTTCTTCAGAGCAGGAGTTTTAGCTCCATTTCGGGCGCCCCCGGACCCTCACAGATCGATCCGGCTCGAAAAACGCGGTCCGGGGCTCTGGGCGTGATCTTTTGCGGTGTTGCGTTTTTGTGGTAACGTCGGATCTCAGGGTAAGCATAACCCGCTAAGTGCAAGCACTGCTCGGGGCATCGTAACTTGCCTTCTTCCTTTCAGCCTTGGCGCATCTGCCAGCGTCACTGCGTATGGGCAGTTCCTCGCGGGCAGCCACTTGTGGCGTGACCGCGCGGGAGAACCGCACTGAACAACCACGCGACGACCGCGGGACGTCCGCACGGGGAAGCCGCGGGGCAGCCCCGCTGGGCGACCGCGCAGGACATCCGCGGGACAACTGCGGAGCACTCCTGGGACACCAGGGGGCGCCGTGCTGGAGGCGGAACGCGGTGCCGTCTGACGGACTGGGCCCTGCGAAGGGGGAGGACCTCCCTCTCCCTTGCGAAGCTTGGCCCTCCCTCGCGCGCGCCGCACGGACGGAAGCTGAAGTCGGCTTCCCTGTGGGGGCACTCCGACGCACTTCAGCCTCACCCCCCAGCGGCCGATATCAGCACTTCCACATCAGCCTGGTTTAGCAGAGGCAGTCTGTGTGGTGCCTTTGTTACCCTGAAGTGCTTTGTAGCCCTGCGAGGGCCGCTTCTGCAGTCAGAGCTAGATCGTGCGCCGTAGCAGTCCTCTGAGTCCACTGCCGCTAACTTTGCGACAGTGAGCGGTCAGGGACGAACTGCAAGGGCCCGATTTGGGTCGCCTCCTCCTCCTCCTGCTCCACCGTCAAGGGATCTCATCAACGTCGTGGATTTTCGCGGGGCACTTTGCTGGCCCAAGATACGAGGAGGGGATCATTCCTATCAAACCCTGCATGTGTGTGTGTGTGTGTGTGTGTGTGTGTGTGTGCGTGCGTGCGTGCGTGCGTGTGCGTGTGTGTGTGTGTGTGTGTGTGTGTGTGTGTGTGTGTGTGTGTGTGTGTGTGTGTGTTAGATGTTCACGGAATCTGCTGTTGGCTGAGATACGACCGCGTGGTCTTGCGACGCTCACGCATCTGCCCGTGCAGGCGATAAGTGGAATGGTCCGCAGCATGCGCGTTGAAACAGGCAGCATCAAGATGGAGGGGACCTCGGCAACGCCGTACTGGTGATGACACTTGTGGTGAAGGTAGCGGTGTTAAGGAATGTGTAGGGACACGATGTTCGTGACAGTAGGTAGCGGGGAGAAGGATGCCTCCCAGGATGCGGAGGAGGACAGGGGGAAACGGGGTTTACAGGCCAAGAAGAAGCGGAAGACCTGACGTGCAGCATCTTTTGCTTCACGCTTGGAGGCCAGCTTGTCCTTTTTGCGTGTGCCCCGCGTCTGGGAAAGATTGCCCTAAGGTGCACGCCGTTTCATGAAAGTAGGTCAGAGTGATAGGGCCGAGTGTATCGCTGAAACGGAGCTCCGCCGTGTGGGTTGTCGTTGCTGTTCTTGTTCTTTTTATCGTGGTCGCCCCGCGACCCACCCACGACCCGCCCGCGACCCACCCTGCGATCCACTCCGCGACCCACCCCGCGACCCTCCTGCGACCCACCTCGCGACCCACTCGCGACCCACTTGCGGCCCATCCGCCCCGCAACCCATCCGCAACCCACCCTAAGACCCACACCCGCGACCCACACGCGCGACCCACCCCCAATGTTTTGCAAGAAACGCAGCCTGCGGCGGACTGTTGATGGGCGCGTGCGACTGGCCTATCGTTCAGAAAACAGCGCCCGCGACGGACTTCGTTGCATTGGCGCTCAAGCCTCGAAGCCCCAGCGAGGCAGCCGGACGCCTCCTCACTCTTTTCCGCAATTGCGGGGCTCGGTTTTGCGTGGCCTCCCAGGCCCCGATGTGCCTCAAGCGCCCTCCTGCTTCCACGGCCGATGGGCCATCTTTTTGCTTTCCCCTCTGGGGAGCGGGCCGAAGCCCAGCCCTCGTGGTCGGCAAACACCTCCACGGCCTCGCGGGCCCATGGACACGGAACGTTTTCTCGCACACCGCCTTGTGTGGAGCGTGTCCGTGTGGCCCTGCATCCACGGGATCGCGCCCCGACATCCGGACCGCCAGGGCATAGACACGGACATGTCTGCCGGTCTCTTCCCAGCGGCCCGTGCTTCGTGAAAACCACCCGCCCTGCTTCGTGCTTCTGCCAGTCTCTTCCCAGCGGCCCGTGCTTCTGCCTCTGTCTGCTGGCAGCGGCCGCGGCTGCCGCCGCGGCCGCCCTCCTCGGCCCCCCGGCCGTCGCAGCTGCCGCGCCCGCGGCGGCCTCTGGCCGGCGCGCTGGTCGCCGCCGCGGCTGCTGGCGCTGCGAGGCCTCGCACGCCTCGAGAGGGCGGTGCTCTTTCGGCACCGCGTCCGGCCTCGCCCTCGGCGCCGGCCGCGGCGCTGCTGTCGCACAGGGGCCCCCGCGGCGCCGTCGCCCAGGTCTGCTCGCTCTCGGCGCGGCTGGTCTGCGCCGCGCTCTGAGCCACCTGGTCCGCTGCGTGCCTTCGGAGGCGAGCTGGGGCGTGGGGTGGTGCTTGGGGCATTCCCTTCTTTTTTTGTCCTCTCTCTGTCTCTCTCTGGGTCCTTGCCGCCTGTTCCGTCACTTCCTCTCCAGGTCCTTCCATCTCCTCTTCCTCCTCCGCCGCTGTTCGGTCATTCAATCTCCCGTGCCTGTCACTCGCTCCATGTTGCGCTCACTCGCGCTCATATTAAAACCTCCCTCTCTCTCTTGTGCGTGTGTGTCTTTTACTCTCCCTCCTTGTCGTCTGTATCTCTCCTCGTATTTCTCCTTCTTTGTCTCTCTCCTATCCCTTCATCTCTTGCTTTTTCTCGTCTCCGTTTCTCTCTGTCTCTCTGTTTCTCTCTCTCTCTCTCTCTCCTGTTGGCTCCAGAAACAGCATGCCATGCGGGAAAGCATGTAAAAGCACATATGCATCATGTATTTCGAAAGGTTTCGTCAATGGAACCGGGAGAAAACACAGATATTACAGATAAGTTTGGAGGTTCTTGTTAAGGTAACCAGGTGAACTCCGCTGATGCAGCATATATTGTGAAGGTTTGATGAGGGGATCCTGTGAACACATTGGTATCACATGTACTTGCAGGTCTGCTAGAGACGGGCGCACCGTCAGGAGCTTGGGGGCGGGGCAGGAAGCGAAGGGGCGTCCATCCACCAGAACACCTGAGCATCTATGTTTTGTTTACATGTGTTAGCACAGGGTTTCCTCAACGACGCCTTCAAACTTACCTGTGTTTTCACCGGGTTCCTGAAGGTTTTGTGAATGGAACCTTATGAACACACATAAAGCATGTACTTTTGAAGGTCTTGTTCAGGAGGCCTGGTGAGTACACATAGATGGCACATATGCGTTTGCAGGTTTGTCGAGGAAACCAGGTGAACACTCAATTAGAGCATTTACGTACATTCATACATACATACATACGAGCGTACTACGTACGTACATACGTACTTACGTATCTATACATACATATATATATAGATATACATGTGTGTATGTATATATATATATATATATATATATATATATATATATATAGATATTTCTCGGGACGGGCGCGCGCCGCCAGGGCATGACTTGTTATTTGGTGTGGGGGGGGGGCAGGAAGCAAAGCGGCGCCCATGCTCTAGAAGAGTTGAATCTCTGTGTTTTACACGTGTATTCTGAAAGGTTTCCCCAGCAACACCTTCAACCTTTGATGTGTTGTTTGTGTTTCCACATGGTCTCCGAAGGTTTTGTTCAGGGAGCCCAGTGAGGTGTCTTCACTGACGATTCTTCCGTAAGGACCCCATGAGAGGTATTCTTTGTTGCATGTTCTTTCGTAAGGGTTTCTTGTTAAGGACTCCGTAGCAAGGATTATTTACGGAGGTTCCCTTGTCATATGTCCGTGCGAAGGATTATTTGTTGCATATTCTTCTCCAAGGACTCCTTAGTGAGGATTCCCTTGTCGAGCAATCCGCGGTAAGGATTCGTTGCTAAGGAGCTTTCGAGCAGGATCATCTGAGGACGAATGACGCTCATAACACTGCAAACAATAACATCAACCATATTCTGACGACGAAGAACACGTATGGTCACGTGTGTGTGTGTGGTGTTGGTGGTGGTGGGGGAACACACATATATACATATATGTTTGTGCTTGTGTATACGTGTGTAAATGTATGTATATATATATATATACATTGCCGGCACGGGTGAGGAGGATTGATGCCTTGCAGGAGAGACACATGGATCGTTCTTTGGCGTGGTTTTGGGCGTACATCTTGATCGCCATCGATGTTGTCCGTACCTCGTGGTTTCTTCGACCTTGCTGCAGAGATGTGCGCCTTTGTTTGTGCTGACATGACGGGCGTTGATCGTTATATTATTGTGATGGTATATTTTGCTATGCGCAAGGGTGATCATTTTCTACAGGAGACTGCCAGGGCTGATCACGGTCCGATTCGATCCAATCCGATCTTTGAACTTCGATTATGGTTTCTATCCGGTCCCGTCCGACACGAGTCGACACCCTCTACGGCCTGCAAGGGACCGAGCCCAATCCGTGATCCTTCCACCGATCCGCTTCCGACCCGAGTCCCAGGCCGATTGGAGGCGCGGTCCGATCCGTTTCCAAAGCGATCCGATTTCGTAAGTCGATCCAGCTGAGGAGGAGGAAGAGGAGGAGGAGTAGGAGGAGGAGGAGGGGGAGGGGGAGCGGGAGGGGGAAGAGGAGGCGGAGGAGGCGGAGGAGGATTTCGATTGTATCACCCCTGCTATGGGACTACATCGACTTGCTCTCGCCGCTCCTTTGGGTGAGGAGGGGTGCGGCGCACTTTTGCAAACAGGATGACTTGCTCTCTCCCCTCTGTACACTTTGACGGCCTGACGTATATCTGGTGAGGTGACTTGTGCACCACACAGGTCCTTCCTGAGGGACTACCCTTCATCAGGATTTTGCTTGTTGCGTCGTCCCGCTGATCAAGTGATTGCCGTGAAGGGAAGGGATCCCGTGTCTTCCCCACGAGGTCCGGGCTGCTGACGCGGTCCCCGCTGCCCCGGCTGGCCGTTCCGGCCCGCTCATCGCGAAACTCTTCCACGTCTGAGCGCCCTCCCCCTCCTCCCCTCGCGCGGCCGCTCTCGTCTTCGTCACTTCCTCTTGCACGCCGGACACTTTGCTTTTCGGTTGCCCCGATTAGCCCCACGATGGTGCGGACTGCCTGTGCCCACGCGCATTGGCGTATACTGCTCTGCTTTTTTGGGCGGCGCGCCATGCTTTCGTGCCCAGCTGACGAGCTCTTCTCTTTGGCCTTTGTTTGTCATTTCCCCGCAGCGCGCGCGGGCGTGATGCGTGCACGTGGCCCCGCGCAAAATGTGTTTTTCTCGAATCTCCCTTCTGTTCATCTGCCTCGCATCCCATTATTTTGTGCATGTTCTTGTCTGCTTCTGTGTACCTGTAGGTCTCCGTCCCAGATTTTTGTTGTTGCTGTGCTTGGTTTTTTCTTGTTGTGTTTTGTATTAAAAATGGTTGGTATTTCAATATATTTGTATGCTGTACCGTTTATATTGCTATGCTTGTATGTATGCATATATAGATATGTACATATATATATGTATGTATATACACATTCACTTACTCATTGTTCATTTATTCGGATTTGTTAGTTTTCTTTTTTCGTGTCGTAATAACTAATTATGTAATATTGATTTGCTTACATATGTATATATATACATTTATATGCTCTCACTTGTTTATATCCATACACATGTGCCAATATGGGGCGCCGTTTCTTTGTTCTGCCTTGCTCGTAAGGCGCGGGAGAGACAATCCGATGCTTACGGGGCAGCCTCAGCCCCGATCGCCCGCGTCCACGACACCCGCCTTCATCACCTCCGCCCTCCTGCCGCATTCTGTCTCCGCTCTCGGTGGTCTCCCTGACAATTCGGAAAACCTTGGCGGCGAGCGAGGTAGGGGAGTGAGAAGGAGAAGGCCCTCTCAGAAGGTGGCGGGGCTTCTCAGAAGGCGTCCGGCCTTTGACAAGTTTTCTGTGTCTTCGGGGACGGCTTTGGACACTTCTCAGAAGGCTAGCGGACTGCCGAGCTGTCTAAGAAGGCCCGCCCCTCGCCGAGAACAAGCGCAACTCTTCGAAATCTTCAAACCAGCGCGCGAGCCAAGCGTTGTTCTGGCGGTTTCGTGGGCAGTTTTAGTGTGGACCTCGAAGACTGAACATTTGGAGCGAAAACAACACGAGAACGAAGAGCCCTGTAGAGCTCCAGCCCTGTCCCGATGATCTTATCGACCGTTCGAGCAAGCACAGCCTTTCGAAATCTGCAAACCGGCGCCGCTGCCAATATCTATTTATCTATCTATATCTATTTATATATCTATATCTATATATATATATCTATATCTGTATCTATATCTATATCTATATCTATATATGTATATATCTATATTTGTATCTGTATCTATATCTATATCTATATCTATATATGTATATCGGGGGCCCCCAAACGGGGTGGTGACCACACCATGCGGTGAGTCGGTGGGGATTCGGGGTCATTGCATGGTTTTGGGACTCGAGTCGTTCTCCGAGGACGTCTCGGGCGACTGGGGTATTCGAGGTCCCTAAACCGTGCGGTGACGGACCGTGCGGTGAGGTCTTGGGGGATTTCGAGGTCACCGTCCGGTCTGTCACCGCACCGTTTCGGGGCTCCCTCCGATGGATACTTCCTGGGCCTCAGGGGAGGGTGGCGGTGTATGAATCAACACTGGGAGCCAGCGATTTTACACACCGCCGCCCTCCCTGAAGGTACATGCAAAATTCGCTAGAGGGTGTTCGTGTATATAGCTCTGGGAGCCAGCGATTTTATACACCGCCGCCCTCTCTGAAGGTACATGCAACATTCGTCGGAGGCTGTTTGTATACATTTATATGTATATGCATGTAAATACATATACACGCAATAATGTATGTATGCATGTATGCATGCATGCATGTATGTATGTATGTTTGTATGCATGCATGTATGTATGTATGCATGCATGTATTTATGTATGTATGTATGTATGTATGTATGTATGTATGTATGTATGTATGTCATGGATGTATGTATGTATGTATGTATGTATGTATGCATGCATGCATGCATGCATGCATGCATGCATGCATGCATGCATGCATGCATGTCTGTATGTCTGTATGTCTGTATGTCTGTATGTCTGTATGTCTGTATGTCTGTCTGTCTGGTTGTATGTATGTATGGATACATGCATGTATGTGTGTGTATATATATATATATATGTAGAGCGAGAGAGAGATTCGTGGCGTACGTTACCCGTGGCCTCCTTTTCGGGACCCACGCACCCCTGGGCTCCACCAGCTTCCGCCGGGCAGCGGCCCCGGGACGTTCCCACACAACATTCGATAGACGTCCTGGGGTCTCAGGGTTGGGTTCCTCTTGGACCTGCCTCCACAGTACATGCAGCTCTAGTTCTTAATAAGCTGAGATCCTTGGGTAATTCTGTACTTCGGGCTGATCCTGGAGTGACCTCCAAGGTCCCGAGAAGAAGCAGCCACTTTCGGCTTCCGGCCTTGCGCGGCGCCCACAACTTCAGGGCCGCCGTCTCGGGCGACCTCTTCGGGACGGGGCGGAGACTCACCGAGCGCGTTCCACTTCTTTCAAAGTGCCTACTCGCAAACTTATATGTAGCGTATCGTAGATCACCCATGGCGGATCCAGGCCGTTTGCGAATATACATGCTCTGCGAGTCGTGGAGCGTGCTCGTCTAAGGACGAGGACAAATCCGTTCCAGGGCGTTCTGGAGCGCTCTCGGAGCGTTCGGGAACGCCCGGAGGAGGCCGCGGCGCCCGAGACATCCTCCAAAGCCGTCGGATCTCAGAGATTTTCGATCTGTCCTCACCCAATTTTATCTTGTCTTGGCTTCGTCTTAACCTTGAACCTCGGCCCTGCGTGGAGCCCAGAAATTCTGAGCCGCCTTTCGCAAGCGACCTTGAGTCCTGGCCCAGCGTGGTACGTAGAGCATCTGATGCGCAATCCACGGCGACCTCGAGCCCTGGCCCTGCATTTAAGTCGGGCCTGTCCCTCTACAGGGGGAATATCAAAAAATAGTTAAACCATAGTCTGGGGACGATGCTTCGAGTATTTCCGGATATTTGTCGCGAGTATTTTTCTACTATTTTCCCCCCTGGAGGGGGATAGGCCCGACCTCACCCTGGCCCTGTGTGGAGCCCAGAAATTCCGAGCTGCCTTTCGCAAGCGATCTTATGACCCGGCCCTGCGTGGCGCCAGCAAGTTCTTGAGGCGCTGTTTTTTAAGGCGGCCTCGAGCCCTGGCCCTGCGCGGAATCCAGAAAGTCTTTCGGGGGCCCCCCACCACACGGGGTGGTGGCCACACTGTGCGGTGAGCCGGTAGGGATTCGGGGTCACCGCACGGTTTTGAGACTCGGGTCGTTCTCCGAGGACGTCTCGGGCGACGGGGGCCTCCGGGGCCCCAAAGCCGTGCGTTGACGGACCGTGCGGTGAGGTCTTGTGGGATTTCGAGGTCATTGTACGGTCTGTCACTGCACCGTTTCGGGACTCCAAAGGTCTTTGCCGTCGTTTAGGGCGACCTCGAAACTTGGCCCTGCGTGGGCTCCAGATCTTCTGGGCCACCTGTTGCAGACGACCTCGAACCCCCCAGTTCTGCGCAGCTCTTGAAGCTGTTGGGCTGAGGTGTAAGGCGACCCAGAAGCAAGTGGCGAGAACGAGTTGCAGTCAACATGATTAGAACGACGAAAAGGGACTACAGACATCAAAACTACGAAAATGGACTGAAACACGACACGTGATTAAAACTACGAAAAGGAACTGACGTAAGAAAAAGGAACAAAGGGAATCCATGGAACGAACACGATCAACGAGGCAAATCAAGTTTAGCATGTAAAAACGAGTACGAACAATTTAAGAAACGACCAGAAGGGAAACGCAAAAAGGGTCTAACACGGATCAAAGCGACTAAAAGGGAACCGACTGACGAACAAGGAGGAGGATGTCAGAGGGTAAAGAGGCCGATGAGAGAGGAAGAGCAGGAGGAGGAGGATGAAGAAGGTTCGAAGATGAGCGGAGAGGATGGTGGATGAGGGTGAGGCAGAACGGAGGGGGATGATGATAGGGCAAGATGAGAAGAGGTTGGAGTGGGGAAGTGAGGAGGACAGAGAACGAGGATAAGCAGAGAGCAACCAACACGACATAATGTTCATGATGAGGTCGACAGAGAACGGGAAGACGAAGAAAGGAGCTAATCTAAAAACGCTGAAAGCATTCGGGCCTTTATACAGCCTGGCGCCCCTCGTCCTCGTCCTCATCCTCGTCCTCTCGTCTTTCTCATCCCTCTTCTTCACCTGCAACAGGAATGCAGTTGCAAGTCCTCCGCAGCAGGAGTTGACCTGTCATGTCATGTGTGAACCAACCACGACAATAATCCAATTGCAAACCTGCCGCAAAAATAACTCAAGTGTAAATCCCTGGCAACGGAAACACCATGGTAAACCCGCCTCTGATTGTATATCATTTGCAGTTGCAATCTGTTTGGAGGCACATGAGAAACGACAACGTTGAACAATTGAAAAACTGAACTACAACGATCATCTCGTAACTGATATTCTCGGACCCCCTACAGAAGGGGCTAGAATTTTAAAGCCTCCGCAACAGCGGTCTAGCTGTAAATCCCTCGCACGGAGCGGATCCAATTATACGTTGATTTCGTTGATTTGTGCACAGCTGGAAATCTCACTTCAAGCTAGGTTCATAACCAATTCTCGTAATATTCCATTTTCCACATATATATATATAGATATACGTGTTTCCGTATTGTCAGGTTTTCAATGTTTGTAGTTCCTATGTGGATTCCTCCTGCAAGAAGAATACATTTGTTGAACGGACCACCACAGGAATTAGGAATTTAGTTGTTAACCCATCTCGCACGGAGCCTTATGCGATCGCGTCGGCATCCCGGCACTTCAGTATGTGGTGCAGTCCGCATCACATAATGGCAAGTGGACCCACGGTCAAGAGGATCCACAATGCCATCGCATGAAGATGTTTTCTGAGAAGACCCCGTAGCGGCGCATTGCGCACTTCCTGGATGCGTGCTCGACGTTACGCCCGAGCAGAAGAGATTGGTCCCAGTACGATATGACGCGAAGCATTTCGTACATACCTCTTCTATTCCGCTGGCAACTGCAATATTTCGTCGGGTTGCGACGACGACGCGCGAAGTTTGCAGCGACTGCGTTTGTGCACAACCACGATATGTTTGGCTGTTGTCAATTCAGGGGCTCATGCCACTGGGATAATGCGAGTACTGACGCTGACACGGGAAGCTTGACCATGCAACGAGAATCTTTGTTTCATTCCCATTTTCTTCTATGCGTGCTTGGCTGCTGCTGAGGTCTTTCTTCGCAAAGGTGGCACAGATACTAGCTAGCTTGGGGGTTGCGTTGCCGTTGGTCGTGCCGCATTTTGTACCGACCACGAAAACATCCTGGCGCCTGCTCAGGTACACTGGTCTTAGTGGATGTGGCGTTGTCCGTGACACGCAGACAATTTATCGTATTCTTGGAACCCTATATTGGTATCGTATTTCTGTCGACAAGGTAGTCATCCAGCAGGGGGTCGAGTACTCATTCGACAAGTGCGGACGGAACTTCTGGCGCGCGTCGTCGCATCCCGCACGCCTTACATTGTGTCGACGCACAGCTCGTTCAGCTATTCACACGCTTCCCCGGCTTGCTTCAATGGCTCGGGTACATACATTTGGCCCGATCCACAAGTTTTTTTTTGTTTTGCTGAATTCCTGTCAGAGTGCAGTCAGCATGACGCCAGGGGGCCCCTCTGGACCTACGCGGGGCAGAGGAAGATGGCAGCGATGATAAAGGCGCCGATGCCAACTTGCATAAGCGATTCACCGCCATGCAGTTCGAGAAGGAGTGAATGCCAGTGCAAGGGCTTGCGTATGTTCTACGAACAGGTCTTTGGTTTTAGGACATTGCACGGCTAGGAAGAGTTTGCCGACGCGCTTGATGATCGCACAGCTAGCTTTGCCCACTGTGCCAGAATAGTCCCAATGACGCAGAATAGGGGCCTCGGGTGCGTGTCGGGACCAGGGGCCAGGTTGGCGATGGACAAGTCCCGCGAGGCTGGAATGATGCTTTCTCGGCAACCTACGACGGAAAAGGCCGTTGGTATCATCACTGCGATGAAAGAGTATCTCGCCGCCCGTCTTGCGTTGCCTGGCCGCGCCAGTATTTGCAAATAACAGAGTTTTATCGCACTATCTTGCGTAGTGCTTTGCTTGAGAGACCGTGCGTCTGTCGAATCTACCGCTGGGGGGCGGCGGGCAGCGCGGCGCGCAAATGTTAATCCTACGGGCGAAATTTGCAGAAGTGGAGGTGCCCGACCGCGATTGGTCTAGCGACGACTTCGGGCCGACTGCAGTTTTGAAGTGCCGGAAGGATCAATAGGTCCCGGAAATTAATCCCGGTGCTGTGTTGCGTGCCGTGTTTGTGCAGATTTTGGTCAATTGCTTCATCGAGAACAATTTGTGAAGGTATCCAGAACATGTCTGGTCCATGCGTGTCCGCGAAGGCGAGCCCGCAAATTGCCGCTATTGATCAGAGCGAAGGCAGCGCTCATGAACGAACCTAGGAAGCTCCGTCCCCTCGCGAAGGGTGATTCCTACCTGTGCCGGGCAGTTCCTCCGATTATTGCAGCGGCACAAAGCGTTCCTCGCGTGCGTGGAGGAACGTGCCGTGCGCCTACTTTGCGCATCTGGTTCCTGGCGGCTATTGCGCTGGTTAGACCTTCGGGCCGAGGGCTCTTCTGGGTTCTGCAATTCCGAAGGCATTTTGAGCGACGCAGCGCTGGCGCGCTACGACGACGTGGAGTCTGCATCCGACTTCCTCAACCGTGCCACCTCGTGCGCTCTCGCGCGGGCGTATTTCAACTGCGTCGGCTTGCCGAAGTGATTTCGAGAGTTCTTTGCGTTGGTCGTGATGCGCGATGTCAAGGTCAAAGACTCAGTTATTGTTGGTTGAGTTTGAATGTGTTGAAGAACGCGCTTGCACAATTGACTCCGCACGCAGGGGTGCGGCGCGCGGGCTGCCAGTGGATTCTCCAGCCGCGAAGTTGGTTTTGCATCCGACTTGCTTATATCAGCTGCGATTTGCAGCTATCATGTCGCGCCGTGTCGGCGTGCGTTTCGTCCGCGGTGAAGGCGCCGCTTCCTTCGGCGGCGCGGGCCTGACGTGCAGGTTTCGGAGGCGACGCGGGGCTTCATCCCCGCCAGCTGGTGGATTTGCTGGCAGGTGTCCTTGCGTGCCGGCAAGTGCATGGCCAGCGCGTTGCGCAACCGATGGGGAGAACGAATGTCAGCCCGTCACGCGCGAACGCTAAGTTTAAATCCGCCACGCACATGGTACATCGCGGGCTAGTGGAGCGAGTTTTTTTTGAAACACAAGCGTGCGATTGAAGAATGCAAGAACGGAACGAGTTGTAGACAATTTGAATAGGTGGCAAACAAAGCGTTGACATTTCTGGAGTCCAACTGAGGGGCTCGAAGTGTATCTCCGCCGCACAAGGGAGCCAGAGGCAAATCCCCATTGCAAAAGGCTATTAACATCTTACGTGTTTGCTATGCGAATTGAATAACAGTCCAGAAGTAACGCATCTGACGGGAATTCCTGTTTGCGTTTTGGCCAGGGTGTTGCAAAGCAATTGTCCTGGTTAAACTCGTTTTGTGCCGCGCCATCAACGATAATTCAAGTGTAATTCCACCTCGCATGGGCTGTATTCGAAACCCGCCACAAAAGGGGCATTCTTCATCCACCACCTAAGGAAGGCAACTGACAATCACCGCAAACAAAAGACAATCTGTGTGTAAAACCGACATCAGGAATTCAGTTGTAAATCCTTCGTATAGGGAATCTACTTCTGCTGCAACACGAATGTGCCTGCAAACCCTTCGCTCGTGGAGTGTCAATGAACATGAAAGCTGGAAGTGTGGAGCAACCTTGAGACACATAAATCAATGACGCCTCAGGGCCCCTCACAGAAGAAAGTGCTAATCTAATTTCAAACCCGCCGCAAAAGAAATCATGGTGTACATCCGCGCAGAGAACCCAGGTGGCACTAATGCCACGCAGGAAACTTGGTTGTAAACCTGCCACCTAATGTCATATGATTGTTCAACCTGCTTTTCCTCCCCTCCTCCTCTTGCCCCTGAATTTTACCTCGCGTGCGTTTCCGTGACCCCCCCGAACACATCAAGTTTTTTTTTTTTTTTTTTTTTTTTTTTTTTTTTTTTTTTTTTTTTTGCCACGCTTCCCCTTAGGCCTGAGCGCCCCATAACTATTGATGTGTGCATATCATATATTTGTAAATCTCCCTCTGCCTTTGCCTTTGCCCATGCCTCTGTCTCTGCCTCTGTCTCCGCGCTTACCCCTGCCTCAGTTTCACCCTCACCTTAAGCCTCAGCCTCAGCCTCTGTCTCTCTGTCAGTATGTCTGTCTGTCTGTCTGTTTGTCTGTGTGTCTGTCTGTCTCTTTTTTTCCCCCATTCACCTGGGCTGGGCGTGGCCGCAGGCGGTGTGATGCGCAACGGCGTCGTGAGGGTTGCAGCGGGACCTGCCCAAACCGTGGCCGACTGCGCCGACCCGTGTCCCTTGCGCCGTTTCGCTGTCCGCTCTACTCACTCGGCGCGCCGCGTCGCGCGCGGGGAGCCCCAGTCGAGCCTGCCTGGAAGTCGCGGGGGCGGGCGGGTGTGGAAGGGGTGTTCCCCACAGGGGGAACGCAGTCTTCCAGCATCAGCCGGATGACATGCTCACCACCGTCGTCATGGCCATCTCAGTTTCGTGCCAGGGGGGGATTGGAGCGGGGGTTCAGGAGAGGCTCTAACTTGCCCGGGTGGGGCTGGCCGGGCGGGGAGGGACAGCTGGAACCAGCTTGCCTTTGTTGGGCCATCTCGTGGGCCTTTTTGTGGTTAATCTGGGGCCTCCGAAGGCAAAGTAGAGACCAGAGCGGGCGATGTTTGAGGAGTCATCGCGGGGCTTTTGCGGTCGGTCTTGGAACCGCACGAAGACCTTTTCTGGAACACTCTGGGCGACAAGCAACACACACGGTTGACCATCTTATGTGCTGGCAGTGCTTTCGTCACTGGAAGGCAGCGGTAAGAGTCCGCGCTGGACCACTTTGCAGGCTGTGCAGCATTGTGCGCACACAGTTTCTATGAGCCTTCGACCCATCCCGCCACCGTGCCCGTGTTGTGGGCCAGAGGCATCTTGGATTCTTGCTGGAGGTCTCTTGGGATGTCGCTCTGGGTCCTCTCGGGGGCCTCTTGGAGGCCTTCTGATAGGGCTCGTGGGGCCTCCAAGGGGCTTGTGGGCGGCCTCTTGGAGGCGTATTCGGGCCCTCATGTGCGCTTGAGAGAGGTTCGCGGGGGCATGTTCGTGGGAACAGGTTCTCAATGCCCCTCGCTTTCCCCTTCTTGGAACCCTCTTGGGGCGCTTTGGGAGGGCTCTTGGGCTGTCTTGGTGCCCTGCTGAGCTCTATTGGGCCCCTCTTGGATCGTCTTGCGGCGATCTTGGTGGACTTTTCGCAAGCCCGAAAAAGGCGAGAGCGCTAATATGTGTACAAAACATGTGGTAATCAATTAATTGAGTTTCTTCTCCTGAGGGTCTTCGTGGGGCCCTGTTGGGGCGTCTCGGAGGCCTCCTGTGCCGTCTTGAGGGGCGCCTTGGGCCGTCTTGAAGGGCGACTCGGGCCGGCTCCGGTTGCTCTAGGGCCGTCTCAGGGCCTTCCTGTGCCGTCTTTAGGCCCTCTAGGGACCCTCTTAGGCCGTCTTGGGGCACTCTTGACCTCGGGACAAGTCCAGCGGGCCCCTCTGGGAGCCGCGCGGGGCTCCCTCCACGACAGATACGACAATTTGAGGACTGAGCCCCTTGAGTGCAGAGAACTCGAACGGACCTGAAGACTTGCACGGCTCTACGGCCGCGATCTTCATGCTCCTAAAAGGCTACGGCCGACCAATCCAATCCCATTTTGATGACAAGGCGAAAGGCCATGCGGACGCCTACTACGCGTACCCCACCTCTGTCCATGCAGCGACACTCCACTCAGTACCCAGCGGCACGGGCAAGAAAGCCTCTGCCGTGGCCGCGCAGGTGAGAGGAGCCGACGGAGTTATCGGGCCAGGCCTATTCATCCCCCCCCCAGACGGGGCCTGCACGAGGATAAATCCATTCCAGAGGGCTCCAGAACTCTCTTATAGCGTTCGGGAAGGCTATGGGAAGGCCGCGGAGCCTGAGGCATCCTCCACAGAGCCGCCGGATCTCAGAGATTCTCGATTCATTCTCCCTGGATTTTATCCTCGTCCTGGCTTCGTGCACCCCTCTTCCTGGACTTTGTATCTCCTCACCCTGGATTTTACCCTCGTCCCCGGATTTTATCTTCCTGGAGTTTATTGGAGAGGTCTGACGGCCGGTGCCGCCGACCTTGATCGAAAGGGCTAGGAGTGGGGGGAGGAAGCCGAGGATGAGGAGGAGGAGGAGGAGGTAGGAGGAGGAGGAGGAGGAGGAAGGAGGAGGAGGAGGGGGAGGAGGAGGAGCAGGAGGAGGAGGAGGAGAAGGAGGAGGAGCAGGAGGAGGAGCAGGAGGAGGAGGAAGAGGAGGAAGAGGAGGAGGAGGAGGAGGAGGAGGAGGAGGAAGTGCATTTTTTGTGTGCCCGCTCGAAGAAAGTGCGCCCCGGGAGTGTGATATTCTGGCTTGGGACGTGCTCCCGGAAGAGGAAGAAGTGCATCTCGGGCGTGCCCGCTCGAGGAAAATGCGCCCTAGGGGGGTGGTATCTTGACTCGGGGCCCGCTCCCGGGACGCCTCTGCGGGAGGAGGAGCAGGAGGGGGGGGGGAAGGAGGAGAGGAGCAGGAGGAGGAGGAGGAAAAGGAGGAGGAGGAGGAGGGGGAGGAAAAAGAGGAGGAGGAGGACCAGGAGGAGGAGGAGGAGGGAGAGAGGAGGAGGAGAGGCAGCAGGAGGAGGAGGAGAAAAAGGAGGAGGAGGAGGACCAGAGGAGGAGGGAGGAAATGCATCCCGTGCGTATGCCCGCTCGAGGAAAGTGTCGCCCCGGCGGGCGTCGTATCTGCCCGGGTTTTGTCTCCCCCCCCCCTCCCCCCCCCCCTGCCTCGTCCCCGGATTTTACCTTCCTGGAGTTTATTATCCTTGTCCTGGAGGCACCACAAGCGCGTGCGACCGAGCCCGCTCCCAGGCGGGCACGAGCGGCGCAGAGGGTGGCGGAGGCGGAGGCTGGGCAGGCCGATCGCGGAGGGGGAGGAGGAGGAGGAGGAGGAGGAGGAGGAGGAGGAGGAGGAGGAGGAGGAGGAGGAGGAGGAGGAGAAGGAGGAGGAGGAGGAGGAGGAGGAGGAGAAGGATAATGCCAAAGGAGACGGAGGGACGACGGCGGGCCGAACGCGGCATATGTTTTCTGCTTTGTGTTTTTGTTCTTTTAGTGTTGCGGGGTTCCAAGTACATAGTTTAATCCATGTATGTGTGTGTATACCTATACGACCACCCTTCGGGTGATAAGGAGGTTCGGGGGGGGAGGAACCAACGTCTCACTCGATCGGTCTCACTATCGGTCTCACTATCGATCTCAGTATCGGTCTCGCTCGATCGATCTCCCTCGATCGATCTCACAATCGAACTCACTCGATCTATCTCACAATTGATCTGACTATCGATCTCACAATTGATCTCACCATCGATCTCACAGTCGATATCACATCCGGTCTCACTATCGATCTCACTATCGATATCACATCCGCTATCACAATCAACGTCATCATCATCATCATCAACAGCATCAACATCAACATCATCATCACCAACATCATCATAATCGGGACACCGTCTTCAGCATCAACACCAACATCATCATCACGGTCATCAGCATCATCGGGACACCACCGTCATCATCATCATCATCACCATCATCACAATCATCATCATCAACATCATCATCATCAGCATCATCGGGACATAGTCATCGTCATCATCATCATCAGCAGCATCATCATCGGGACACCATCATGACCACCATCGTTATCATCATCATCAGTATCATCATCATCATCATCATCATCATCATCATCATCATCATCATCATCATCATCATCATCGGGACACCACCATCATCATCATCATCATCATCTCATCCTCATCATCGACATCATCATCATCAGTATTATCATCATCAACATCATCGTCATCATCATCATCGGGGCACCATCATCAGTACCAGCATCCGCATCAACATCATCATCATCATCACCATCGGGACGCCATCATCATCAACATCATCATCAACATCATCACCATCATAATAATCATCATCATCGGGACGCCATAGTCAGCATCAGCCTCATCATCATCATCAACATCATCATCATCGGGACACAATCATACTTGGCTCCAACAAAAGTTTCTTTGGCAACTCGCAAGAGGAATAATATGTATGTAAACCCGTCGGCAAGATGAAAAGTCGCGCACGCGTGCTCAGTGTTCGCACGCACGCGATCCCAAGACGTCCCATGGCCACAACATGCTTCTAGGAATGCCTCAGGCCACGGACGAGAACGTCCAGAGGACCCAGGATGATGCCACCCCAACGCGATCCCGTCATGGATTCTGGACCGTCTCAGGCCGACTCGCAGATGACGAAACACATGAGCAACGCGTGACGCCGAGATGGCCCGATGGCAACAAGATGGATCCAAGCGCACCCAGGGTGGCCTCATAATGACCACGCGATGGTTGCGTGATCCAAACATGACCGGGATATGATCTCAAGATGACCTCCAGACGACCCCAACACGGCAATAATACTGCAACTTATGAGCCCCATCTTACTTCGAGCCGATCCCAGCATGGTGGGATCCGTGAACGGCCCGGGATTTTGGTCTACCCAATTTTTAATGGGTGGGATTTTGATCGTCCTGAACTAAACTTATAATATTAAAGCGGAATAAGCTAGGCGGGATCCCGCCCGGCCCACGGAGGAAGACGACATTGCTAGGCTTCGACGGGGGTAGGGGGTTCGGAAGGGGCGTCGTTTACTTCCGCTGACATTGGCAAGCCTTCCGGCGGCCTTCCCCCGTCTTCCGCCTCGCTTTACTTCCGTCGACTTCCGCCGGCCAGCGTCGTGATGAAAATTTCAGGAACTCTCAGTGGGCCGATGTAATCAGCATCATCAATATCAACATCATCATACTCATCATCATCGGGACACCGTCATCGTCATCATCATGATCATCAACAATCATCATGATCATCATCATCCTCAGCATCGGAACACCATCAGCATCATCATAATCATCATCGTCATCGTCATCACCATCGACATCATCATCACCATCATCATCGGGACACCATCATCATCATGTCATCATCATCATCGTCCTCATCATCATCATCATCATCATCCGCATCACCATCATCATCATCATCGTCATCATCATCATCATCAGCAACATTATCATCATCAGCATCACCATCATCATCATCATCATCATCATCATCATCATCACATCATCGTCATCATCGCGGGACACCGCGGGACACCGCGGGACACCGGCGGGGCACCGCGGGACACCGCGGGACACCGCGGGACACCGGCGGGACACCGGCGGGACACCGCGCGCCACCGGCCGCCCGGAAGAGACACATTTGGTCCGGCCGCGCCTCAGCCACAGGGACACCGACGGGACACCAGCGGGACACCGGCGGGACACCGCGCGCCACCGGCCGCCGGGAAGAGACACATTTGGTCCGGCCGCGCCTCAGCCACATGAGACTTTCCTCTCGCCGCCCACGCAAGCTTCGCCTCGCCCCGCGCGCGCGGCCGCACGAACACGAACCAGAAAATCGTTTCCCGTAGGGGGCTCTCCGTTCCACTTCGATCTCACCCTCTCACCTCCGATACGCGTGTACATGTATCCATATGTATATATATATATATATATCTTTATACAAATATGTAGCGTGAGAGAGGGAGAGAAAGAGAGAGAGAGAGAGAGAGAGAGCGTGCGTGCGTGCGTGCGTGCGTGCGTGCGTGCGTGCGTGCGTGCGCGCACGCGTGCGTGCGTTCGTGCGTGCGTGCGTGCGTGCGTGCGTGCGCGCGCGCCTGCGTGCGTGTGATTGCGTGCGTGTGTGTGCGTGTGCGTGTGTGTGTGTGTGTGTGTG
>CAUYUJ010021704.1:441837-451837 GCA_963575745.1 Prorocentrum cordatum | reverse complement strand
GCCCCAAACCCCCGTCGAGTTCTCCCGCTGGGGTCTCTTGAGGGCCTCTTGAGGGCCTCTCAGGCCTCTCTTGGCGGCCTCGGGGGCCCTGTAAGAATTGCCTCGGGAGCCTCTTGGGCCGTCTTGGACGCACGTGCGACCGAACATGGGATAATGCGTACGGTAGGTTTGCGTCGTGTCGACCGGCGGCGACCCCAGCGCGGGCGTTCAAGGTTGAACGCCGCCGGCGACCCAGAATCGATCGATGTTGAACGATCGGACGTTGCGGCAGCGGCCGATCTTTCAAGGTTGAACGATCCCTGCGGTGTCAAAAACCAACGCTGGGGTCGGCACGACACGAACCTGCCGTAAGTCATTCAAGCGTGTGTTCTTCTTCCGGGGTTTTGGCATCCTTGGCTGGCCCTCAGGGTCTCCACGACGGCCAGAGGCCCTCAAAGAGAGACGGGCCCCAAGGACACGTGGGACGTATGGACCACAAACCACGCGCCCAGGGCCACAATGCACATTGCGAAACAGAACATCAGAGCGCCCGTGTCTTCTGGACATCTTGGGTGTGGGTCCCTGAAAAAGTATTACAATCGTCAATCCAGAGAGCTCGCATCGGCCTGATGCCACTCCACTCAGTGCCTCTAGCACGAAGGTGGATCCGTCTCAGGCGAGTCATTGTAGGGTCACACCGCGCTTGAACTTATACCACACGGGCAGGAACTTACTTCACATGAGAAGGTGCGTTTTGTGTAACAACCCGCAGAACTTTCCCAGCATCGAGCACGCTCTGTTCGAAAGGGCGCAACGATGAGAACGAGGAGAGGGAGGTGGAGCGGGAACAGAGATATGATATCGACGCTGACCAGGAGGGTGGCGACGGTGAGGTGGAGTAGGATGAGCAGACGAGGAGGAGGATCATTTGGAAGGGCAGGATGAGGAATCATGGGCCCCAATACGGTCTCGTAGTGTCCCTATCTTGTAGGGCTATTCTCTGGAGTCCACTGCTGATAATTGGGCACCTATCTGGGTAGAGGAGGAGGGGGGGTCAGAAAGAGGATGATGCTGATGATCATGATGCTGCTGCTGCTGATGATGATGATGATGATGATGACGATGCTGATGATGATGATGGAGGTGGTGGTGATGGCGGTGGTGATGGCGGTGGTGATGGTGTTGTTGATGATGCTGCTGATGATGATGATGATTATGATGTCGATGCTGATGCTGATGCTGATGCTGATGCTGATGGTGATGATGATGCTGATGATGACGATGATGAGGATGACGCTGATGATGATGATGCTGATGCTGGTGATGATGATGCTGATGCTGATGTTGTTGATGATGCTTCTGCTCATGATGATTCTGATGATGGTGGCAGCGATGGTGATGATGAGGTGAGGTGGTGATGATGAGGAGGAGGATGAGCAGCCTGCTTCAGAGGAGACGAAGGGGTTATCACGATCATCCATGTCGGGGGCCGTTGAGTTCTCGTGGAGTGCTTGGCGCTCTGATGTGCACATGGCAGAAGCACTCGCGCTCTGCAGTACTGGCACGGAGGTGGCCAGATAGCTAGAGAAGCTGTTGGGCATGTCTGCACTCGCGCCCAGGCCTACAGCCTGGAGTTTGACCAGCAGTGGTCCCACTTCACCAGCATGATGGAGGTCTGGCGAGGGAGACTGAGAGGTAGAACGATACGCTGCGCTGGTCTTGCTGGTGTCCCTTCCCCTCCTGGTCCAAGGGCAACGGCATCGGTGATCAGCCTGACGGGAGTGTTTGCTGGGTCTCCTTTCAGGAGGAGAAAAACACACAGACACAATTAATCGGCGATTCCCAGGAAAATAAGGGAAAATATGGGAAGTGGGGGGGAAGACAAAAACCCAGAAAATATGCGAAAATATGAGGGATTATTTTTTTTGTGTCTATTTATTTGTGTGTCCTAATTTCCCTTTATCCTTTGCCTCACGCAGCCCCGCCTCCTTTCCTTGGCTCGCCTACGTGCCGCTCTCGCCGTCTTCCTCTTCGATGGCTTTCCATCGGCGCCACCCCAACACACTTGTAATATACACCTTAGGCGATGCTTAAGAAAGCTTAAATTTTCGGCCAGAGTCTCGATTATTCTTAATGTTTCAAGGTCAATCCTAATATTGTAATAGAAATGTTGGGTTTTAGTTCAAGTTCTGAGACCATGAATTTCTTAACCCATGATTTCTTAACCATTTCGCGTGGTGTAATATATGTGCGTCGCCCCCCCCCCCAGGGGCGACGCGCGCATCGAGAAATCTTCTTGTCTGTGCGTCCTGGCCGGCGCTTCCTGGCCCGCACCCCTGGGGAAACGAGGCACCGCAAGATGGGCATAACCAGATGCTCGGGCCGGACGCGCGCCTCCCGAGGTGGACACGCAGTGCCAAGCACGTCTCTGCGCGCCCCCTCCTCCTCCTCCTCCTCCTCTTCCTCCTCCTCCTCCTCCTCCTCCTCCTCCTCCTCCTCCTCGGGCCCCGCACCGCCGCCCCCCGCTCCTTTCTCTGCGGCTCCCCTTCGGCACGCGCGAGCCGGCAGCGACCCGCGGAGCCCTCGCAGGCACCGCTCGGGGGCCCGCCCTGGCCGGCCCTGGCCGGCTCGGCCCTGCCGGCACCCGCCCTCCCCCGGAGGCCGTCGCTGCGGCTGCCGGCGCCCGCCTCCCCTCGGGAGGGGGCCCTCGCTTCGAGCAGCGACGGAGCGCGTCTCCTCCTCCTCCTCCTCCTCCTCCTCCTCCTCCTCCTCCTCCTCCTCCTCCTCCTCCTCCTCCTCCTCCTCCTCCTCCTCCTCCTCCTCCTCCTCCTCCTCCTCCTCCTCCTCCTCCTCCTCCCCCCTTCCTCGGCCTCCTCCTCCTCCTCCTCCTCCTTCTCCTACTACTACCTCTCCTGTTCCTCCTGTCGGCCTGCCAGAGGAGGCTCTGAGGCCCGCTCGTGGTCTGCACGGCGTGTTCTCGGAACCTTCCTGGCCGGGGCTGTCTCTCAGAGCCCCGGATCATCTAGGGGTAACTCGGGTCAGGGCCAACTCGGGTTCGTTTTCTGGGATTCCGAGCCCGACCTGCCCCGGACCCGAGTTGCCCCGGATAGTTCGGGCGCCCAATGTCTCGTGTTCACACGTCGGATTCATGTTCTGAGCACATTGTCTCTGGTCTTGGAATATTGCTGTTGGGTTCTGAGAGCACGTCGTGGTAGGCCTGTGGTAATGCCTGGGCGGTCGGTCCCTGCTCGAGTTGACTTGGCGGGGGCCGCGCGCGTCCTTGGCCCGCCTTCGCCCGCGCAGCTCTGGAAGCTGAAGCCGCAGAAGCCGCACAGCGCGTTCAGCGAGCAGGCGGGGCACGCGGGGGAGAGCCACGCAGACGGCAAGGGGACGGGGCTGGAGAGGGAATCGGCGATGGCAGGCGATCGCAAACATGGACTAACGGGGCGTGGATTAGCGACGGGTCCTGCTTCCATTGGATTAGCGACGGGTCCTGTTTCCATGGGAAATCGCGGATTTGCGCCGCCGAGCGAGGCGGCACTGGCCGCAGTTTGGGGAGGGCACCTCCCCCGATCCATGGATTTGGCGACCGCGCGCCAAATCCATGGATCGCTAATCCATGTTTGCGCGCCCCCGACGATGGCAGGGCGTTCATGAGCAGACAGACGGCGCAGACTCGACGCGAGGAGGGCAGAACAAGGAAACACTCGCCTGGGGTTTCAAAAGCGGCATGGCCTGGAGGATGTCGCATTTGTCATATCATACTCGAAACCTGTGGTGAGGTCGGCAGCATCTGGCTCCAGAGTTGTCCGTGGTCTCGCTCGCCTGAACCGCCCCCTGCCCCCAAAGTGCGCCCCCAGCGGCATACCCAGAACTCCTATGTCGTTTTGTCCTCACAAGATTGACCCCCAGAGGTCTGGGCCCCTTCCCTGGGGTCAGCTTCTCGTCCTGAGTCGCTTTCTACGCTCCTGGGGCCCAGCACGCCCCCGCCGGGATGCCGAGAACGGCCAGGCATCCCCCGTCATGACTCTGTGCACGACAAGAGTCAGGAGGAAAAGAAACACACAGACACAATTAATCCTCGATTCCCCCCAAAATATGGGAAAATATGGGAAGTGGGGGGGAAGACAGAAACCCAGAAAATATGGGAAAATATGGAGAATCAGTTTATTTGTGTGTATTTATTTGTGTGTCCTGGGGCCCCTTCAAAGAGGAGGGGCACCGATAGAGGGGGATAGGCATAAGGGGGTGATGCATCGCCCCCGGATCGCCCACGGATCGCCGATCGGTCCCCGATAGCCCCGACCCGCCAAGGAGCGTGCGCATTCGCTCTCGTGGGCTTCTCGCCGATCTGTCGGCGACGTATCGCCGATTCCAGGTCGATGCTTCCCCCCCTGCGCCTGCCCCCTCCCCCCGGGTCGTGTCCCAGAGGATGTGGGGGTATCTCCCAGGGGGCCATGCCACCGAGCGCCGCGCCCGCCCGCTCCCCCCCCCACTTGGAAAAAGCAACTCCTGGGATATAAGATTCGGCGTCTGCAGGGGTCGAGGAGGAGGAGGAGGAGGAGGAGGAGGAGGAGTTCTTGTGGACTGGCCTCCCTTGTATGAAATTCGGCGTCTGCAGGGGTCGACCTGAGCGGTGTCTTGGCGACTTCGTGGGCCGCTCTCGTTCTGCCTTCGCTGTGCAGCGAGGGTGGCACGAAGGCAGCGCGAGGGAGAGAGCGCAGACAGACCGAGCACGAAAAACGCTGCTTGTGGCTGCAGCGCTGGGCGTCGGCACCGGCAGCTCTCCGTGGCCGAACG
Organism: Prorocentrum cordatum; assembly: GCA_963575745.1. Lineage (NCBI taxonomy): Eukaryota > Dinophyceae > Prorocentrales > Prorocentraceae > Prorocentrum > Prorocentrum cordatum. The sequence continues at coordinate 447,058 of CAUYUJ010021704.1, read as the reverse complement.
CCAGCCTTTTTTGGCACGGCCCGGCTTGATCCCGGGCCTCATCCAGCCTAGTCTCAGTATCGTTTAACCGACCCCCATCCACATCTTCATCCCCTTCGAGACCTCCATCAAATTGCCACCCCAGTTGGGGATACACCCCTCGAAACCCGAAGGGAACGGCCTGTATCCCCAGCTAGGGGGGTAAATCGGCCAGTGGGGCCCAGGCCACGCCGCTGGGGATGGGGATCGGTTACACGATGCTCAGTCTGGGAGTGTTTAGGAATGGCTGAAGACAATTCAGAGGTCAGCACGAATCGTGCCGTTGTCTTGGGGGGGTGGGTGTGGCGACCAGGGCCGGTAACGGCCTCCATCGCGAAACGAGAATTAAGCAACGTTTTCCAGGGGGGATGCACCCCGATTCGAGGGCAACGTTTCATGGGGGATCGGCTCGCGGTGGGATGGGCTCAGGGGGCGGTTCGAGGCTCGAGGTTTTCGGGCGTTTCCTTCGGTCCTCGGCGGCTTTGTCGCCTCGGGATGCCTCTCAGCGGCTGCGCCTCGCCGAGGGCGTTCTGGGTGTGGCCAGATCGTCCCGAACGGCCGCTGGAGAGCGGAACTATGGCCCAAACTCCACGGGGCAACGTTGGGGTTAGGTTGGACATTTCCTCCCACATGAGGGTTCGAGAAGAAAAATTAAAACATAGTCAAAATTTGAGCAAACATAGTCAAAAAGTCGTCCCCAGACTATTGCTTGACCATTTCTGAGTCTCCCCCCTGTACCCATCGGTCGTTGAATGTAGGTATGTTTGGATTCCCTCATTCCAATCTACTTTAAGCGCCTTCCTACTTTGATGTTCGTGTGGCTTCCCCTTTTCCGTCCGCCTGGAGGGGCGGACAGACGCCCAATCTATTTTCAACGCCTTCCTACTTCATGTTTCTACCTACTTCTTCCGACCGATGGGTAGAGGGACATGCCCGACTTCACGTCAGGCGGGGATCGTTCCCTCCTCAGGGGCCAGGGGCCGTCCAGGTGATGTTTCTGGCGCACGTGGCGCCCAGCTTCCCCGCCAAGGCGGCCGCCCTGCCTGGCGTGCTGATCGACTCCCTCGGCGAGCACGCCGAGGCGCCGCGTCTTGTGGGGCGTGGAGACGGGCGCTGGGCTGCGGGAGGACGCCTGCCTGCGCCTTGCCCGGGGGGGGGGGGAAGCTCGGGGCGCAGGATGCATCGGGCGCCGCGGTCGCTTCCAGAGACCTCCATAATGCTCCCAGGAGTCTCCGGCACGTCCTGGATCGATCCGCCCCTGCGCGTCCTGGGCCTGCCTGGCCCACTCTCGTCCTCTCCCCCTGCTGGTGGTGATGGTGATGTTGATGGTGATGATGATGATGATGATGATGATGATGATGATGATGATGATGATGATGATGATGAGTAGGAGGAGGAGGAGGAGGAGGAGGAGGAGGAGGAGGAGGAGGAGGAGGAGGAGGAGGAGGAGGAGGAGGAGGAGGAGGAGGAGGAGGAGGAGGAGGAGGAGGAGGAGGAGGAGGAGGAGGAGGAGGAGGAGGAGGAGGAGGAGGAGGGAGGAGGGAGGAGGAGGAGGAGGAGGAGGAGGAGGAGGAGGAGGAGGAGGAGGAGGAGGAGGAGGAGGAGGAGGAGCACGTTGCCGTGATTCCTGCTTCCGCGGCCCGTGGGTGGCGGCCCGTGTGCGGCGCCGGTGCGTGGCCGAGGCTCGGGGACCTTCGGGCGCCGCGCGTCGCCTCTCCGCGGGGATGCCGGCCTCGGGTGTGCCTTCCGAAGCGGCGGCGCCTCGCCGAGAGAGCGCGTCGTCTCTGTTTTTTTTTTGGGGGGGGGGTCTGGCCTACACCTTAGGCGATGCTTAAGAAAACCTAAGTTTTCGGCCAGGGTCTCGATGATTCTTAATGTTTCAATGTAAATCCTAAGATTTGAATCGAATTTTTGGGTTTTTATTGCAATTCTGAGACTCTGAATTTCTTAACCCATGATTTCTTAAGCAAGGGCTCCCACGAGGGCGCGAAGTTATTCGCGCTTCGCGCTTCGCGGTCCTCGTTCCTCCTCCTCGTCCTCCTTTTCTCCCTTTGGGGGGGCGGCGCGAGGGCGCGAAGTTATTCGCGCTTCGCGCTTCGCGCGGCGCGAAGCGCGAAGTTGGGAGCCCTAGAGGAGGGAAAGAAACACACAGACACAATGAATCCTCGATTTCCCAGAAAATATGGGAAAATATGGGAAAATATGGGAAAATATGGGAAAATATGGGAATCCTCGATTTCCCGAAGTTGGGAGCCCTTGTTAAGCATTTCGCAGGGTGTAGAGCGTCCCCCCCCACGGCCGCCCGAGGCCCGAGGTCTGGCCCAGGAGAGCCAAAGCCTCGCTCGACGGCCTCCTCCTCCTCCTCCTCCTCCTCCTCCTCCTCCCTCCTCCTCCTCCTCCTCCTCCTCCTCCTCCTCCTCCTCCTCCTCCTCCTCCTCCTCCTCCTCTCCTCCTCCTCCGCCTCTCTTCCTCTTCCTCTCTCCTCCTCCCTCCTCCTCCTCCTCCTCCTCCTCCTCCTCCTCCTCCTCCTCCTCCTCCTCCTCGTGGTCGTCGTCGCTTCCTCATGCGCGCCATGCCCCACGGATTCTTGTCTTTCACCCTCACCTTCGACCTACGCCTCGACTCCCCCTTCCCGCGCCTCCTCATTATACGAGGCGGGGATAATCCAGCACGCGCCGAGAGGGGGGGGGTAGTGTGCCGAGAGCGCGAATGGCTTGTTGATTGGCGTTAGGTCGGGCATGCCCCTCTGCAGGAGGAGTATGCAGAAATAGTAACAAAATAATGTATGGGGACGATCTTTCGACTCTTTCTGGCTATTTTTGAGCGTGTGTTCAGCAGACGGTGGCAATGGACAGAAGCCGCAGGAGATGGGCCGGGCGGGGCCCGTCCGTGTGTGACCAGGGCGCGTCTCTTGGCCGAGGCACCAAGCTTAAAGTAGGGCATGTCCCTCTACAGGAGGAATCTTCAAAAACAGTCAAACACTAGTCGGGGGACCATTTTTGGGGCTATTTCTGACCATTTGTGAGCATTTTTTGACACTTTTCATTTGTCATCCGAAATCCGCCTGTAGGAGGACATGCCCGACGTGAGATTCGCGCGGGCTTCGGACTCACGCAGAGTCGCAGCACGGGGGCGGTGGCAATGTTGTCTGCTGGATTCGCGTGGCCTGTATTTAAGCTCTGGCGCACCCCCCTCTGAGCAGAGAAGGCTATGCAGTCTTCCTTTAGGTCGGGCATGTCGCCCTACAGGCGAATGTTGGACGGACGATAAAAGGTAGTCTTAGAAAGCCATCAAAAACGGTCAAACACTCGTCCCCAGAGTATGTTTTTGACTATGTTTGAAGATTCCTCCTGCTGAGGGACATGCCCGACTTGAGTCTTCCTGTGCGATCGGGGCGGGGATGCACCATGGGCGTGACCATGGCACATCTCAAGAAGCAAGCGGTAGCCCTCCTTTGCTAGAAGCCCAGAGGGGGAGTTGTGGATCGGACTTTCGCCAGGTGCGTGTCTTCAGCAGACGGGCTGCCACTTCACGCCAACCTTGCCCCCGTGGTTCGCCACGGCCGCCCACCGCGCTCTGGCCCGGCGCGCCTGGCTGTTGCCGCCCGCCGGCTGCTCATCGTCGAATTCTTCGGCGTCTGAGCGTCTCTCCTTCCTCTCGTCGGCCTCCCACTTCCCTCCTTGCACTCCGGCCAATTCGCCAGTCAGTGCCCCTGCCTAGCTGTCACGCTGGTGCGGATTTCGCTGCCTCGACGCTGACGGAAAAAGTGTCCAGCAGACGGTGGCAATGGACAGAAGCCGCAGGAGAAAGGGGCGGGCGGGGCCCGTCCCGTAGGCGTTTTTCGTCCAACATCCGCGTGTAGGAGTCGGGGGTAGACAGAACCCCCAACAGTAACACGTCGATTAGTGAATTTTCCGTTTTCGGTTCTCGAGAGGGCGCCGTGGCCGTTATTTTCCCGGCTTGCGCCCGCCAGGTTTGGGCCTCAGGCCGTTCTCACCAAACCACGTTTTACTAAAGGGGGGCCTGTCCATCCCCGAAGGAGGACACGCCCGACCTAGACGAAGCTCGCACACAGGATGACGGGCAAGGGTCGATGGAGAGCGACGGGGGAGAAGAGAAGCTTGGGGAGTGGGGTGTGGGCGGTGCGTCTTGTCGGGTCGGGCGAAAGGGGGGGATAGCAAAGGGGGGGTTTGAGAATCAGCTCACGTAGCTGATTTTCCTGGCGCCTCCCGGCGCCGGGAGCGGCCATGTATCGAGGAATTGGCCCCTCGGTGAGGCCGAAACCAGCTGCATGCAGCAAATTTCGTAACCCCCCCTTTCCCAATCCCCCCCTTTCGCCCGACCCGATCTTGGTTGCCGAGCGGGGACGATGCTGCGGAAGGTTTCTTTTCGGGACTGCGGGGCGCTCCGGCTCGCAGCGCCGTGGTGGGTCATTGCGCGCCGGCGGGAGGCGCCTTGGCCCACGCGGGGCCCCTAGCAAGGGGAGCCGCGCCTCTCTCCCCGTCCAGCACGGGGCTCCAGGCGCAAAGGGGGCCTGGTGGTTTTTGTGCGTGTTGTTTTTAATAAGAAAACCTATGCGAGTCTCTCTCTACGACTCCTTCTCTCTCTCTCTCATTATTTTTCTCGATGTGTTTCCGTTTCTCTCTCTCTCTCTCTCTCCCTGTCTCTCTACATGTTTCCATTGTCCTGCGTCAAACCTGCGCCGATCCTTCTCCCACCTAGCCGAGAGCATTTGAAACCTTCACAACAGGAACCCTTTGGAAAGCACCACAAAGGGATTCCATGTGAAAGCCTCTCAACAGGAACCCTTTGAAAGGCACCACAAAGGAGTTCCATTGGAAAGCCTCTCAACAGGTCTTCATTTGGGAAGCGCTACAAAAGGATTCCATTTGAAAGCATCTCAACAGGATTCCTTTGGAAAGCACCACAGAGGGATTCTATTGGAACGCCTCACAATCGGAATCTGTTGGAAAGCGCCACAGAAGGATTCTATTGGAAAGCCTCTCAGCAGGATTCGTTTGGAAAGCCCCACAATGGTACCATTGGAAAGCCTCTCAACAGGATTCCTTTGGCAAGCCCCACAGAGGTACTCTATGGGAAAGCCTCACAATCGGATTACATTGGAAAGCTTCACAATCTGATTCCTTTGGGAAGCACCCCGAAGGGAGTCTGTTGGAAGGCCTCACAACAGGAACCCTTTGGA
>CAUYUJ010021704.1:416837-426837 GCA_963575745.1 Prorocentrum cordatum | reverse complement strand
TCTCTGTTCTCTCTCTCTCTCTCTCTCTTTCTCTCTCTCTGTCTCTCTGTATTTTTGTGTTCTCTCTCTCTCTCTTTGTCTCTCCTTCGCTCTCTCTCTCTCTCTCTCTCTCTCTCTCCTTCGCTCTCTCTCTCTCTCTCGTTCTCTGTCTCTGCTCGGCGAGTTCGAGCAGCCGTACTGGTATGTTGCCTCGCTCTCGTGCCTCCCGAGGCGGGCATCGGTGTGCGGTCTGGGGCGGTGCTGATCGCCTCTCGCCCCTCTGCCGGGGCGCCCTGACGTCCGCTGCTGCGGGCGGAGTTGAACCTCAGGTCTGCTTGGACCTCACTCGTTGGCTCGGGTCTCGCTCTCCCGAGCTCTTGCGTCGGATCCTCAGGTCGGGCACGTCCCTCTACAGGAGGCATATTCACAAATAGTTAACGATAGTATTGGGACGATTTTTTGTGTCTTTCTGACAAATTAGGGGATCTCTTTGGAATACTTTTTCCTCCAGAATCTGCCTGTAGGGGGACATGCCCGACCTCGACTTCACCGTATCCTGGAGTTTTCACGCATGCCCGAACAGAAGAAAGCGATGTCGCGTAGCTCAGGAGGGGAAGAAACACACAGGCACAATTAATCGTCGATTCCCAGGAAAATATGCGAACATATGGGAAGTGGTGGGGAAGACAAAACCCCCAAACATATAGGAAAATATGGGGAATGTATTTATTTGTGTCTATTTATTTGTGTGTCCTAAGTTCCCCTTTCAGTAGCGCTTGACGACACGAGGGGCCTTCGTCGTCGGCGCAGCCTTCGCACTCTGCGGTCCTTCGGCCCTCCGTCGTACCTTTGGTTGCCGACCTGGGCGGTCTACACCTTAGGCGATGCTTAAGAAAACCTAAGTTTTCGGCCAGAGTCTCGATTATTCTTAACTTTCCAATGTAAATCCCAAGATTTTGATAGAAGTTCTGGGTTTTTATTCAATTTCTGAGACTATGAATTTCTTAACCCATGATTTCTTAAGCATTTCGCAGGGTGTATCTTGGTTGCCGACCTGGGCGGTCTAGTGATGCTCCTGACAGGATGGGGTGGAGGGACCACATCAAAAGGGCGGGCGAAGGCAAGGGCCCGGAAGGCAGGCAAGCAGGGATGCCCGATCATTCACGAAGCGCTCACTCAAGGCATTCAAGGCAACGCGTGCCCATACAATCTCGAACACTTTTGGATTTCTGAGTGTTCGGCGCGCCTGGACTGGCGCGGCGCGGTGATTGTGACGATCACTATAGTGTTAAGTCGGGCCTGTCCCTCTACATGAGGAGTATTCAAAAATAGTTCAAAAATAGTCGGGGGATGATTTTTTGACCATGCTTGAATATATTTGAGTATTTTTGGGGGCATTTCTTTCCGTGAGAAACCCGCCTGTAGGTGGACACGCCCGACCTAACTATAGTGCTGAATGCGGTGGTGGACGGTGATGGTGACCAGAGGCTGTTGTGGCTGGGTGGCAGAATGTGACGGTGCGTTGGTAGAAGTCCGTCAGCGGTGGGGTGGCGGCTGCTTTTATCTTCCGGCGATCGCGAACATGGATCAAGGGGGCGTGGATTAGCGACGGGTCCCGTTTCCATGAAGATTCGCGGATTTCCGCCACCGAGCGAGGTGGCACTGGCCGCATTTTGGGGAGGGCACCTCCCCCGATCCATGTTCGCGCGCCCCTGATATCTGGTCACCTGAACATGAATATGACAGTTACAAGTCTCCGAGGCTCAAGTGCCCGAGGCAACTGCCCAAGCCCGACCAGAACAGGCCGCGGGCGTTTCTTTTGTGCTTACTGCCCAGGGCGGCCTTGGAGCTGACATTGTGACCGTGCATGGGATCGCAAATTGTGTGGGAAGAGCTGAGTGAGCATTCACTTGTCTTCGGCGCTTGAAGAAGTCATGTGATTTTTGGGCGGACTACGGAATCGACAAGTCAGCACGGTTTTCTGTCACTCCTGCCTTCTTCGGTGACTCGTGACCTCCGTCACGCGAGGCTGCGTGCCAGCGCTTTGGGCTTCCCGTGTGCCCCCCTTCTTCGTTGATCTGCGGGCTGCGGCCAGGGGCGCGCGCGGGCGAGCGGTTGTGCTCACGCCGTCTTGGAGTGAGCCCGATCTTGCCCGGGCGTCCGGGCGCCCGGGCGTTCGTGGGCGTCTGGGCGCCCAGGCGCCCGGGCGTCCGCCGGCGCCCGAGCATCTGGGCTCGCGGCTCTGCAGGTGCCCCGGGGCGCCCCGGGCGCGTCTGGGCGTCCGGGCGCCCGGGCGTCCGGGCACCGACCTGGGCGCCCGGGCGCCCTGGCTGGGCGCTCCAGGCGTCTGGGCGTCTGGCCCGCTGGGCGCCGGGGCGCCTGGGCGTCCGGGCGCCCGGACACCCAGACGGCCGGACGCCTGGGCGTCCGGGCGCCCGGGCGTCTGGGCATCTTGGCGCGCGGCTCCTGGGCGCCCAGCTGGGCCGAATCATTGCTAAGGAAGGTGTAGGATGGAATCCTGGATCATGAATGGAGCACTGAATGAGAATTTTTACAAAAGGAAGCTTGAATATGAAATCTTTGCTGAGGAATATATGCTAAGGAACCCTTTTTCAGAAATCACAAGGACAGAATATTTTCAAAAAGGAATCCTTAGTGATGGACCTTTATTAAGGAACGCTTTTATAGGATCTTTGCTGAGGAGTCCTTAATAAGAAGCATTTACAAAAGGAATCCTTCGCGAGGAACCTTTTACCGAGGAATCCTTTATAAAGGATTATTTCCGAAGGGATCCTTAATACCGGATACCTATTAAGGAGTCATAGATATGGAATCTGCGCTAAGGAATCCTTCGTGAACGATCTTAGCTGATGAATCGGTAAACCAAGTAATCGTTATGGCGGATTTTTTTGTATAAGGAATCTTTATGAAGGAGTCCTTCTTTAATACGGGATCTTTACCTCGGAATTCTTAGTAAGGAATGTTTGCAGATGAATATCAATGAGGAATCTTTATTGCGGGGCCCGCACTAAGGAATAGGCACAAGAGGGTGTATGAAGGATCCCCTAACACGTATAATATTTTCGAAGGAATTTTGAAATAATGGAGATGTACGAGGGACCCTCAGTAAGGAATATAATTTACATACTCTTTAATCGTGAAGCTTTACGGAAGACTCCTTAATGCGGAGTCTTCACGAAGGAGTTCTTCGTGAGGAGCCTTTAAGGAGCCTTTAATTCGGAGTCTTTATTGAGGAAGCCTTAAACAGGCATTTGGATTAAGGAATCTGGAGTACGAAATCTTTAGACAGGAACCCATATTAAGGAATATTGGCTGCTGGTTTCGTAGTAAGGAGCTTTTTCTGCTTGTTTTTAAAACCATTTTCCATACGTATAGATATAACACGTTAGGGCGTAATCCTTAATATGGAATATGTACTAAGTAATCCTTTGAAAAGGAATATGTACTCAGGAATCGTTCAGGAGGGCCTTGACTAAGGAACCCCTATCAAGGAATCTTGAATGAGGAATCTGTAGTCAGGAACCTTTTACCAAGGGATCTTTGGGCTGTCGATTGGACTGCAGTGCGTCGCAAACGATTGCAACCTACATGGTTGCAGTCGCTTCGGTGGAAGCAGCTGGAATGCAACCCATTGGCTTTCAATCGAGTCGGTGCCACCCCTTTGGCTTGCTATCGAATTGGTTACAGTCGATTGGATTGCAAGCGATTGGGTTGGAGTCGAGATTGGGTTGCAACCGATTGGGTTGCAGCTGACAAGATGGCAACATAACGACGAACAGGAGAAGGGAAGGGGGAAGGAGGATTGAAGGGATGCAAGGATCATGTGTATGATCATGTGGGGGGGGGGAGGCGAGCAGAAGTGTGTGTGTGTATATATGTATAGACATATCTGCTCATATATATATATGTATATATATATATATATATATAGATGTAGGTGTGTGTGTGTGTTTCTGCATATATATATATGGATCTATGAAAAAGTGTGTATCTCCGCGCTTCACGCCGGCGGTCTGGGCCAGGAAGGGCCCATCCTCATCCACGGGGGGAGGTTCCCGCGCGGCAGCGCGGCGGCGGCCGCGCCCGGCGCGAGGCGCGCGCCGCGCGGGAGGCGCGCGAAGCCGCGTGGCCCCAGGAGCCCCCCGTGTAGGCCTACCGAACAATGCTCTAAGAACTTCTTTCGGAAGCCGGGCAAGGGCTGCCAAATCCGCGGCTGCTAAAATCGACCTCCGGGAAGTTGTCTTCGTCCTTCCGGGAAGAAGCCCGTTGACTGTTTCGCGTGCCGCGCCTCATTCCGGGAAGTTTTTTTTACATTCCGGGAGGGCCGTTTTAGCAGCCACGGTTTTAGCAGCCCTCGCCCAGCTTCCGATTCTTGTGGTTTCCATAAAATGTTCTTAGAACATTTCTGGCTGGGCCTGCCGTGTTTTCACCCATCGGGTTCATGTTCTGAGAGCATTGTTGTTTTTGTTTTTTTTGAACGTTTCTGGGTTCTAAGAGAATTTCGTGGCAGGCCTATAGAAATTCTGGGACGGTCGGTCCCTGCTCAAGGGAGGGCGTCTGCCCAGGCGTTCGTCTCGCGAGGCTCGTCTCTCAGCGGATGAAAGCCCGGACCTCCTCGCGTTGTGAAAAAAGTAGGACGCGAGGTTTTTCGCCGTTTTCAGCCTTCGGGGGCCCTTACCGGGCTTCTGGAGTGTCAAAAAACGATTCAGGATGAAGAGCCGGTCCCGGGGAAGGGGTCCAGACCTCTGGAAGTCGACGTTGTGAAGAATCACGACGTCGGGGGCTTGGGGAAAAAGGTACCCGTACCGTTGCCCTTCCCTTGTTTTCGCCTTCTTCAGCCTCCTGTGAGGGCCTCGCCGCCACCGCCGGGCTCGCCTCGAAGTTCCGGTCAGGGCGCACCCCGGGAGAGGTCCGGGGAGCACGGGTATCAGTACTTTTTCACTTTCCCCTCCTCCTCTTGGAGGAGGAGGAGGAGGAGGAGTAGGAGGAGGAGGAGGAGGAGGAGGAGGAGGAGGAGGAGGAAGAGGAGGAGGAGGAGGAGGAGGAGGAGGCGGAAGAGGTGGAGGAGGAGAGGGGTTGGGCAAATCTCTGTGAGCGAGCCGTCTTTCGAGGGACAGAAGAAAAAAGATGGGTGCCAATGGAGGCGAGCCCGAGCGCGTCAGGGGCCATGCGCTCCTGTCCGTGGCCGGGCGCGTACCTCCTCTGGGGGCCCATTTCGGTCCGATCGATGCGCTTCGAGATCGTTTTGTGGCCAGGCCGATCCGATTTTGATCCGATCGATCCGATCGATTCGACTCGATGTCGGTCCGGTATCGATTTGGCCAGGCCGATCCGATTCGAGATCGATTTCGGTTTGGCTCTGATTGATCCGATTCGATCCCGATTCGACGCCTTCGTCCAGACCGATCCGATTCGACCTCGATCTCCTGGCGATGCGATGCGCCCGAGTCTTGCAGGGCGCTGCTGTGCCTCCGGGTGCAGCCGGACCGGTCCGATCTCGGCTCCGTGCCGGTGCGGCCCGATCCGACGCGCGCTCCGCTTCGAGCCGATGCCCCGAGGCGATGCTGGCCGATGCTGCCGCCCGGGGTGGCTGCGTGCTCGGGGGGCGGTGCCCGCGAGCTGCTCCCATGGCGGGAGGGCGGCCGCGCGCGACGGGGAGGAAGGATCTCGAGGAGGCCGACGCCCGGTGGCTGGCAGGCCCGGTGTTTGGCCCAGGGGGGCCACTCGAGAGTCACCGATCGGGTTCCACTACTCGCGTAGTGCCTACTCGCAAACGTTCGAACATCACAGGTTCGCCTCGATATGATGGATTGTAAATCCCCCGCGGCGGGTCCAGGCCTTTTGCGAGTAGTCCAACGCGCCTCTGGAGACTGGAGAGGGGGCGTTTTGCAGCAAGTCATGGGAGCCTCCTGTGTGTCCTAGCGTTGATTTGGTGTCGAACTGCTTCCATTTGGGTCGATGAGCGCAGACTGGAGTCGGTGGGCGCAGATTCGCAACAGCCAGCAAGATGGCGTGGGAGGCTCCTATGAGCTGTCACCGAAGGAGCGGGCCTCTTTCTCTGCCGTGGACGTCGAGATGCTCGAGGAGCCGAGAGGGAAGGACCAAAGACATAGCCGAGGAGCCTCCAGCCCCTCCAGTGCCCGAAGTTCCTTCCGTCTCGGCGCTCCGACTGTGCCCCTCGTCCTTCTGCTTTCGCCCTTCGCTTCGTCAGGGGGAAATGGCGGGCGCACTGGGAGGGACACGGTCGTCGTGAACTTGATGAGCTCCGGCCTGCTGCATCCCGACGTGAAGTGTGCAGCGGTACCGACCCTCAGCAAGATGCCGTCCGCCATCTGCCCTCGGTGATTCCTCTCCAGAGTCCTGATACGTGTGCTGCTCTCTTAGCCTCTTGCAGCCGCATCGCTTTTTCATGCTGATGATGTCTCTCACACTCAGACCTCCCGCCCGGATGGCTCCAGGCATTCACCAGATCGGAGCTTTCACAACATCGTGAGCGTTGGTTCTTGCATTTCTGTGAAATGCCAGCTGCTACACGCGCATACACATGCGTTTTTTTGTTTTGTTCTGTTCTTTTTGCCCAGCGTGCCCCGTGGGCATCTGTCCGGTGGACACACGACATAGTGGAGGCCCGTGCCGTCCTTTCGACTAGAGTGCCCAAAGGCAATGTTGCCAAAGCAGCCCTCTCGTCTAACCTGCGTGCTCGCATACCGTCGTGCAACTCTGGGCGAGTCGTTGCTGTTGGGGCTGCTTCAGGCTCTCTCCGAGCTCTCGTGAGTCGTCCGCTGACTATCTTTAGGGTCGTGGAGGAGAAGGAGTGAGAAGGAGGAGGATGAGGAAGAAGAAAGGGAGGATGAAGACCGGAAGAGGAGGAGGAGGGAGGAGGAGAAGGAGGAGGAGGCTGATGTTTGTCAAGCTAAAATGACCAGGAGCAGAAGGGAGAAGGGAGAAGGGAGGAGGAGGAGGAGGAGTAGAGGAGAGGAGGAGGAGGAAGAGGAGGAGGGAGGTGGAGGAGGAAGGGAGGAGGAGGAGGAAGAGGGAGAGGAGGAGGAGGAGGAGGAGGAAGGAGGAGGAATCACTAGGAGGAGCGAGGAGGAGTGAGGAGGAGTGAGGAAGGAGGAGAGAAGAGGAGGTGAGGAGAGGAGGAGGAGAGGAGGAGGAGGAGGAGAGAGGAGGAGGAGGAGGAGGAGGACGGAGGAGGCAGGAGGAAGAAGAGAGGAGAGAGGAGGAGGAGGAGGAGGAGGAGGAGAGAGAGGAGGGAGAGGAGAGGAGGAGGAGGAGGAGGAGGAGGAGAGGAGGAGGAGGAGGAGGGAGGAGGGAGGAGGAGAGAGAGGAGGGAGGAGAGGAGGAAAGAGGAGGAGAGGAGGAGGAGGAGGAGGAGGAGAGGAGGAGGAGGAGAGGAGAGGAGAGGAAGAGGAGGAGTGGAGGAGAGTATGTGGAGGAGGAGGATTCGCGGAGAGGAGCAAGGGGAGGAGGAAGGCGAGACGTCCGCGCCGCTTCTTATAGGCGCGGCGGCAGGCGGTCGGAGGCTGATGAGGCAGCGGGGGCGGAGTGCGGAGGCGGGAGGCGAGGCGGAGGCGGAGGCGGAGCGGAGGCGGAGGGCGTAGGCGAGGAGGAGAGAAGGAGGAGGAGGAGGAGGAGAAGAGGAGGAGGAGGAGGAGGGCGGAGTAGAGGATGATGAGCTGAGGAGGAGGATGAGAGGATGACGGGAGGAGGCGGCTAGGATGAGGAGAGCGGAGACGGAGGAGAGATAGGAAAGGATGAGGAGGAGGCGGAGGAGGAGGAACGGAGGAAGGCTATGAGGAGAGATGGGAGGAGGACGGAGGCGGCGGCGGGAGAGGAGGATGCGGAGAGGAAGGAGAGGAGCGCGATGAAGATGAAGAAGCGGTGAGGAGGAGAGGAAGGAGGCAGGAGAGAGGATAGGTAGAGGAGGAGGAGAGGAGGGGAAGGAGCAGGAGGAGGAGGAGGAGGAGGAGCAGGAGGAGGAGGAGCAGGAGGAGGAGGAGGAGGAGGATGGCTGATGTTGGTGAAGCTAACGTGACCACTGGGAGCTGCGCGGCCCTGCCGCCAGGTCGGCGCGCCGAGCCGCCCCGAGCTGCCCCAGGGGGCGGCCCCTGGCCGCGAGAGGTTGGGCGACCTCGTTGGCGTGCCCACCCCTCGCTCCCGACTCCTCGCTGCTCTTCGGGTGGCTGCCCGGAAGACCTTGCTCCTGACCTCGTTTGCGTGCCCACCCTGGCTCCCGACTCCTCCTCGCTTCTCTTCGGGTAGCTGCCCGGAAGACCTCCCTGCTTACATCGAATAAGAAGAGGAAGACGGCATAAACATAAATTCTTGGCGCTCCGCGCGGACTTCTTGGATCCGCGCTGGGTCCCCACTGGCGGCGCCTCCAACGCCGCCCATGGCGCGCTCCGCGCGCCAGGGAGGGGGGTCCAGCGCGGATCCAAGAAATCCGCTCGGAGCGCCAAGAGTTTATGTTTATGCCGTTTTCATTCTTATAGATTCTTCCTTGCTTCTCCTTGGGCGGCTGCCTGGAGGACCTCCTTGCTTACAGTGGAAGCCCATGCCAAGAAACACCCTGCTTGCCTCCAGGGTGCCCTTGGTTTTTTGGGCTTTGGCTTGCTATGGAAAGCGCGACGTTCCCACACCAAACATCAATGGACGTCCTGGGGCCACAGGGTTGGATTTCTTGTGGAAGGTTTCTTGTGGTCGAGCTCCTACTGTAGGTGCGTTGTGCGTGAGAGTCATTTGAATCATCAGTTGTTGTTTTCCTGGCTATTCACGTGTACTACTTCTTATTAGTGGTCGGTGGTTGCTACTAGACTCGGCAGACACCAATGGACGCCAATAAGCACTAGCATGCGCCAGTCGGCGCTAAGAGGCACCACTAGACGCTAAGAGGGACATTTATACATACTAATCGGCGCCAGTAGGGCGGAACCTGTCCTGAACTCGCTCTTACACAAGGGCTCCCTCGAGGGCGCGAAGTTATTCGCGCTTCGCGCTTCGCGGTCCTCGTTCCCCCTCCCCCTCCTCCTCGTCCTCCTATTCTCCCTTTGGGAGGGCGGCGCGAGGGCGCGAAGTTATTCGCGCTTCGCGCTTCGCGCTTCGCGGAGCGCGAAGCGCGAAGTTGGGAGCCCTTGTTACACATGATGCACATAAACTTGCTGCAACAGCCAGGCTCGGCGCGAGAAGCTGGGAAAAGGACATGGATCGGGAGGGACGCGGGAGCTCGCTCTCGAGTGTGCTGCTCGGCATCTTTGATGGGACTGTTTTCCACCACCACTACCGTATCATGGAGGGGAGGAGGGGGAGGAGGAAGAGCAGGAAGAGGGAGAAGGAGGAGGAGGAAGAGGAGGGGGATCCCCTGCCCCTTCCAACCTATGGTAGTGGTGGTGGGAAGCAGGCCCATGAATCTTGAGCAGCAGCCGGCGAGAGGGAGGCTGGTCTCAAACTGGGGCCGACGAGCGTCGTGTGGTCGTTTTTGTAGCAAGCGTTCTGCCGATCGGCGCGGGCCCGCGCTCCCGCCCCTCCCCCCCCCCCTTTGGAGCAGATCTTGACTGTTTTTGGCGCCTGTTTCGAGCGTGCAAAAAGGATTGCAAACAAGGATTGCAACAAAAGCCCTTCGAGCATGTAACAAAAATGGTTTTTTTTGCAATCCTGGGTTTTTCTGCAATCCTGCGAGTCTTCCCTCCTAGGACGCACTGCCGCGAACGGTCGCACCAAGCAGGGGTCCAGGGCCAGACCCCCCCCACCCCTCCCCCTCTTCGCTCAGTGTCGAAACGCCGAATCAGAAGACGCTCACCATGCCGAAGGACGCGCGCGAGGATGGCCGGGGCGGGCCGGGGCGCCCGAGGCTCTGGCCCACCTCTTCCTGGGCAACAGGACGAAAGGCACGCCCCGCCTCCGCTGCGCGGGCACGCGGGAGCAGGGACCAAGGAGGAAAAAGCACACGCAGACACAATGAATCGTCGATTCTCCCTCCGGGAAAGGATGGGAAACCTCT
>CAUYUJ010021704.1:361837-411837 GCA_963575745.1 Prorocentrum cordatum | reverse complement strand
TGGTTGCAAGTGCTTCCTGTCGTTACGGCGAGCAACCGCTGGAATGGTGAGGGTGTCGTAGGCTGGTACGGTGATAATCTTTCGTTTTCCCAGTCATTTTGTGGCGGGGGGTCCTCGTTTTTAGGAGACAACGTCCCGCGTTCCCTCTCCTCCTGTCCTCTCCTCTTCTCTCCTCTCCTGTCCTCCACATTTGAACAGTGTGGGTACTACCCTCCTCTCTTCCCAGACTCCGTCCACCCCCTTGCGGCCAGTCCTTCGCACTCCTCGCGGCCCCGCAGGGATCTCTGCGTCGAAGGCCCTCGTGGCTGCGGGCGCATGGCAGCACCGCGCCCACTTCGACACACCCCTCATGCGTGTCGTGCCCCCCCCCCAGGGAGCTCCACAGGAGGCCCCAGTGGCTGCTTTCGCACTGCGGCGCCGCGCGTTGTTCGGTACGCCCCTCCTGCGTTTCGCGGCCCCATGAGGAGCTCGAGTAAGGGCCCCACAGTTGCGACGTTCGCACGGTAGCACCGCACCACTTTCGGCACATCCCTCACACGTTTCATGGCCCACAGGGAGCTCCACCGAGGGTCCCATTGGTTGCGTGCGCATGGCGGCATCTTACCCAGTTGACCGCACTCCTCACGCGTCTCGCGGCCCCAGAGGAAGCTCCACCGAATGCCCCAGTTACTGCGCTCGCATGGTGGCACCGCACCCACTTTGACACAGCCCTTGCACGTCTCGTGGCACCATAGGGAGCTCTCGCGAGGGCCCCGCAGTGGCGACGTTCGCACGGCAGCACCGCAGCAATTTCGGCACACCCCTCACACGTTTAGGGATCGCAACCGAATGCCACAGTGGCTGCGTTCGCACGGCGGTACCACTCGCATTTCGGCACACCACTCACACGTTTCGTGGCCCCGCAGGGAGCTTTACTGAGGGCCCATTGGTTGCGCCCGCATCGCGTCATCGCACCCACTTCGGCACACCCCTCATAGGCTGCGTGGCCCCATCGTGAGCTCCACCGAAGGCCACGGTGGCTGCGTTCGCATGATGGCACCACACGTCTCGTGGCACCATAGGGAACTCTCGCGAGGGCCCCGCAGTGGCGACGTTCGCACGGCAGCACCGCACCAATTTTGGCACACCCCTCACGCGTCTAGTGGCCCCATTGGAAGCTCCACCGACGGCCCCGGTGGTTGCGTTCGCATAGCAGCACCGCGCCCACTTCGACACACTCCTCACACTTGTCGTGCCCCCATAGGGAGCTCAACAGAAGGCCTTAGTGGCTGCTTTTGCATTGTGGCACTGCACGCATTTCGATACACCACTCACACATTTTGTGGCCCCCGAATCGGCTCCTCCGAAAAGGATTCTAACAACCGCGCTACTCACAACTGCGTATGGATGAGTTCTTCGCCCGGATAATGTTTTGAAACGGAGGTCGACGATCACATCAATATTCGACGGCGTAACGTTACACATGACAACGTGTTTGGAATTGAATCGCCCCCCGTTAATGTATCTGGAAGAAGCGTCAATAAACATGCGTGGCGCCACAGCGAGCGTACGTTAGCAAACACTCACCGCCATTCGGAAAGCTGGACGTTTCAAGCGTTCTTGTTGTAAGTCGGATGGGTGTCCTTGTCGTGCAGAACTTTCGAGCAACCGCCTGGATCGTCATCTGGTATTCCCACTTTCTTGCAACTCTCAGCTATTCGGTTCCTATTCCAATTGTCTCTCATAAGTTTCTGAATTATCGGAGTGGAGGTGCCTGTAAGGTTTTGATTATTTTCCGTGTCGGTGATTACGGCAAGCGGCGAGGAGAAACACCACCGCACCCTACGAAGAGATAGAGCTTCTACTTCTTCAAACGGGCCTCGAGTCCGACCCCACTTGTTCGGTAGCTTGGCGACGATGCCCTGCACGAAACCGCTCTATTTTGGGATGGGCCATTCCCTTTGCATCCCTGTATCCGTGTGGCTCTTCCACGCCATGGTGGACCACTGCAGAAACAAGGGCTCCCATGAGGGCGCGAAGTTATTCGCGCTTCGCGCTTCGCGGTCCTCGTTCCTTCTCCCCCTCCTCCTCGTCCTCCTTTTCTCCCTTTGGGGGGGCGGCGCGAGGGCGCGAAGTTATTCGCGCTTCGCGCTTCGCGGAGCGCGAAGCGCGAAGTTGGGAGCCCTAGAGAAATGTGGCCACGGTTTGCTTCCACAGAGGGTCGTCCGAGAAGTGCGCGGAAAGACTTTTGGATCTGCCCTGGGATTGGCTGCCCGCAACCCTAATCACCACCCACCAAACCACCCCAACCCAACCCGAAGGCTCAAATTTACCGTCGATTTCCAGTGGGGGGGGGGGTCGGGGAACATCGAAAAAACACGCGTGGAACCCTTACCCCCCCCAACCCGAAATTCGGGTCTTCGGGTTGGGTTGGGGTGGTCTGGTAGGTAGTCACTAAGGGACTGCGTCTCCGCCTGGTCAAGTTCCAGGGGATTGAGCCCGAGAATGTCTGCCTCACAGAGCCCGACAGCCTGCAGCTCTGCGGCACACACATTTTTCATGTCTGCGCCTGCCCTACGTCGGGCACAGGACTTCTTGTTCCTGCTCTGGAGGTTGGCCAATCGAGATCTTAGAGTTCTTCTATTGCCAGTCCTTCTCCTCAGTACTCCGTTTGTGTAGACTGTGCTGCCCAGATTCGTTTGCGGCTAGCTCGTTCGCCAGCTTCGGGCCTGCATACATCCCGAAAGTTCAGACGATCATTTTTGTGAGCGCTGGTGTGTTGGCTAGGATGGCAGACTTTCTATCTGCGACCCTGCGTCCGAGTTCTGTCCAAATGGTATCTCACAGAGCTGCTGCTCATTTTGCCAGCATGCTCGCTACCTTCATGCTCCGCTCCGGTGCCTGAACGAATGCATCGTCATCAACAGGAGGATGAGGAGTTGGCTGAGGAGGAAACGGAGGATGAGGAGGAGGAGGCTCTGGCTCTCGCCTTCGGACGGTCCTCGATTAGCGCGTGTGTGTGGAAAAAGTGCAGCCAAATTGCCAGGAATGGCTTCGATATGTAGTGGCATGCGTGCTCTATGCCTGTATATGTAAACCGTCCGGCGCTCACAGCTACGTGCTTTGTGCTTCCCCCCGCCAGGACAGGCCCCGCTCTCCGAACTCAGCCCCTATACAAGTCCGAGTGCGGCCTGTGCGCATGGCAGGAGCTCCTACCGCGCCCTGGAGCTGGCCCCAGCGGCGGGCTCCCTCCCTCACTTACGGCCTCCTCCTCCTCGGCGGCCTCGCTTCTTCCCAATCTTGTAGGCGAGGTTGCCCACAGGCGCCCTCCCACTGCGGAAGGCTGCTCCGTGCGCCACCAGCGCCGTAGAGAGGAGACTGTTGACCTGCACCAGGCGCGCCGGCGGCGGGGACAGCCCCGGCGCGAGTTCGAGCGGGCTCAGCGGCGTGAGCTTCACCAGCTCCTTGATGCTCTGCTGCTGGGCCTCCCCCTCCGCGCTGAGGTAGTGCCGCGTTGCCTCCAGGATCTTGCTCGTGTGCTCCATCTCCGCCTGCGGCTCGTAGCAAACCTCCACGCTGCCCTCGAACGCTATGATCAAGCGCACTTTCTCCTCCTTGCCCGGCGGCGTGAACGTGGGCAAGCACAGCGCGAGCTTGCACCACTCGGCGAACTGATGTGCCGGGCCGATGTGCATCATCGCCTGAAGCCTCCGGAGGGCGTAGCATCGCGCCTGCCCGGCCGCGTCGAGCCCGCCCGGCACCTCGCCCTCCGCGAAGAACTCCAGGAGGGCCGCGGCCACGTCCAGGTGGGGGCTGTGGTGCCTGCTCGGGTCGTCCATGCCCTCGACCTCCTTGTTGTACTCCTCGAGGGCCGTCTTCATGGCTACCACTACCGGAGCGGTCTTGTTCAGGAGGAAACACAAGGTAACGATGCTCTCCAATGTACGCACGCGCGACTCGAGCTGCACCAGCAGCCGTTGCCCCAGTGAGCCGGCCTCCTCCTCGTCCACCTCCATGCGCTGCTGGCGCACTGGTCTGGCCGGCGGTGGCGCGGCTGCAGGTGGCTTGGCCGCGGCCGCGGGCGCCTGGGAGGCCGCTGCTGCCGGTCCGCCCCCGGCCGCGGGGGCCTTGCCCCCGGCCGCGGGCGCCTTGCCCCCGGCCGCGGACGCCTTGCCCCCGGCTGCTGGCGCCTTCCCCGCGACGTCGGTCCTCGGGGCCTTGGGCGCCGAGTGGCTGGCGCCTGCGAGGGCCTGCTTCCTCCAGCTCCCCGGCAAGCTCGAAAGTGACATTGTGATCTGTGAGGAGTGCGGTAAGATGTGTCTGTATATGATATCGGTACCAATGCTCGTTCTCTTGATCCTGGTAACACAGCGGGCAGACGTATGACGATGGCAACCAGGGTTCGAAGTGGACCCGGGCACGGTCGGCCTGGCAACAATGCGTTACTAGGGCCCTCTGGAGATGCTGGGCCGCCACTGCTGTGGAGCTGAACGTGGATGAGCAGAGAACGCATTGATTCCATTTTGTGACACGTCTGGCGAGATCTCGCAACCCATGATTGCCCCCTTGCCCCTCCCATCCCAGATGGCGTAGCATGGCTCCTACTGTAGCGAACCTCGCTGGGCAGGGGCTGCCATCGTCGAGAACAGCAGGGCACCGCACTGGCAATTCAGCCCCCTCCTCCGGCCCGAGCCCGGGGCCATTGTCAGATTTTTGGCTTCGATGCTCTGGAGGGGGGATCGCCACGGTGGCGCGGGTGGCACGCAACTGCTTCATGTCAATAGCTAGGAAGATCTCCCTCCCCTCCTCCTCGAAAATTGCGAGCACAGAGTCGCCAATCACCTCGCGGAGCTGCTGGCCCTCGTCTAAGCAGTCGAGCGCGGCAATGTCTTCCCAAAACTGCTTCGCCCATGGATTGGCATCTGATGTGATTGTGCCCTGCTCGTTGACGGTGGGGTCCTCCTCGCACCGCATCTGGCCGAACAGACTCGCAATCGCCTGCCGATGGTGGTGCGGGTTCCGCGCCATCGCCTGGTACCACTGAAGTCGCCTGACACGCAGCTCCAAGCTCGTCGGCACGATCCCCACCTCTCTCAGCGTGTCAACGCGCTTCATGGCTTGATAGTGGACCTCCTGCTCGGGGTCCTCCCATTGCTGCGTCGCCTCCCCCATAAGCAGCACCCGCGCGTACTTGCCGAGCAGCGCGTCAATGGGGCCGGCATCCTTCTCCGAGATGGCGCCGTCCTTGCCCGCGTACGCCGTGAGCCCGGCGAGGGCCGCTCCTTGCACCAGCGCGCGATAAACGGCAAAGCGGTATCTCCGTGGCGCCCGACTGGTCCAGAATTTGCCCATCGATGCCCATGCTGTTTTGATGGCTGCCAGCCTCCTCTGCCGCTCCGTTGCGAAGCTGGCCTGGTGGTCCAGGAGGCCGCCCAGGTAGATGCCCTGCAGCGCTTGCTTGCCCTCCACCTCCTCGCTGGCCCAGAGCCGCCTCAACCTCACCCAAGAGCCCGCACCTACATTGCTGTGGACGTTCACCTGCTTCGTGATGTTCTGGGCGCCGCCGAAGCTCTGCATGCCATTGGTGATGACGCGGTTCTCAACCGCAAGCTGGTGGATGGCGTGCGCGGTGTCTCGATACAGGACCTTCCTCGCGATGTCGTCGACGAAACCCGTGCTGGCGATGTCGACTTCGTCATCGGAAATGCGGCACGTGGTGTACATATCCCGGCCAAAGTCCAAGGTGCTGTCGAGCTCCTGGAAGCTCTCGGCCATGCTGGTGGAGAAAGTGTGCACGAAGAACTTCGTGGCGCAGTGATCCCCAGGCAAGCACCCCGTCTTGGCCCAGACGTCCTTTGCCGACTCCGGACAGCCACGATCTTCGAACCTCATGACAGCGTTAGTGAGACGCTCCCGAACAGGTTGCCGGTCGAAGGCCCTGGTCATCTCGGAGGCTGCTGGCAAGAGGCTATTCCACTGCACGCTGTAGAACGCATTCGTTGTGTCGTGCAGCCTGGTTGTAAACGAACGGCCTAACTTGCGGAGCCTGTGGGTGCCAACGAGTTGCGTGAGCATGGCGCCCTCTCGACGTCGGCCTGGGAGCCCCCCATGGGCCCACAGCGGTTCCTCAATGTCAGGGCCTCGCTTGAGGATTTGGCGGAAATAGCTGCGCCCGAGGCCGCACATCACCATGATGGCTCTCTCTCCCTTGCAGCCTGGGGCCGCGTTCGCCCCTCCCTTTAGCAGCTGTATTGCACGCGCTCTATGCCATGCCAGTGGCGTGCTGCGTGTGAGGCGACACCTGAGCATGAGCACGATCAGCCAGTGCTTCCACTTCGGGCAGTCCAGCCTCTCTTCCTGGTGTCCGAGTCCTGGCTGTCTTCGACGTCTGTGGACCCACTTCGGGCTCATGAGGATCCGGATGATGTCGCCTGGGACCGACCATGCCGGCCACGCGCGCCAGCTGCGGAGGCTCCAGACACTCTTGTACAACCCCTCGATGTCCTGCTTCGCCAGCGTTAGTGCGGTCTGGTGGTACTGCTCCAGTTGTGGTTGTCTGTTGGCCACCCGCTCGCTGAAGTCGATGATCTGTCCATCTGCTCCGCCCTCAGGGCCAGGAAGCAGCATGCGGTTCGCCCACTCGGCGGCGCCTGCCTTCGCCCTCGTTGATAGTGCGTATGTGCGTTGCCTCGGTCCTCTCCCGGTGCCGGCGATGAGCCGCGAGATCTTCCATGTTAGGTAGGCGTTGCCATGGCGCCGCGCTGCGTAGAGCTCGTCCAGGCGTTGTTGGTTGAGGTCGTTCACGTACTGCTTCTTCGCCTTTTTCAAGTATCGTGAGATGCGCCTTAACTCGATCTCCAGGTCCTGGCACTCTGTCCAGAGCTGGTCTGTGTCGTGCTGAATGCGTTGATCGCCCCGCTCTGCCAACTGCTGTTTGAGGTGCCTCCTCTGCCGGAGTAGTGCCCCGAGCCTATCGCGTAATTGTGGGTATTGTGCTGACCACGGGGAGTCCTTCAGCAGGGGCAGCGCGCCTTCCTGGATGCACTCCATGAGGACCTCGTTGAGCCGGTCGGTGGTGGGCATCCGCGCTGCGGCGTGCAAGTCCTGGTCGCGTCGGCAAAGTTGCTGCTCCACTCCTGCGAGGACCTCCTCACGACGGTGTCCTCGCAGCAGACACGCTGCTACAGCCTCTGGGTGCCACGATACCTCTGCTGCACTCCTTCTCGGTGGCGGTGGTGCATGGTCGAGCTTGATCTGCACGGGTCTGTGGTCGAGGGGCCGCTGTGTGTCGATGAGCTGTAGCTCCCGCCCTTTGCGCTCGAGTACATTCTTCGTGACCACCCACTGCTCGAGCCGCTGCGGCAAGATTATGTGATCTATGTGGCTGGACCCGCTGTTGCCAACGAAGGTTGGCGGCGTGGGCGCTCGGGACAATGGGACCGCCCAGCTCCACTTCACGCACAGCTCTCTCAGCGCCGTGGCGGCCTCCTGCTCCATTCTCGGATTCGCGGTGCCAGCCACCGCGAGCTGCTCTGGTTCGTCCATCTCCTGATTCGTGCCCTTCTGCACCCCGAAGCCATCGTTGGCGTCGGTGAAGACGATGACGGTGTACCTGGGCCCTGTGAGCTCCACGACGCTGTCGATCCAGCTCTTGAGGCGCTGCACCGTCTTGATGTGGCGCTGCACATGCGCCGCTGTGCGTGGCCGCACTGGAAAATATATGCTGAAGAGCAAGAAACGATGCCCTTCACGGTTCACTGCCACGGCGCCGGCTCGCCCCTGGATGATGCCCGGCGGCTGGAAGCTCCGCTGGATGTCATTGGCTCCGAATCTCCGCTTACTCAGCCAGATCTCCACCCCCGTGCTGCTGTTGGTGAGCGCCCCGCCCCCGTACCCCCACTGCACCTGCCAAAAGTGGCTGCTTCGGCGCTTTGTTACCTCCTCTCGACCGGCACGTAATTGCGTACCCTGCAGGCCAACAATGTCTTTGGCCCGCAGCACGTCGCTCACGTACTCTCGCCTCCCCACGGCGACGAGGCTCTGCACGTTGTAGCTGACGATGGTTCACTCCTGGGCCATCCTCCGTGCGGCGGGCTGGGGCACGAGAGAGAGCCACGCTGCCAGAACCGCGCCGCGCCAGGCCTGGAGGGCAGGCATGCGCTGTTCGCTGTGGGGTTACAGTATGGTGTGTGCCACGCCAGTGAAGCATCTGTTTGTGCCGCGTGGGCTAGGAGGAGGAGGAGGAGGACTAGGAGGATCATACCTCTTCGCCGATGGCGTGCGGATGCCCGACCGATCAGCGTAAATGCATTCGAAGGCAAGCACCATGATCGAGTACGCCGCGGCTGTGCCTTCTTGTCGCCGGTCGTCGTTTTTTTTGGATGCTGTTGACCGAGCCACGGACACGGCGACGCTGATGGTGATGGTGACGATACCCATCGGTCGTTGGAAGTCGGTATTTTTGGAATCCCAGCACCCAGTCTGCTTCACGCGACTTCCTGCTTCAAGCACCGATATAGTTTGGCTGTTGTTTGTTCCCTACCTAGGCTCTGCCTAGAAGGGCTCTTACTCTGTTAGCTAAAGGGGCCGGGCAATGCTAATAGCCCCGGGCGGTTCCCCCAGTCCCCGCCCCGCGGTACCCTCAGTCGCCTGGGAGCTTTAGCCTTAGCTTTAGCTTTAGCTTTAGCTTAGCTTTAGCTTTAGCTTTAGCTTTAGCTTAGCTTTAGCTTAGTGTTCGCTTAGCTTTAGCTTAACTTTAGCTTAGCTTTAGCTTAGCTTCAGCTTAGTGTTATCTTAGCTTTAGCTTAGCTTTAGCTTAGCTTTAGCTTAGCTTTAGCTTAGCTTCAGCTTAGTGTTAGTTTAGCTTTAGCTTAGTGTTAGCTTAGCTTTAACTTAGCTTTAGCTTAGCTGTAGCTCAGCTTTAGCTCAGCTTTAGCTTAGCTTTAGCTTAGCTTTAGCTTAGCTTTAGCTTTAGCTTAGCTTTAGCTTAGATTTAGCTTAGCTTTAGCTTAGCTTCAGCTTAGCTTTAGCTTAGCTTTAGCTTAGCTTTAGCTTAGCTTTAGCTTAGCTTCAGCTTAGCTTTAGCTTAGCTTTAGCTTAGCTTTAGCTTAGATTTAGCTTAGCTTTAGCTTAGCTTTAGCTTATCTTCAGCTTAGCCTTAGCTTTGGCTTTAGCTTAGCTTCAGCTTAGCTTTAGCTTAGCTTTAGCTTAGCTTTAGCTTAGCTTCAGCTTAGCTTTAGCTTAGCTTTAGCTTAGCTGTAGCTTAGTGTTAGCTTAGCTTTAGCTTAGCTTTAGCTTAGCTTTAGCTTAGCTTTAGCTTAGCTTTAGCTTAGCTTTAGCTTAGCTTTAGCTTAGCTTCAGCTTAGCTTCAGCTTAGCTTCAGCTTAGCTTCAGCTTAGCTTTGACTTAGTGTTAGCTTAGCCTTAGCTTAGCCTTAGCTTAGCTTTAGCTTAGCTTCAGCTTAGCTTTAGCTTAGCTTCAGCTTAGCTTTAGCAGCTTTAGCTTAGCTTTAGCTTAGCTTTAGCTTTAGCTGTAGCTTTAGCTGTGGCTTTAGCTTTAGCTTTAGCTTAGCTTTAGCTTAGCTTTAGCTTAGCTTTAGCTTAGCTTTAGCTTAGCTTTATCTTAGCTTCAGCTTAGCTTTAGCTTAGCTTCAGCTTAGCTTTAGCTTAGCCTTAGCTTAGCCTTAGCTTAGCTTTAGCTTAGCTCCAGCTTAGCTTTAGCTTAGTTTTAGCTTAGCTTCAGCTTAGCTTTAGCTTAGCTTTAGCTTTAGCTTTAGCTTAGCTTTAGCTTAGCTTTAGCTTAGCGTTAGCTTAGCTTCAGCTTAGCTTCAGCTTAGCTTTAACTTAGTGTTAGCTTAGCCTTAGCTTAGCCTTAGCTTAGCCTCAGCTTAGCTTTAGCTTAGCTCCAGCTTAGCTTTAGCTTAGCTTTAGCTTAGCTTTAGCTTAGCTTTAGCTTAGCTTTACTGTTACTACTAATGCTGCTTTCCTAGGGGCTCCAACTCCTAGGTAGGGTCGCACTGGGATAATTCTTCTTGTAGCGTGCCCGAACTCAATTTACTTCATCCGCCTTCCTACTAAAGATTTGGCGAAAGTGTCCCGCCGATTTTGGTGGCCGGCTGGGTTCCCGGGTTCCCGGTTCCAGGTTCCCGGGTTCCTGGTCATTGGCTCCGGGCCGATTTCGGTGAGTTCCGGGCTCCCGGGCTCCCGGTCGATCTCCTTGTCGGTATCTTATCGATCCCATGTCAAATCATCCATTGCTTGAGTTTTTCTGTCACCAGTGACAAAAAGTACCACTACCACGAGCTAGGGGGGTGGCTGTCCCACCCTCTCGAGCTGGTGGCACCTCGTTCCGGGCATGCCTTCAGAGAGTTCCTGGAAGGAGGTGCCACCAGCTCGAGGGGAGGGAGCGGCCAACCCCCCCTAGCTGGTGGTCCCTCGCCCTCCACCTTCCGCACCTTCCGGAAGGAAGGTTTTCTGACGTTTCTGAAGGGTTTGTTGATGTCTTCGGATGTCTTTGGATGTCTTCGGATGTCTTTGGATGTCCTTCGGATGTCGTTGAATTGTTCTTGAATTATCAGAAAACTATATGCGAGCGTGCTCCCGACACTATGGTTGGAGAGGACGTACATGTGCGTTAGGTATAGTGATGATGACAGAACGACATGTAACAATATGTTAAGGTCATTCGTGTATGTATTGTCGGTGAGCTACTGTGTATGTCTGTATGTATGAGCGTATGCATGAACATTTGTCTTGTGTATATCCATGTCTGCACTTATGCGTTACATTGAAGGCCTATTATTAGAGCAGTCGGTCCTCTCTGACGCGCGGGTCTGGAGTGCCACGGTTCTCCTTGATCGATCCATCGTCCTCCCCCTCCTCTTCCTCCTCCTCCTTCTCCTCCTCTTCCTGTTCGACCTCCTCATCCTCATATAGACCTTCTCTTCCTCTCCCCCTCCTCTTCCTCCTCCTCCTTCTCCTCCTCCTCCTCCTCCTCCTACTCCTAGCGTCCCCTGGTGCAAACTGTGAGCGCGAAGATGGCTGCGCGTTGTCGTGTCGTGTGGTGTTGTTTTCGTCGGCATTCAGAAGTCGACGTCGCCGTCGCGCCGCCGCCGTCGTCGCCGTCGAAGTCGTCGTCGCAGCCGTCGTCGTTTTTGTTGTCATCGTCGGCGGCGGCATCGTCGTTGACAGCGTCGTCGTGAGCGTATCCGTCGTCGTTTGTTGTAATCGTCAGCACCAGCACAACACCAGCGAGCAGCAGAGCAAAAAGCAAACAGCTAAACATCAAGCGGTCAACAGCACCAGCGCAACACTAGCAGCACTAGTGCTGCTAGTGTTGCGCTGGTGCTGTTGGCCAACATCACTCGAGCGGATCCGTGGCCCATATCGGCTCCAACCCAGCCCGATGCCCAGCCCGACGCCCAGCCCGACGCCCAGCCCGACGCCCAGTTAGTCGGCCAGCCCGACGGCCAGCCCGACTGTTGGAAGGTGCCTCCTCCTCCTCCTCCGCCTCCTCCTCCTTTCGTTATGTCTCTCCTTCTCCTCCGCTTCGAAGCTCCTCACCCTCCTCCTCTTCCTCCTCCTCCTCCTCCTCCTCGATCATACTCCTCCTCCTCCTAGCTCCTCCTCGCTCTCATCCTCCTCGCGCTCCTTCCTCCTCTGCCTTCTCCTGCTCATCATTTCTCCTCATCCGCCTCCTCCTCCTCCTCCTCCTCCTCCTCATCATCATCATCATCATCATCGTCATCATCATCATCATCATCATCATCATCATCATCCCCCTCCTCCCTTCTCCTCCTGGCCATCCTCCTCGGTCGTATCATCATTGTCCTCCTCATCGTTCTCCCGCTGCTCATCCTCCCCTCCATCCTCCTCAGTATCCTTATTCCCCTCCTCGCATCGTCACCCTCGCCGACATTGCGCCCCTCCTTCCTTTTCTAACGTGCGCCCTCATCAACCGACGCACCCTGTTACCCTTCGCGCTGCCTTCATTGCCGTACTCTCGCCCCCATCGCCTACTCATGCTCCGTTTCCTCCTTACCTTCATTCCCTCATCATTATTGCCCCCCACCCGACCCCTCATCTGCAGCACCGTTTTCCGTGTCGTCCTCGCCTTACTTCTCATGTCCCTCTGTGCATTCCTCCTCCTCCTCATCCTCCTCCTCCGCCTCCTCACCATTCTCAGTATCATCTTCCCACGTGTTCTCCGCATCCTCCCACCCCCTTGTTCTCATCAGCTTTCTCAGGGAGCGCCGCCCAGCATGCGCCTCGAACGCTGGTTCCAACAGATGTTGGAACCAGCGTTCGAGGCGTGGTCCTGCGCCACCAGGTTCGACGTCGGCCAAGCCGACGCCCAGCCCGACGCCGAGCCCGTCGACCAGCCCGACGCCCAGCCCGTCGGCCGGCCCGACGCCGAGCCCGTCGGCAAACCCGACGCCGAGCCCGTCGGCCAGCCCGACGCCGAGCCCGTCGGCCAGCCCGACGCCGAGCCCGTCGGCCAGCCCGACGCCGAGCCCGTCGGCCAGCCCGACGCAGAGCCCGTCGGCCAGCCCGACGCCGAGCACGACGGCCAGCCCGACGCCGAGCACGACGGCCAGCCCGACGCCGAGCCCGTCGGCCAGGCTCCTCCCTCACGCTCTGCCTCCTCTCGCCTCCCCCATAGGTATCTCATCTCCTTCTAGTCGACCCTTCTGCATATCCTCCCTCATCTTCGTTCCCTCCCCTCCGTTCTCTATACCGTCCTCCATCCGTCGCTCCTCCTCCTTCCTCTGCTCACCATCCTCCTCCCTTTGCTCCTCCTCATCCTCCCCTGCATCCTCCTCATCCTCCTCCAACCGATTCGATCCTTCTCCAGCCGATTCGATCCTTCTCTGGCCCAGGCGGTCGACGACGCCGCGGCGACGGCGACAACAAGCAGGCCTCCCCGCCTGCCCGCCGCTGGCGCGAGGATGGGGAGGAGCGAGGGCGAGGGGGGATAGACGAGTGAGATCGAGAGGATGGGAGTGGATGTAGAGAACATATGCCGAGATAGAGAGAGAGAGGGGGAGAGAGCGACGAGCGCGTGGGGAGAAGGGGGAGGGGGGAGAAGAGGCCTGGGAAGGACACCATATGCGATGCTGAGGATTATGATGATAAGAGAGAGCATGGTAGGATGATGGGGACGAGGAGGGGGATGAGAAGGATGAGATGGAGAAGGCGAGAGAGGAGGAGCATCGGCGGAGCAAGACACGAGACGACACCATGGCAAGTAGAGGGAGATGGGAGGGATATGGTAAGGAGGAGGAGCAAGCGGCAATGCGCATCTGTCCTTCCTCATTCTCCTCCCCGCCAGCCTCGCAGCTCCGTTAGTATCATCTCTCCTCGCGCTCCTCTTCCTGTATCCTCCTTCTCCTCCATGCCTCCGACAGTATGTTGTTATGTATCGCTCCTCATATGTCCCCCCTCCTCCTTCTCATCATACTCCTCTCTCCGCCTGGCACCGCCCTCTTGGACATCTCGCGGGGTGCGTCGGGGCTCGGATGTTCACGGTGCCATATCATAATTCATGGGGCCCTTTCGGGGCTCGCGGTGCCCCACCCCTCGCAAGGTGACGTGGCCTGGGTGGCCCCCTTTCGAAACGGCCCATGGGTCGTTTCGAAAGCCCTGTCCACCCAGGCCACGTCACCCCGTGGGCAACTGTTCGGTTCAAGTCGCGCCCGACTCAGCCGAGCTCGCAGCCATGGACAAGCTCGTCCACGACGTGGCCGAGGCCCTGCGGCACGCTCGCGTCGAGACGACGCCGCAGGGCCGCATCATCTGCGGGTGGAACGCTGGCGGCGCCAAGGGGATACGCCCGACGGGGGTAAACCGCCGCTGCGCCGATGCAACGCCCACCCCATCTCCGATCCCTCTGCGCCAGCCCGCCCCTCCGCTCGCTCGCGCCTGACCCGTCGAGAGCGGGCGTGGGGGCTGAGGGGGGCTGGGGAGTTGGGCGTGGAGATGGGTGGGGGGTTGCGTTGGTGCCAGCGTGCGCTTACCCGCGTCAGGGGGGCTGTGCGAGTGGCTCTTGGAGAGCGGCTTCTGGCGGGTGATCAAGGCGGTGCGATGCATCAAAGAGGATCTGACCATCGACGTCGGGATCTACGAGAGGGCCGTGGCCGAGGCGCACGTGGCGGGTAGGAAGAGGATGATGAGGAGGAGAAGGAGGAGGAGGAGAAGAAGGAAGATGATGAGGAGGAGGAAGGGGGAATGTGCTGACGGTGGGGCGGATACGGAGGATGAGGATGAGTGGTGAGAGGATGGAGAACCAGAAGGACAGCGAGGCTGGACGAGGATGAATGGGGTGATATTAGAGAGGATCGGATGAGGAGGCGCTGCCCAGGTGCTCCCAGGCGCGGCGGGCGAGCACGTATGCAGCGAGGCGAAGAAGATTTTGGAGTGCTTCGCGGGCTGGCGCCGCGTCATCAGGCTGTGGTGGATGAGATGAATGAGGAGTCCATGTGCGATGAGGGTGGATGAGGATGGGAGGGCCAGGAAGGAGGGAGGCGGGAGGAGCCGAACAATGAAAAGGACGAACGCGGATGATGGTGCAATACAGAGGAGTGAGGCTGACAAGAAGGAGACGCTTCGGAAGGAGGGGCGGACGACGACGACGTCGCGGACGAGAAGGAGGATGACATACATGATGATGCTGCTGATAATGGTGATGATGATGCTGATGATGATGATGATGTTGATGATGATGATGATGATGATGATGATGATGATGATGGCGATGATGATGATGATGATGATGATGATGATGATGTGCTGGTGCCGCGATTGGTGATGAGGGTCATGAGGCTGTTGATGGCGATGGCGATGGAGGGGTGCGCTCATGTTACTGGCGGCGGGGTGGCAACTGGCGACGGCGACGATGGCGAACGTGAGCGGGTAAGCAGTGCGACAGTCAAGATGAGCGCGCTTGCGATGTAATGTCACTGCGTCAACGGCGAGGATGTACGATGAGAACTCGAGTGGGGGGACGGGGCAACGTAAGAAGGGGCAACATAGCATTGCTGAGGAATCGGTTAAGGGGGGAGGAGTAGGATGAGGAGGGGGAACAAGAATGAGGCGGAGGAGGGGAGCAAGGATGAGGAGGCGGAGTAGAATGCATTGCCAGCGCAGGCTGGGGTACGCCGTGCCGCGGGAGCTCAAGATGAAGCTGTGCATGCCAGTCAAGCCGAGGACGATGCCGAAGGCGAAGCCGAAGTTCAAGCCGAGGACGACAACGAAGGCGGTGGTGAAGGCTACGCCCATGGCTGTCGCGCGCGCCCCGATGGAGTCGTTCGCGTGGGTGTCCGACGACGACGACAACGACAGCCTGCTCTCCGCGACCCCGCCAAGAGGTCGGTATAGCGGAGAGGAGCTCAACCTCCTTACCCCCGTCATGTGCATCCCCCCATCCTCCTTGTCATGCTCCTCCTCGTCCTCCTTCTCTTCCTCCCCCCATTCCTCCTCTATGCGCCCGCCCACTCCTAATTAGATTCCTCATATTTCTTATTCAGTCCTCCGTCTCCTTTCCATCCACCTCTTCTGCCACCGTTTCCAATCGACAGCAGTTCTTCCAACCGCCCTCCACCATCTCATTCATTATGCGCTTCGCGCGTCGCCACCTGCCCGCCCAGAAACGATGCCCAGGGAGGTGCCGTCGTGCAGCTGGCGGCCCTTGTGTCCATTGGGAGGTTGTGGTGCTCTCTTGGGGTATCTTGGGCACGAGCTTGGAGCCGCCCTGGAATATCGACGGCCATTGGATGGCCTCAGCGAACGTCTAGAGCACGAGTTTGGCGGCGCGTGGGTATCATAGAAACCATCTTGAGCCACCTTAAGATGGCTCAAGATGGCTTCCATGATACTGAGGCCATCGCGTAGTAACTGCCCTATAGGAGTGGCGCGCGAGGAATCTGGATTCGTCCATCTTCCTTGTGCCCTCGGGCCTCTGGCTTAGCTACCCGACCCTCGGACTACCCTGGGCAACCGATCCTCGAACGGCCATCGGGCAACTGTCGCCATCAGGTTCGGCGTTGATCGGGCCAAGGTCGGCTCGGCGATGGTCGAGGCCCAGGGGTGGAGAGTGGGCGGTTAAGCCTGAAACCTCCGAAGGTGCAGCCCCCGCCCTCGCTGACAGCAGCGATGGTCCGCCTGCGCTGCAGGATCGTGGTGCCGACGGCAGCGGCATCTCCAGCAGCGAGGGCATCGATGGCGCCAGCGCAGGCCATGACATGTCAAAAGCTCTCGGCCAGTTCGCGCTGGTCAAGGGCTGGGCCATCAAGAACGCGGACGCCTGCCCAGCGAAGTCCTCTTTTGTTGCCCCCAACGGCTACGCCGTGTTCGTGTGGGACGACGGGGACAGGTGGGTTGCGCCGATCAAGCACGACGAGGTGAAGAACCCGCTGGCACCGAAGAAGGTCATCGCGGCGGCGGCGAGCTCGAGAAAGCACAAGGCCGACGACGCCGACAAGGACGACGACGGCTTGGAGGCGAGCGCGCCCAAGATCCCGAAGAAGAAGAAGCGCAAGAGCGCCGACGGCTCGGGCAAGGCAGCTGGCGACGCCGAGCCTGACATCAGCGACGTCGCCGCCGAGGGCAGCACCAAGGGCTGCAAGGTCACGCCCAAGAGTGGCAAGGCCGCTGGCGACGCCGGGCCTGACATCAGCGACGTCGCCGCCGAGGGCAATAGCAAGGGCTGCAAGGTCACGCCAAAGAGTGGCAAGGCCGCTGGCGTAGCAGAGCCTGACATCGGCGACGACGATGCCGAGGGCAGCACCAAGGGCTGCAAGGTCACGCCAAAGAGTGGCAAGGCCGCTGGCGGTGCAGAGCCTGACATCGGCGACGACGTTGCCGAGGGCAATAGCAAGGGCTGCAATGTCACGCGCAAGGGTGGCAAGGCCGCTGGCGGTGCAGAGCCTGACATCGGCGCCGTCGCCGCCACGGGCAACAGCAAGGGCGGCAAGGGCGGCAAGGGCAAGGGCCGCGGCAAGAAGGCAAAGGCCAAGGCTGCTCCCGCTGCTGGCAGCGACGGCGAGCACGCAGAGGCCACGCTTGCCTTCTGTTGCCTACCATTCGTGTCCCCATCGTCCCTAACCCTTCATCGCATCCTTCCCCTACTTACTTGCACATTCTCCCCACGGCCATTGCCCTGCGCCCCCCCTACTCTCGCTATGTCGACACGTTCGTCATTGCGCGAATGAGCATCGATAACGTCACCTCGTTATTCGTTCGTCGTCGTCTGATTTCCCCTCATCATTCGCCGTCATCTCTCTTCTCGCCCCTCCTCTTCCTGTTCCTGTTCACCCTTTTCATCCGTCTCATCCTTCTCCTCTTCCTGCCCCCCCCATTCATCATCCTCCTCCTCTTCCTTCCCATCCTCCTCCTCCTCCCACTCTGCCCCCTCCTCCTCCTCATCCTCCTCCTTCTCGTCCTCCTCCTCCTCCCACTCTGCCTCCTCCTCCTCATCCGTTTCCTCCTCCCCCTCACCCGTCTCGTCCTTATTATCCTCCTCCTCCTCCTCCTCCTCCTCCTCCTCCTCCTCCGTCTCATCATCCTCCCCCGCGTCCTCCTCAGTGTGCCGTTAGCCGCTGTCCTCTCTATCCTGGACTCGCCACCCTTGTCCCCCCCGTGCCCATCGACCCCTTGCATGGTGTGGCCCCCCCTCCGCTGCTAGGCGACCACCGCGGACGCGAATGGCGCGTGGTCCGAGGCGGACCCTGCTTGGGAGCTCGTGAAGCGCGACATCGCCGAGGCCAAGCCGTTGTGCAAAGCGAAGTTGCACTTCAGGGCGGCCCGCGACCGTTGAAACTACACCAACACTATCACGCCCCCTCACCCCCCCCTCACTCCAGCCCAAGTCGACAGGCGCCATTGGTTTTGGGCGCCACCCAACCCCGCGCCCACCACAGCCGCCACTCAATCCCACATCCAATTGCGCCCGCTCCATCGTCTGACGACAGGCGTGGAGGTCGCATTTGATTGGGGAATGAGTTAGTGGCGAGGGGCGGTGGTGGGTATCGCACAAGACCAATGCTGCGCGCAGGCAACAGCATCGGGACTGGGGCAGAAGCTACGTCAGGAGAAGGAGGAGGAGGAGGAGGGACTGCTACGGTGCGCGGTTTAAGCTGCACACGGTGGCGGCGACGAGAACCTGATGCAGGTGAGGGGGGTATGAGGGCTGGGGGAGGACGAGAGCTAGAGGATGATGATGATGCTGATGATGATGATGGTGATGATGGTGATGATGCTGCTGATGATGATGCTGATACTGATGATCATGATGATGCTGATGATAATGATGTTGATGATGATGATGATGGTGATGATGATGGTGATGATGATGATGATGATGATGATGATTATGATGATGGTGGTGATGGTCACTACGACGATCATGGCGATGGTGCTGATGGTACTGATGATGATGCTGATGTTGAGTATGGTTATGACGATGATGATGATGATGATGATGTTGATGATGATGCGGAGGATGCTGATGGTGATGATGATGATGATGATGAGGAGGAGGAGGAGGAGGATGGTGATGACGACGATGAGGTGGATGGGTGAAGGGACGGGGTAGTAGGATGAGAAAGGAATAGCAGGTGGGAGGGAGGATGAGGATGAGGATGTGGAGGAGGAGGAGTGGGGAGGATGGGGGGAGGAGGAGGAGGAGGAAAAGAATGAGGAGGGAGGGGGATGGGGGGAGGTGGAGGACCCCCTCGGGTGTAGGATTGGTGGGTGCGTGGGTGGGTGGGTGGGCGGGTGGGTGGGTGGCATAGTGTCGTGCCAGCCAATGGGTAGGTTGGGTCGGATGGGTGGGTGGGTAGGCGGGTGGGTCGGTGGATAGGGTGGGTGGGTGGGCAGGATGGCTGGATGGGTAGGTGGGTGGGTGGCGTCCCCCTCCTCCTCCACCTCCTGCTCCTCCTCAACCTTCTCCTCCTACTCATCCGTATCCTCCTCTTCCTCCTCCTCCCTCCTCCGCCCCACTACCACCCCCTCTCCCCCTGGTCCTCCGGCCCCCTCCCCATCCGTCCTCCCCCTTCCCTCTCTGATTAAACCTTTTCTCTGCGTAGTCCTGGTGTCCCCTAGCATTGTTTTGGGCCCCGCGCTGGGCCGCCATGCATCTTCTTAAGACGACGCATGGCGGCCCACGCTAATTAGCGGCCCTGTGATGTCCGCGCTCCAGGTTTTTTTTTTTTTTTTTTTTTTTTTTTTTTTTTTTTTTTTTTTTTTTTTTTTTTTTTTTTTTTTTTTTTTTTTTTTTTTTTTTTTTTCCTGAGTGGGACCACCTTGCAGAGAAGAGGTGGATTGCGCCCATAGGTTGGCATCTCGCCGCGCCCGAAGATCTGCGGCTGGGAGGTCTGGATCAAGACTCCAGCGGGGCAGGTCTGGACGAAGCTGTCGTCCCAGGCCGTCCAGGTCGCAGCCACGCTGCAGGGCACCGTCATGTACGCGAACTACAAGATGGAGGAGCTGTGCGCAGACGCTGTCGCGGCCTTCAAGCGCACTGGCGACGACGGCACGGTCGAGGCCGCCAGCGCGGCCAAGGTGGACCTCATCGACGTCACTGACGACACCCAGGACAAGCAGGAGGTGCCGACGGGCGGCGGCGACGACGCCCAGGACAGGCAGGAGGTCCAGACGGGCGCAGGCGACGACGCCCAGGACAGGCAGGAGGTCCAGACGGGCGGCGGCGACGACGCCCAGGACAGGCAGCAGGAGGTCCAGACGGGCGGCGATGACGACGCCCAGGACAGGCAGCAAGAGGTCCAGACGGTCGCGGAGGAGGTCGCCGTGATCGACGGCGACCGCGCGGAGCACGAGGGCATCGACGCCAGGACGGAGCAGGAGAACGATGATGAGCAGAAGTGCCCCTGCGAGGACACCTTGCCCGACGTGCCCGACGACGACGGCGAGAATGAGGTGAAGCGCCGCCGCAGGCTCTCCAAGTCGCCCGAGTGAGACCAGCGCCTTGCTTGCTGGCAGCTCGGGGCACTTGCAGGGCCATGTTAGATGGCCGCTCGTCCTCCGCCTTCCCTGGGTTAAGAGCACTAAGAGATACACAGGGGGTGTTAGAGCACTGGGGGGCGAGCACGCAGAGACGTAGGATCACTGAGAGTAAGAGCACTTAAGGGTAATATCACTAAGACAAGGCGAGATGGGACGACACAGCAAGCTAACAAGACAAATATAACGAGGGAGAGAGAGAGAGAGAGAGAGAGAGAGAGAGAGAGAGAGAGAGAGAGAGAGAGAGAACGAGAGACGAGAGCTGGGGGAGAGACAGAGCGATATATAGCGAGTGAGACACGAGAGGGGGAGGCCGAGAGAGAGAGAGAGAGAGAGAGAGAGAGAGACGAAAGCGAGGGAGAGAAAGATAGCGAGAGGAAGAGGGATGCAGACGTACAGTCGGCCCAGATTAGCAGGTCGATCCTGCCAAGTCAATGGTGCCTTTGTGTCCTGTGTCTCGCGATCCATCCTGCCTACCTTCATGTGGCGTTGTGGCCCTCGAACGGGGATTGTGTCCTGTCGCGTGTCCTGTCCAATCGAGTCCGACTGTAGAGCAGGGAAAGCGGGTTAGA
Organism: Prorocentrum cordatum; assembly: GCA_963575745.1. Taxonomy (NCBI): domain Eukaryota; class Dinophyceae; order Prorocentrales; family Prorocentraceae; genus Prorocentrum; species Prorocentrum cordatum. Next base: position 391,271 of record CAUYUJ010021704.1, on the reverse strand, counting down.
GGGAGAATGGCGAGGGGCGAGAGCGCATGAGCGAGGATGCGAGAAGTTTAGCATCCAGCTTAGCGTGTGTTGCTTGTTGGGCGCGGCTCCTGGTTTAAACGGCATCGGTTTCGCTGCTGGCGAGTTCATGGGGCCGACGCTCAGCGCTGGGTAGCGCGCAAATGCTATGGAGAACTTGCCGTGCTCTCCTGCATGTGCCGCGGCTGGGAGTCGGATTTCGCGAGGCTCGTGAAACGTCTGAGGCCAGAATCATCCCAGGGTGAGGGTCGTCGATTGGTCTTGCCGATGCCCGCTCGCGAATGCGGCTGTCTACCCGCGACCCGCCCGACAACTCAGTTGCTAATTTCGTTGGCGCGCATTCGTGGGGCGCTGGCTGCGCAGATCCTCAGTGGAGTTTCTTTGTTCTCATCGTCTCATTGCCCTTGTCATTACCCTTCTCACTGCGCCCGCCCTCCACCATCGCCGCCTTCGTTGCCAACCTTCTTGTCGCGCCCACCCTCCGATCTCAACATCTTAGCCTCGCCGATTCCCATCCCGTCCTAGTGGCCACCGTGTTCGGTCGCGCCGCGGTCGCAATCAGATTTCCCTATATTGGCAGCGTCAGCAATGGCAATGGCGTTGTTACCCTCGTTACAATCACCCACGTCGGCAGCGCCACCCCTGCCCTCGCCATCACCTCCCACCCAACCCTCCGCAACCTCATTGCTGGCACCGTCCGTTGCCTTGCTGGCCAGCTGCAGGGGGCAGCGGCAGAGGAGGGGGGGGTGGGGGATGTAGAGGGGGACGCGGCGGAGGACCATGTGGATAAGACACTGAAGAAGGAGAAAGAGGGTAGGAGTGCTAAGAATGATGATGGTGATGGTTGCGATGCTGAGCACAACAGTTACGAGTGTAACTGCGCCAACAAACAGCATGACACATGCAAATTCGCCAACTGGCACCCGCAGAGACGCAACTACATGCACAGAGACCCCCAGGCAACCGCACGTACGCGCATGCACCCGCGGGCATCGATAAATACACGCAGCCACCCTAGGACATCCACTCACGCACGCTCGCAGGCATCCACAGACATCCACAGACATCCACAGACACCCACAGACACCCACAGACATCCACAGACATCCACAGACACCCACAGACATCCACAGACATCCACAGACATCCACACACATCCACAGACATCCACAGACATCCACAGACATCCACAGACACCCACAGACATCCACAGACATCCACAGACACCCACAGACATCCACAGACATCCACAGACATCCACAGACATCCACAGACATCCACAGACATCCACAGACACCCGCAGACACCCACAGACATCCCAAGACATCCACAGACACCCACGGACATCCAAGGACATCCAAGGACATCCAAGGACATCCCAAGACACCCCAGGACATCCAAGGACATCAACAGACGCTTGCAGGCAGCCACAGACATTAACAGGCAATCAAGAACATCAATGGGCACGACGCCGCCCAATGACATACAACAACATCTGCACGCATGCCTTCATGAATACAATATTGGGCCGCACGCGCAACGACGCGCAACCGTGCCACGACGCACGCGATTCAGACACGCGATCCGTATGCACACGGGCGTTCAAACACATGTGCACAAGAAACACAAAACGTGGTGAGGGGGGTCGGGAGACAAAAAACGGAGGAGGCTGAGGAGGGGAGGACAGGGAGAGCTAGGGAGGAGCAGGAAGACCTCACCTCCTCCCCCCCCCCACAGGACAGGGGCGGGACCTCACCTCCTCACCTTCTCCTCGCCAGTGCCACGCGTGCTCAAACTAGCGGGGCTGGCCCGCGCACTTTGCGTGCGCGAGCTGACACGCGTGGCCATATGCGCGGAGCTACCGCGTTGTTAACGTAGCCCTCCATTAAGAATCAGCCACTACGAACAGTGGCGGCTAGACCAGAGGCCGGATTGTCAGCGTACCCCCCCCCCAACCAGCCCTCCCCCCCCCTCCCCCCGACCCGCATGCGAATTCGAGCGGGGCCAACACAGCGCGCGACCGCGCGGGCGAGCAACGCGCGCGGGCCGCCATGCTGGCATGCCACACGGCATATTAGATCGCCGCTGTGGTTTTCACGCTAAATGCGCGGTATTGCATGCGTAACAGCCATGCGGGCGGTCAACGAAACGCGTGTGCGCCAACGTTAACTGCGTGCCCCCCCCCGCTGCTGCAGCCTATCATCCGCGCCGTGGGCTGGGGTGCCCACTTGGCCGCGAAGCGCGCGCATTGGAATTCTCATGCTAGTGAAGCGCAAAAGCCCGCCTCGCGCGACTGCGATTTCGCTTGGTGCCCCCGCATTGGTTACAATTGGTCAGTTCAGCTTCCCAAAAGCAGGGCGACGTGGCCACCGTGCGAGGCGCGGGCAACCGTTCGGCGTGCGTTCGCCGAGTGTAGCATTGTAATGTAGGGTTTAGGCACCGAGTGCACGCTTGGGGTGCGACCAGTGGCGCAAGTGGGCGGCGCGCCCGACCCGCTGCGCGAGCGATGTCGCATTGCTGTGGGCTTGAAGCGGTCAAACGAGATTGCGCGCGCGCGTGCGAGGGCGCAACATGCGCGGCAGGGGCGATGGGGGGGTGCGACAGGGTGGCCATCAGCAGAACGCGCGCGCATGGCGCTGCGGGCGTCGACGAACGCGCGACGGCAGCACGTCGCATGCGAAGCGGATGCAACCAATCGGAAACCGTTGGCGTGAAAGTTGCAGATGGCAGGTCGCAGCGGCCGTTGGCATGCGTTACATCGGGCGCTGGCTCGGCAGTGGAATTGCGCACAGCAGGCGCCACCCATAGCTGGAAATCATGTCGGCATCTGTCACTCGCGAGAATCGGCCGCGGCTTCCGCGCCACCGCGGCGGCGCCGCTGCGAGGGCGCGCGCGCGCATTAAAAGCCTCAGACGGCGGCTTCGCGAAACGGGCATCGGCGGCTGCTATGTTTCGGCCGAGGCAGGGACAACCGAGCGCGCTTGGGGTTGCGCGAGCGCGCTACCGACTGCGTGCATTTGGTAAGGCGCAGCGGCTGCGCGTCGGTTTGCGGCATCGGCAATCGGCGGCATGCCCAGGCCAGCTCGGGTGAGGCCCCATCATCGGCAGCACCGAAGCAGCCAAGCGAACAGACCGCAAACGCAAAAGGGCACGCGCACGGCGCTCTTAAAGTAGCGCAGCCAGGCGGCAACGACAATGACATCAGGCCACCATATGAGCTGGCCAACACAGAAATCAGCCATCGTGCGCGCGCCAGCGTCCTATGCGCAGCTGCCCACGCGCATGAGAGCGCGCGCACGCGCGCGCGCACTCGCAACAGCGAGCGCGCGCCACCCCCGCCCGCCCCGCCCCGCCGCATACCCACCCACGCACACGGCAACCCCCTCCTGCCACCCCCCTCTATCCACCCCACCCACCCCCAAACACACGCGCGCAGACACTCACGCGCACCACCACGACCACCACCACCATCACCACCACCACCACCCCACCACCACCACCACCACCCCACCCTCACCCCACCACCACCACCCCACCTACCCCGCCCCACCTACCGCGCCACGTCTCACCCCTCGATCCACCCTTGCGTTGCGCGCGCAAACAAACACCCGCGCGCGCGCACGCCACCGGCACCCGCAACGCAACAACACACACACGACCACCAACCCCACACAACACACACACCACACGCACACACACACACACGCACACACACACACACACGCTCACGCACACTTTAACGACACCCCGCACCCTCGCTACCACCACCACCACCACCACCACCTACCACCACCACACCACGCCCCAACCACCCTGCCACCCCCCCCACCCACCCCCCCCGCCCCCCCGCCCGCCCGCGCTCCCTCCGCCCACCCCCGGCCCCGCCCTCCCATCCACCCCGCTGCCCCCCCCCCCCCCCCCCCAAAAAAAGAAGGGCCCCCCAGCTTCGCAACCCCAAACACCCACCCGCACACGCACGCGCACGCACGCACACACGCACACACGCATACACAACGCCACCACCACCCACCCACCCAACCACCCGCCCACCCCACCCACCGACCCACCCTCACCAACGGAAGAACGACAGCGCGCTAGAGTCCAACCCAGGCGCCCGCCCCGCCAGGCCCGCCCCGCGCCCGCGCGCGCGCAAGTTTGCGCGCGCCGCTGCCACTGCCACCGCCGCCCGCCCGCCCACCCACCACCGCCGCCAACCACCGCCACGACCGCGCTCTCTGGCGACGCCCCCGAGGACCCGCCCACGCGCGCATCGACGCGCCCGCCCGCACGGGCGCGCGCAGGCGCGCGCGCGCGCCGTGCGCTCACGCGCGCGCAGGCGCCAGGACGCGCACGCACCGCCCCCCCCCCCCCACCCCCACATACTTCAGCCTGTACAAACCCTGCTCCCTGCTGTCAGCGCCCTGCCCCTCTTCTGCACCACCCGCTGCCCCCCCCCTTCCCCGCGCGCCAAGCCCGCGCCCGCCGCGCCCCGCGCCGGCGACGCCCCCCCACCCCCTCCCCCCCCACTACACCCCACCCCCACCCACCCACGCCCACACCCCCACCCACCACACATGCGCACACGCACAGCGCACATGCACACGCACACAACACAAACACACACACCACTAACACACACACACGCACGCACGCACGCACGCACGCACGCCTCAAATAACGCAAACCACACACACACACACACCACGTCACACGCGCGCAACACACACACACGCGCACACACACACACACACTCACACACCCATACACCACACGCACACACGCACACACAACACACACACATAAACCATCACACACACTACGCACTCACGCCACACGCACTCACGTCACGCACCCTTCTCCCGCCCCTGCCCCTCCACCAATTACCCTTGTTTTTTTTTTTTTACCCGCCAACACCACCACCGACCCCCTGCAACGGCCCGCCCCCATTGCCGCCGCCCGCGCTCCCGCTCGCTTTGCAATCGCAGCCCGCGCGCCCACCCCCCTTCCACCCGCGGCGGCCAGCATCACAGCCGCGCCCTCTGAAGCCGCGCCCTCTCGCCCACCCTGGGCGACGCCGAACCTCATCCCGCGCCCGCCCGTGCCTCTCCTCCCCCACCCCGCCCAGCCTCCGCAGCCACCGCAGGAGAGGCCTACGCCATTCGCCCCTCCGCGCGGCTCCCCCCCCCCCCCCTCCACACACTCCACCACGCACACTGCGCGCAAACACGCACACCACACACGCGCACGCACCCACACACCACACCACACACGCACAACGCACACACACACACAAACAACACCACTACGACGCGCACAACACGCACACACCACACACACACACGCGCGCACACACACCACGCCACGGCGCACCACGCACGCCGCACACCACACACAAACACAACACACCTCACCTTCTTCGCCCCCCCCCCGCGCGCGCGCTGCCACGCGCGCGAAAACGCGCTCGCGCACGCGCGCGCACACCGCACCTCACGCAGACGCACGCGCGCACGCACGCACGCACGCGCGCACGCACGCACGCACGCACGCACGCACGCACGCACCCTCCCCACGCACACACACACACACGCACGCACGCACACACACACACACACGCACACACACACACACGCACACGCACACGCACACGCACACGCACACGCACACGCACACGCACACGCACGCACGCCCCACGCCACCCACCCCAAAGACGGCACCACCCCACGCCCAGCCCCACCCCGCACCCCGCCCACCCACCCACCCAGCCCCACACTGCCCCACCTCACGAGCACACGCACGCACGCACGCAGGCGCACGCGCGCGCAGGCACGCGCGCGCGCGCAGGCGCAGGCGCACACGCACACGCGCACACCGCCCCCATCACCTGGCAATCTCTGTCATTTCGCCCCGCGTGCCCTCATCGCGTTAGTCCGCTCCCTTGCTTCGCCGCGCAGCGTTTCTGGCTGCGCCGCCCAGCGAAATTCCTGGTTGCCCTGCCCACCCATGTGCACCTTCGGCAGCCCGTTCTATCAATGCTGCCACCTTGCGCTGTGCCAGCCAACCCCAGCGCGTTCACGCTCTGGCGCGCGCCGCCTCGCCTCGCGCCCCGCGCCCACCATCTCGCCCCGCCCACACCGCACCCGACCGCCCTCCGCCCCTCGGTCTCTCTGCCATTTGCGCATCCGCCACTTCCGCCGCCGCCGCCAACATCGCCGCCACCGCGCCACCGCGGCAGCCGCGCCACGCCGCGCGCACTCGCGCACGCACGCACGCACGAACGTTCACGACCACTGCCCACCCACCCATTCTGCTACCCGCGCGCGCCCCCTCCAGGCTTTTCTCAGCGCGCTTCCACGCGCGCGCTGCCACCGACGCCGCATCCTCCCACCATCAATACGTTTGCCCGCCTTGCCCGCGCCGATCGCGCGCCCGCCCAGCCCGACCGCGCAGGCGCGTGCCCGCCCCACGCGCCGCCGACGCCCATCGGGGCAACTTGGCGCCGCGCCTTGTTCGATTCGCGCGGCGCGGCGGATTCGATCGAAGGCCGCGGTTGGCAAACTGTCGCGCCGACGTGCCGAGCGTCGCGCGCCCCGTCCGCTGCGCGCGCCGCCGCGGCCCGCCGAACCAGGGGCGGCCTTGCCGATAGCGCCGCCGCGCGCGGTTCCATGCGGGGGCTGCGTCGCAGAAGCGCTGGCAAGGAGTTCTAGTCGACGTCCTAGGTTGCTCGCGCCAAACAGAGCGGCTCCGCTCTCGCTGGGGCGGGCGGACGGGCGCCTCGGCGCTCTGCGCTGCGCTGCGCTGGAGCCGCCGCCGTGCGGCACCTGAGTCTGGCCATCGACCGTTCATGGAAACAAAAAAAACTCACCCCGCTGATTCCCTTTCGGCCTATATCTCCTTCTTTTTTTTTCCCGCGGCCCCAGGCTTGCTTCGTCTCGGTGCTCGGCGCCTGAGAGCCAGGAGGCATGCTCCCCCCGCCGCAGGGGGAAGGCCATGGCACAGGGTGCGGTTCTGGGGCAGGAGAACGCAAGGTGGTGCGACTGAGGGGGGTGGGAGGGGCATGGCAGGATGGAATGCGGCAAGGGGTGGAAGGGCAAGGGGGATGTAATAATGGAGACAGGGCGGGCACGAGGGGTGGGTGGGGAGCGGGGCGGCCCTTGGCGTGCTCCGCGTCGTCGGTCGCTGTGATTGTGTCTCTGCCGCCGGAACTCAGACATGCGGTCGCGGTGGTGAGTCCGCAACTTCAGCCAGGGCGAACATGGCAGGGCAGTAGCACATCAGCAACTTTACGCACGGGGGGAGGGTATTGGTCGTGATGATTGGGAAGTGGGCAGTGGAATGAAAGGTAATGGCAGGGAAGGGAGCGAACGCCGCCGCGCGAGGCACCGCACGAGAAGACTTCGGTGTTCGAGGCCCCAGCTCCCCGCGTGCCGCTGTGGCAGCAGGCGCATCGGAGAATGTCGCCGCCCCTCCTCGTTCGTCCCGAGCTGTCCCTCCAGCAACGATGCCTGTTCGAGTTGCCCTGGCAGCGGTAGTGGGGTGATGCGCCATAGCTGCGGCAGAGGACCAATCGGAGGAAAGAACGGAAAATGAGATGATATTGACGAATACGGATGTGATATGATGTTGACGTTGGGATGCTCTTGAGGAAATTGGGAAGGGGGGGACTTAAGTGCGATCGTTTCTAATTCTGCTTCTCCAGAGCATGTCCAGAGCCGCGTTGGCCCGTCTGCGGTGAATCGTCGCCCTCGGGCCCATCTTAGGCAAACCCCTCACCTGCGGGAAAGCAGGGAAGATGGAAGAAGCCGCCCGTGAGGGAAATTGATACATGAGATCTGTAGAACTAGGACGCCTCAAACGGGAAGGAGGACATACATGAAAAAAGTCGGAGGGAAATGAGGAGGAGGAGGATGAGAAGGAGAATGAGGAGGAGGAAGAAGAGGAGAGATAGGGATGGGGAGCAGAAGAAGACTGAGGAATGCGAAGGCGCACGGGCACGGAGAGGCCCACCCTGCCGTCTCGCCACCGTATCATTGTTGTTGTCGTTAATGTGTCTTGCACGGTTTTTGGTCAGCCGAGCTCACTTGCTAGCGTGAACCCCAAACAGTGACGAGTGCAGCGAACGCCATGCCGTCCAGACTGGATGACATTGAATATGAAAGTCGCTGGCAGGTAGATGGCAGAAGCCAACCTGGCTTCACGCGTGCAGTGCAAGCTATGTTTGGTGAACGTGATTCGGTTGGGCCCATGCTGGGTGCACTGTCATGGCGCTCACCTGGCCCAGGACAATACGCCCCGAGGAACCTCGAGGCCCAAGAAACAGGTACGATAGTCGCATGCTGTGACACTCTGACGGCTTTGCAGACCCCTGTGGCTTCTAATATGGCCCAATGTTGCTGTGGCGTTGGGCCCTTGTTTTCGCTAGACAGTGCCATGCGCCACTAGGCGGGGTCAACTAAGGTAAACCGAGACCCAGTACCCAGTCCGACATACTACCAGTGGCCATTTACGACTCGAGCTTTCTCGCGACTTCCAGGGCATTGTAAAAGCAGACCCAGGACACCTGCAAGCCAGAACATGCACGCCGCCCGCCTTTCTCGTGGAACCACGGCCTGGGCAATGGCGGCGCAGGAGACGGCGGCGGAGCAAGCGGGGGCGACCGAGCAGCAGCCAGCCGCGTCAGCCGCAGCAGGGACGGAGCTCAACCCGCAGCCCACGGTAGTGCAGAAGATCCACGAGAGGGGGGGCTACGGAGTGGCTGACCAGGTCTCGGGCACGGCGGCGTACAGGCTCGAGGTCGCGCACAACACACTCCAGAGCACGTCCGAGGCGTTCAAGGAGGCGACCAAATACGGCGAGATGACACTCCACGTCCTTCACCAGCAGAGGGAGCGGGTGGTGACCACGCTCGGGCGCATGAACGTCAGGAGCCTGAACCCGCACGAAGAAGCTGAACGCAGCCAGGCAGAGCTCTACCTCAAAGAGCAGCTGCGCGACATTCACCACGCCATCAGCGCGGTGAGGAGCGCGATCGGCACCACGGACGACAAGCGTGGCAAGATGGTGCACGGACCGATGCCGTGGGAGCTCGACTACACCAGGCGCCAGGTGGACGAGATCGACCACATCTGCGCCCGCTGGACCAAAGGGCCGCAGGGTTACGCCTACGACGAGGCCATCTTCTCCACCCAGAGTGCGACGGCAACGACGGCGGCGGTGACGAAGCACCAGGAGCTCCTCCAGCCCACGCTCAGGCCGCCCTGCCCGAGCCCGAGCAAGAGCGTGGAGGGCTGGGTGAGCCGCGGGGTGGTCGCGGCCGAGGCCCCAGTCGTCGCGACGACGGCCGGCAGCAGCCCAGGCGCAGCTCAGAGTAGAGACGTGCGTCTCCTGTCGCCAAGGGCGGCGTCGGCGGCAGGCTGGGGCATCGGGCTCGAGACGATGCAGTGAGCTGTCGTTTCGCAACTTGTCTCCTTTTTTTCCCCGCCGAGGACCGCGCGCTCGATCCAGGCAGTAGCGATTGGCACAGCAACTAAAACAGCCCGACCAAATGTCTGCGTCTCGCGGGCCAAAACTCAGACATCCCGATCGAATGTCTGCGGTTCGCGGGCCAATACTCAGACATCCCGACCGGATGTCTGAGTTTTGGGCTGCGAAACTCAAACAGTCGGTCGGCATGTCTGAGTTTTGGCCCGCGAAACTCAGACATTCGGTCGGCATGTCTGAGTTTTGGGCCGCGAAACTCAGACATTCGGTCGGCGTGTCTGAGTTTTAGGCCGCGTAACTCAGACATTCGGTCGGCATGTCTGAGTTTTGGGCCGCGAAACTCAGACATTCGGTCGGCATGTCTGAGTTTTGGGCCGCGAAACTCAGACATTCGGTCGGCGTGTCTGAGTTTTGGGCCGCGAAGCTCAGACATTCGGTCGGCATGTCTGAGTTTTGGGCCGCGAAACTCAGACATTCGATCTGCATGTCTGAGTTTTGGCCCGCGAGACGCAGACATCCCACAGACATCCACAGACATCCGCAGACATCCACAGACAAACACAGACAAACACAGACATACACAGACATCCACAGGCATCCACAGACAAACACAGACAGACACAGACATCCACAGACATCCACAGACATCCGCAGACATCCACAGACAAACACAGACAAACACAGACATCCGCAGACATCCGCAGACATCCACAGACATCCACAGACATCCACAGACAAACACAGACATCCACAGACATCCACAGACATCCACAGACATCCACAGACATCCACAGACATCCACAGACACCCCACAGACACTCCACCGACACATCACAGACACGCCGCAGACACTCCACAGACACGCGCAGACACCCACAGACATCCACAGACATACGCAGACATCTGCAGACATCTGCAGACATCTGCAGACGTCCAGGGACATGGTTTTATCTCGAATAACCTAAAGCAATAGACAGAAACGCGTTGAAAACCAACCAAATACATTGAAATATGTGATAACTGTGGCAAAACAGCTGGGAAACCTATAGGAAACTCATTGGAAACCCTTGTGAAATTCAGTAAAAACATGCCGAAACCTAGAGAAACCCAGTGCTATTCAAATAAACACGCTGAAACCCAATGGTTTCTGAATGTGTCGGGTCCGCCCAATGTGTATTTCTTAAAAAAAGGTAAGGTTTTCATGGGTAATTGTGAATTCCGTATGAAAACCTGTGTATTTTGCTGGCGCCCTGCGAGTTTTTGAGGTTTCTTTGTTCGTTGGAAGTAATTCGTGGGTTTTCTTCATATTTAGTGGGTTTGCTGTGGTGTCTTCGTTTTTTTTTCTGGGAATGCACGACTCGTCGTACAAATGTGTAGGCGAAGCCTCTTTCCAGCGGCTCCATTCTCGACTGGACGGGACCAAAGGCGTGAAAGTTTGGCGACGGTGATACAACGCGTCATAGGCAGGTGGGCTCGCGATTGGAGAGATCATGGACGGGCAAGAGGGGCACGTGTGCAAGCTCGGGAAGGGGGAGAGGAAGTGGGGAAGCGATGCGGGGATGTGCTGTTTTCACAAACAAGCAAGTGTTTTGTCTGAAGCTGCGTTATGTTTTTTTCCAGGCACAGTCAGGGGCAAACGCGTGTTTTGCATTGCGCGGTTGGTTCTAAAGCCGTTGTTTGCGCCAGTGAGGTTCCAGTTGGGCCACCGACGGCCTGCCCCTACTCCGACAAGATTGCCGAATGCGGCGTGACACGGCACATGTTGGTGTAGGAAGTGCCAAGGCGATTCTGCCTAGCCAGCCATCACATGATTATGTATGAGGCCCGCGGAAGGCATTGAGAGGACGTCCCCTCTCCCCCCCCACACACACACACACACACACACACACACACACACACACACACACACACACACACACACACAAACACACACACACACACACACACACACACACACACACACACACACAACCACACACACACACCACACACACACACACACACCACAACACACACACACACACACACACACACACAACCCCCCCCGCCACCGCCCCCCCCCCCCCCCCCCCCCCCCCCCCCCCCAAACCCCCACCCAGCCGCCCCCCCGCTCCCAAAGAAAACACATGCACAATGCCAACGCAGATGTTGTCTGTATGCCCTGCGCGAGGGCAACCGAAGCCTGGGCGGGTGGGTGGGGTGTGTGGGGGTGGTGGTGGGGGGGGGGGGGGATGGGGGGGGGGGGGAGGGGGGGGGGGATAGGGGGTCTTCAATGCCTTCGAAAAGCAAGCGGCCAGCCTTCTAACGGCCTGGAGGCGCATTCCTCTCATTATCCCTCTTGATCCTCGTGGCCTTTTTGGTTCGGGTGAGTTCAGGTGGCCACGTGCAGGCAACCCCGAGGCAGAGGGCGCCGAACCATGTCCTTGGTTACGGCGACCACTGCGGCCGACCCGCTGGGAGACGAGAAGCCGTATTTCCCGAAGAGGCGAGGCCCGAAGAGCAAGGTGGCGAAGCGGGCAAAGGCTGCATCCGACCGCATGTTCTGCAGGCATATGGAGGCCCTGCAGAAGATCGAGATGGCAGGAGGTGAAGCTGCAGATGATATTACGGAGGAGGCGCGCGAGTTCCTTCAGAAGTACACCAGCTCGCACAGCGCCACGGTGTTGCGGGACAGAGGAAATGTTGTTCCAACGATCCCGAACTAAGTCTGAGTAGGGCAGGGAACGAGATCGGAGTCAGAAAGGCGAGAGTGAGAATGTGTAAGCCTGAAAGTTGGAACATGGAGGGTGATTGGCCGAGGTGAGGCTGTGAAGCATGGCAGGGGGAGGAGGATGGATGGCGAGAGCAGGTGGGAAGCGGGGAGGATGGATGGCGACACGTGGAAGGACGTGGAGGGCGAATAGCATGATAATGATGGCGAATTACACCTGAGGATGGCGATGAGGGCGAGTAAGTGCGAATCGGAGGAGGGACGTGAGAGTAGGCTCGATAGAGGAGGAGGAGGAGGAGGAGGAGGAGGAGGAGGAGGAGGAGGAGGAGGCTGCAGGGAGGAGAAGGAGGAGGAGGAGGAGAAGGAACAGCATGAGGACGAGGGAAGAGGAGAAGCGAGGATGAGAAGGACTACGATGAGGACGCACCTGTGAATGTATTCGGGCGTGTAGTGATGCCAAATGGGTTCGTGTGGTGTTGGTGAAGTGCCCGAGGTCAAGAGCCACCTCCGAGACATGTGGCACCGTTGCGACAAGGATTTCACCGCGGCGGGCGCCGTGCTCAAGGCGCGGAAGACGATGTGGCACCGCGGCCGAGCCACTAAGATTGCACACCCTTCGCGGGGGCCAAGGGATGCGAACGGGGTTTCGGCGAGCGGAGGGGGCTCGGGACAGCCATTCCAGAGCGCGAGACAATGGCAGCCGCTTGCTCAGCCCCCCTCCTTATCAGTCTTCTCGTTCTCCTCCTCTCCCCTCCTCGTCCTCCTTATCCTCCTCCTCCTCCACTCTCTGCCTCGCGCCGAAACCCCGCCGTCGCGTTCGTCAGTCCCCCGACAGGGTGCAGCATCTGCGTGGTTCGGCGTCGGGCAGGCAGGAGACGACGACTGAGGGGGGGTGGTTTACGCCTGAGCAGCTGGACGACATTCTGAAATGCAAGCAGAAATCTGAGAATTACCAGAGCTGGGCAACCAAAAACGGCCTCAAAAAATACAGTGACAAGTACCAGAGCGCAGTGTTTTACCACACTCGGAAGCTGGAGCGTTTCGGGAACAGGACCCGTGACCACCCATCTTTGCTTCCTCCAATCCTCCACCCCTCATCCGCCTCCTTCTCATCCTCCTTCTCCCCCTCTGCCATCTTCCTCATCATCCGTCGCCTCCTTCTCCCTTATCCCCCCCCCTCTCCGCCTCCTCCTCCCTCTCGCCCCCTCCGCCCCCGCGTCCGAGCTATAGCATCGTCGCTGTCGCGGTTGCCCCCCCCCCCCCCTCCCCCGACGTGCAGCGGTGCCGATCTTCGCGCCCCCTGGCGCCGATCAGGCAGCCGACTTGGATTGTCGAGAGCTGCATAGCGGGGGTGGGGCAAGCGCGACGCCGAATGTGACGATGTCGGCGGCAACGATGGCGCTTCCCCGAGGAAAGAATCCATCGAGGAGCGGGGCGGCGTAGTGATGCCCGACGCCGACGGCAAGGATGCCGACGCTGCTGCCGACAATGGCGACGAAGCTGACTATGGCGAGGAGGAAGAGGAGGCTTGGGACGAGGACTGGGACGAGGACTGGCATGACAGCGAGGAGGTGCAGAAGAACAGCAAAAAAAGCCAGAGGGCCAAGGATTCGTCCAGCTCCGAGTCGACCAGCTCGAAGGAAGACAAGAGGAAGAAAAAGAAGAAGCGCAAGCGCACCGAGAAGAACGATGATAAGAAGACGGGTGACAAGAAAAAGAAGCAGCGCAAGAAGCAGTTGGAACCTGACAGTTCTGACGAGGACTCTGATGACAAGAAAGCGCAGAAGAGCAAATCAAAGAACAAAGGCAAGGCCAAACACAGCAAGGCCAAAGACAAGAAAAAAGACCAGAAGCACGACGAGCAGAAACACGAGAAGGGAAAGGTCAAGCACAAGAAGGACAAGAAAGACAAGGGGACTGACAAGGCGACAAAGAAGGACAAGAAATCCAAAAAACAGGAGTCCGACAGCAGCGACAGCTACGTCGAGGTCGTCGAGCCCCAGGTCCGCAAGGTGGTGCCCAAGCCGAAGCCGAAGTCGAAGCAGAAGGCGATCGCGGCGAAGAAGCCCGCTGCCCCCAAGCAGATCCAGAAGGTCGAAGTGAAGGATTCCTCCGCTCAAACGTAATCCCTCCCATACCCTACCTGGGTCCATTACGTTCTCGCCTCCGCCAATCGGTTTTATATCGGGTGACCTCCTCGAGCTCAGCTTAATCGCACCGCCGATTCCACGCAGATCACTCCTCGTCGGTCCAGGGCGTAACCACTGGCCTCCCTTGGGTATCATCTACCCCCTCTCATGCAACTTACCACTGTCCCCCCTCCCCCTCTCTCTCTCTCTCTCTCTCTCTCTCTCTCTCTCTCTCTAGCCCTCTCACTCCCTCTCTATATCGCTCTCCCTTACCTCTGCTTCCGCTAATCGCTTCTTGTCACATCTGCAGTATTTCTCTCTCTCTCTCTCTCTCTCTCTCTCTCTCTCTCATCTGCCTCCCCCCTGCCTCCGCCACCTGACCTCCTGCAAATCAGGATTGCGGAACCACCCCCGCCTCCTTGGCAGCAGCGAGGATAGAAGGCGAGGCGTGGTTGTGATGTTGGAGAGGATGGGTAAATGATGGGAGGGGGGCAGGTTGCGGAATGGAGGCACGAGTGCAGTCGGCGCCCTTCCGAGGACAGCGACAGCGAGTCTTCGTCATCGAGCTCGTCATCGACCAGCCGTTGAGGGCAGCTGTGGCTACGAGGCGCTCGACGCGCAGGTGGCAGCTGCCCGCTGAGCGCTCGACGCTCGACCCCGCTGCGGGAACGGACGGCCTGGCCTGTCAGGCCGCAGGTGACATCTACCCCACAGCCGCGGCGAGATTCGCGCCAATATTCCCCGCCCTCCACCAAACCCTCGTTCCATCCCCGCTCCCACCATTCTTATCGACTCGACCCCGTCCCATCTTATCAACTCGACCTCGTCCCAAATCCTGCTCCAAGGCAATGCGAATCATGCGATCGTCGTGGCTGAACCTTCATCGGTGCGCGGCGCAATCTCTCAGATTGGTGCACGCGGCGCGCCGTATACAGCGCCCTCGTCAGTCTCCCCCCTCCTCCTCCTCCTCCTTCTCCTCCCCCATCCTCCTCCTCATCCTCATCTCCCCCACCTCATCGTTCTGCTCCTTCTCCGTGGCATCATCCTCGCCCTTCTCTTCCTCCTCATTCTCCCCCTCCCTCTCCTCCCTCGGCTCCCCCATCCCTCCCTCGTCCTCATATTACACCTGAGTGGTCACCTCACCCTCGTAGTCGCAGGCGACCTGGTCGCAGCCATTGTTTCGCACGTTTGCCCGTCTGCGTCGTTTCCGAACTGGCTTCTCAGTTACCAGGGCGTAGCCAACTGTGGCACATCGCAGGCTTGTGTTTAGGGGGATGATGCAAGTTCTGCACCAACCATTTGACGGTGCCATCGCATTCGCAGGCGTCTGGACTGCACTGAAAATGGAATGGCAGACACGCCCTCGTGTACGTTACTGACGCCCGTCGGAGGAGGACGAGGAGGATGGGGGGGATGAGGAGGAGTAGGAGATGATGAGGAGGGTGGTAAGAAGGAGTAGGAGGATGGGGAGAACACGAAAGAGAGCGACTCGGAGGATACCGCGTACACTATAAGGCTGGGAGGAAAGGTTGATGATGATGCGAACAACACACAACAAAAAAACATGTCCGATATGCATGTATATCTCGGACGTTCTTGGTACGCACGTGCGTTGTCAAGCGTGTCCCAAGGTGCCGTGCATTGCGTTGTCAAGCGTTGCATGGGGGTTATCATGATCCCCTCTGGCGCCTCCTCTGCATAGTGAACCAGTTTGGGAGCAACGTTGGACCCAATGGGAGGCATCGTGGGGTCACCCTGATCGCCTTGGACGTTCGATGTGGTTGCGGGACCGTCAGCCCATGCTCAGGGGGGTAGGCGCCAGGGGGCGGAGTGGGCCCTTCTCCCAGGAGTGCGAGTTTTGCGACAGGGTCGGAGATTGCAAGAAGGGCCACTGTGATATGAGGGTTGTCTGGATATCGTTTTTTTTGTTTTCACACGAGTCAGAGTTGCCGCCCAAGTTGGCTCACTTGCTGCGCTGATTTCCTTGTCGCCCGCCTGGTGCTGTCGTGCGATTTGGGCAATCCCGAAAGGGGTGCTTCCGTTCACAGACCACGGGTTTCACTGTCGAGGCGCAGCCCTCCCCCACCCCCTCTTACCTCACGTCTTTGGGGGCAGTAGTGCGCCCGCGCCCCCGTCGCGAAGCTAACCGAGCCTCGCGCATGACAGCCCGAGTTGGCGAGCAATCCTTCCAAGAAGGGCGGCGCGATGGCGCGAAGATGACAGCGCGCCGCCCATCGCGGCGCGCCGCCTATCGCGGCGGCGCGAGGGCGCGAAGATGGTCGGAATCGCGTCGTTTGCTTGTGTGCATGCGCCGTTGACCGCGGCCCTGGCCCCATTTGCGGCGAGCCGCCTCCACTCGGGATGCAGTCGGTGCGCGTGGGCAAAGGTCGACCTTGCACAATTGCGTGTCACCGAGAGCATGCTGGAAACCGTGCCTTGTGCACTCTCGGGTGTCTACGCTCACGCGAGACGTGTTGCCTCGACGCGGCCAATTGGATGCGTTCCCCCTTCTCTGTAGCCATTTCGGAGCAAGCCTCTTGCGCTCGAGCATCGCGCGGGCCTGCGAGCTCGGTCGGTCGGCTGGCGCTCCAGCCGCTGGCAGCCGCGCGGGCCTGCGAGCTCGGTCGTTGGGCTGGTGTTCCAGCCGCTGGCAGTTTGGGCATGGGGAAGGCGAAGAACGTGCGCCACCCATTCAAGCAGTTCAGGAGTTCACCCACCAAACAACCCCAACCCAACCCGAAGGCTTCAATTTGCAATCGATGTCCAATGGGGGGGGGTTCATGGCATGGAATTCGCACCCCCCCACACAAACAGAAATTAAGGTCTTCAGGACGGGGTTGGGGTGGTTTGGTGGGTATAGCAAGGCGTGCTGCGCATGCGCGGCTGGATGCCAGCGCGCCCATTGGATCCAGGAAGCTTCGGGCGAAGGCGAAGGCTCAGTTGCGTGAGGAAGCCGACGCCAACGATTACCCGAAGCTGCTCAGGGAAGCCCTCCTTGGGCTGTTCTTCACTGGCGAGCTGTCTGCATCGCTTCTTGTGCGGCTGTGTTTTCTGATATCTCGCGCTGGTGGCCGCGGAGTCGATGACATCGGGCGCGAACTGATTCATGAGAGTAAGAATTCTTCGAAACTTGTGTATCGAATTCTCGGCGGGAATGACATCCGCAACAATTGCATAACTATGACTCCCATGCCAATAAACTCGAAAAAAGGACGCCTCGCGACGAGGCAGCCCGTGGCAACTATTCCGTTCTACGAAGTCCTTGCTAGAACGTTCAAGGTTGATGAGCCAACGCTCCTGATGCATAGGAGCCAACCTGAGCTGCTTTGTAAAAATTTTTATGACCACGCGGTGGTGCGGCAAGTTGGCGCCGACCTGTGCATACCTGCTAGGCTTTTTATTGATTACGCTAAGCTGGACGGGCAAGCGTCCACCCTGAATATGTCCAGGCTGCGCCAAACCCCGCCTGCCTTACGAGGCCATCCGCGTCAGCGCTGGATCCGAATAGGCTTGGGCCATGGTGGAGTGATCCAAACATGGCGACAGATTGAGTTGGTATGCGAGTGGAAGGAGGAGGACCGAGCGATGAAGAGGAACATACTTTATTGCGATACGTAGGGTGGGGCGGTCACTGGGGGAGGCAACACCCCCTCCTCCTCCTCCTCCTCCTCCTCCTCCTCCTCCTCCTCCTCCTCCGCCTCCGCCTCCCTCTCCTCCTCCTCCGGATCCTCCCCCTCATCCCCCTCCGCCTCCTCCTCCGCCTCCTCCTCCTCCTCCTCCTCCTCCTCCTCCTCCTCCTCCTCCCCCTCCCCCGCATCCTCCTCATCCTCCTCCTCCCCCTCCGCCTCCCCTTCGTCCTCCTCCTCCTCCTCCTCCTCCTCATCCTCCTCCTCATCCTCCTGCTCCTCCTCATCATCATCATCATCATCACCATCACCATCACCATCACCATCACCATCATCATCATCATCATCATCATCATCAGCATCATCAACATCACCATCACCATCACCATCACCATCATCATCATCATCATCATCATCATCAGCATCATCATCATCATCGTCATCAGCAGCATCATCATCCTCACCCTCATCCTAATCCTCATCCTCATCCTCGTCCTCATCCTCATCATCATCATCATCATCATCAGCAGCAGCATCATATTCCTCGTCCTCCTCCTCCTCCGCCTCCGCCTCCTTGTCCTCCTCCTCCTCCTCCTGCTCCCTCCTCCTCGTCCTCATCCTCCGCATCGTCATCTTCATCCTCCCCCATCTCCTCTTCGTCCTCCTACTCCCTCCCTCATTCCCTCCCTCCGCCCCTCCCTCCCTGCGTCCCTTGCCCTCCTCCTCCTCATTCTCCCCCTCCTCCCCCTCTCTCTCCTCCTGACATGCAGGACGCCGCCTGGGGCGAGAACCAATGGGTTATCACTGAGGTGGGGCTCTGGATATATGTAGGATACTCTTGGGGCCGCCTTGGAATTGTATCTGCGTTTGTCCCTCCCACCCCGTGGCGTTGGGCCCCCGCGTTCACCCGATAGCGCACCGCGCCACCTCACTCCCGCTGCCCGCCCCTCCCCATCCATCCTCCAACCTTTGCTTTTGCCTTCCGCATGCCCGCCGCCGCGGCACGAACATGCGGTTCGTTTCCACATGGGGAGCTCCACCGAAAGCCCCAGCGGTCGTGTACACATGCGTTTCACCGCCCGTTCCATGCATATCGGCACGCCCCTATGGGGCCCCATACACACACATACATTCACACACAAACACACACAGAGGGAACGTATGTCGGCGCGCTCTTCGCGCGCCGCGTGTTTCCGATATAGGGCGCCACCGAAGGCCCGTTTGCCGCGTCCAAATGCGTTTCCCCACCGACCGCATGCAGTTTCGTGGCCCTATATGGGGCAAAACCGAAGGACCCAATGGGTCCCATTATGAAGCGAGTCTGGACCCGTATAGCTCAAACGTTACGTGTGCAATAGTGTTGCTCCTGGTGCAGGTGCGCGTAAGAAACTCATTGTGGTGCCAGGCATCTAACATGGTATCCACATTGGCATTGTCTTACACAAGCATAGCCATATGTTCACCGCGCGTGTTGGTTTTCCATCGCTACACGGTTTCCGACTGGTGTCAAGGGCCACCGAACGCAATGTGAGCAAGCTTCTGATTCACGTGACGTGGTGCTGTTGATGGCTTACATCTCTATTTGATGTTTCAAGCGTCCCCGCTATTTTTCACATGGCCACCTATGGGTGCTCATGGGTTGTCCTTGGGTTCTGCGGGTTGCCATCGGCCTTTCTGGAATTTATTCGGTCCGTATGGGTTTCGATGAATTATGTGTGTTTCCGTGGGTTTCTCTATGTTGCCCATGGTTTTCGTTAGTTTCCCAACATTGACCCAATGTTTCTCATGGTATCGATGGGTACCGCGCATTTCTCCAGGGTTCCCCTGGGTTACCGAGGGACTCCTTAGGTTTTCCTTGCCGCCCCAAGTTTTGCATGGCGTGTGGCGTGTTTCTTTGGGTTTCTGACAATGGCACTCGGTTTCCTGAATTGTCTATCAGTTCTTTGTTGCGCGAACAGACCTGCGGCTTCTAGCCCGCGGCTGGCCCGCCGAAGGCATTCAATGCATCAAGAACGCGACGCCATCCGCCCGCACCCTCCCGCGCACGTCTTCTAACGCGCCCACGCGGCATCTCCCCCCCCCCCCCCTCCCCCACCCCGCCCCGCCCCCTCCACCACCGCCACCCGCCGCCCCCCCGCCCCCCTCGCCCCTCGCCCGCCCCCATCCCCCCCCCCCCCCCTCTCCCCCCGCCACCACCGCCACCGCCGCCACCACCGCCACCGCAACCACCGCCACCACCACCACCACACCACCACCACCACCGCGCACGCGCGCGCGCGCATCGCCCCACCTCCGCCCGCCACCCACCCAACCACCCACCCACCCGCTCACCCATTCCACAACCACCAGCACCAGCACCACAACACACAACGCACACACACACAGCACACACAACACACACACGCACACACACACACACACACAGACGCACAGACACACACACACACACACACACACACGCACGCGCACACGCATGCACGCACGCACGCGCAAGCACACTTCCCACCCACCCAGCCCACCCACCCACCCACCTACCTACCCGCCCGTGCACGCACAGGCGCACGCGCACGCGCACGCGCACGCGCACGCGCACGCACACACACACACATACACACACACGCACACAGACAGACACACACAGACACACACACACACACATCCACATCCACATCCACATCCACCACGCACCCGCCCACGCGCCCGCCTGCCCGCGCGCGCGGGCAGGCGAGCGCGCGCGCTTGGACGCACGTGGGCTATCTGCGCTCGCCGCGCATGTTCCACTGGTTCCGCATCCACGCGGCGCCACGTTAAGTAGAAAAACCAAATGGCGAAACCCAAATCTACAATTCCACGCCCTGGTCGGGAGAGGCGATCGCACAAACGTGGAAACACGTTTGTGAACACAGATAAGCGGTGCGCGATGCAGCGCACCCATGGACCGCGACCACCCAAACGACGAATCCACTCGCATGCTCGCCCGCACGCGCGCGCGACCGCTTGCTATCAATTGCCTGCCCACGCGCGCGCCCGCTTGCTCGCGCGCGCTCGCCAGCCCGCGCGCGCTTGGCCAGGCGCGTCGGCAATGCGCGCGCGCTGCGCCGTGCGTGCGTTCCCATGCGCACCGCATTGAGACGATCGCCTCTTCGGGTCAGCGAATGAAGTTTTGCATTCGGTTTTCACAATTGGGCGGTCGCCTTGGCATGGCGCCGAGCGCGCGAAGACTCTGCGAGCGCGCGCGCAGCGTACGGAGACACCGCGCGCGCGCGTGACATCGCAACGGCGCGGCGCGCTCGCCTGCCCACGCGCGCTCGCCTGCCCATGATCGCATGCAACTGTTCGGCGTCTTGCCCACATGCCGCCCCGAATGGGCGCTGGGAAGCGCGGGGGCGCATGCGGGGCGCAGCGCGCGCATCGCGAACGCGCGCCGCCAAGCGTGCGCGCGGGCAAGCGAGCGCGCGCGAGCGCGCGGGCGGGCGCGCGGGGACAGGCGAGCGCGCTGCATCGCTGCGATGCCACGCGCGCGGGGCGGCGCGACGGCGCGCGCCGCGCATGGATTCATGCATTCCGCGCCCATTCGGCGCCGCGTTAAATCGAAAGCCCAAGGGTGGAAACCCCATGTAAACTATCATTCCCTGGTCGGAAGAAGCGACCGCGCCAATGCGCATTGCCAACGCGCGGGCGCTGCAACCGCGCCAACGACGCGCACCGACCGCGCATGAGAGCGCGCGCGGGCAGGCGAGCGCGCAGGCGAAGTGTGGTGAGCCCGTGCAGTGGCTGCGACGTTGCGACGCCGCGCAAGTGGGCGACGCGCGCGCAATGTAGCGCGCATTCGCTTTCGCAGACTCGGCATTCGAATGCCCGCCCCTGCAGCGCAGAGGATGAGGTCTCGCAGCGGGTCATCGCCAGTGTTGCTTTGCTCTCACACTCTTACTGCTCAATGCGGCACGCGCGAGCACAATTGCGCGATGCCTCGCGCATCGCACATGCGCGCTGCCGAGCGCGCGGAGGCGCGCGTGCGCGCGGGCGGACGGGCGAGCGCGCGGGCGGGCGAGCGAACGCGCGTTGGCAAGCTGGCGCGCTGCATCGTAGCGACGCAGCGCGCGTGCGCCATGTCTTCTCACATTCGGTGCCATGTTAAATCGAAAACCCAATGGCGAAAACCCAATGTAAAATTTCATTCTCTGGTCGGAAGAGGCGATCCTACCAATTCGGTGCATGTGAAATTGCGCACGCGAAGCAGTGCGCGCTTGCGCGCAAGAGCGCGCGGGCAGGCGAGCGCGCGGGCGCGCGGGCCAGCGCGTGTGTTGGTGGCATAGATTCGATGTCGCGCGCGCGGGCATCGGCTGCGCGCGCTAAAACGCGCATGCGCTTCCACGTCGCCCACGTTGAGATGGCCGCCTTCTTGGATCAGACAACGAAGGTTGCCCATGTTGTTTTTTTTTCGACTGGGCTTTCGGCTTGGCGCCGCTGCGAGCGGATGCGGAACGCATAAAAACGCGCGCCCGATGCAACGCGCGCGCACCGCAACCGCACTGGCTGGCAGGCGCGCTGGCGGGCGAGCGAGCGCGCGCTGGCAAGCGGCGCGCGCTGCATCGCGGCGATGCGACGCGCGCAGGCTATATATGCGCACCCATTGCGGCGCCATGTTAATTCGAAAACCCAATGGCGAAAACCCAATGTAAAATTTCATTCTCTGGTCGGAAGGGGTGGCCATGTCAATGCGACATATGTGAAAAAAGGCATGCGCGACGCAGCGCGCGCACGCATCGCCAACGCGCGCAACAAATCACGCGCGCGGGCGGGATGAATGCAAGCGCGCAGAACGTTCGCAGACATCGCCCACGCGCGTGACATCGCAACGGTGTTACGCACTCGCTTGCCAGTGCTCGCAGCTCGACCGCCCGCGCGCTCGGTTTTCTTTGCTCGCCCGCGCGATCGCTCGCCTGCCCTCGCGCGCTAGCGTTGCTCGCCCCCGCGCGGCAGCATGCAGCGGCGATGCGCGCGCGCAGCTTCGCGCGCACAAGAGCCGCGCCCGAAATCTGAACAATCGCGCATCGAAAACCAAATCGCAAACACCCTATGCAAAATTTCATTAGCTGGTCGGAACAGGCGGCCGCCTCAGCGCGGGATGCGTGAAAACGCACGCGCGATGCAGCGCGCGCAGCCAGCGCCCGCGCGCACGACAACGCGCCGATGCAACCGAAGCGCGCGCGCGCGCGCGCCTGCCCGCGCGCTCGCCCGCGCGCGCGCGATTGGTCGCGCGCGTTGGCGATGCTCGCGCAAGCTGCGTCGCGCAAGCGTTTTCACATATGTCGCATTGAAATGACAGCCTCCTTCGGCCAGAGAATGAAATTGTACATTGGGTTTTCGCCATTGGGTTTTCGATTTCGCATGGCGCCCCATTGATACATGCATAGCCCACGCGCGTGACACCGCTACGATGCAATATGCGCCCGCTGGCCAGCAAACGTTCGCTCGCCCGCCCGCGCGCCCCCGCGCGCGCTCGGCCGCGCACGGCTGCGACGCGCGCGCGCTGCATCGGGCGCGCGTTTCCATGCGCGCCGCGTCTGCCCGCAACCGCGCCAAACCGAACGCCCAATGAGAAAACCAGCGTCAAACTGCGTTAGCTGATCGGAACAAACGATGATCAACGTGGCCAACGGGCGCGCGATGCAGCGCGCGCCCGCGCGCTCGCATGCCCGCGCGCCCTTGCTAGCCAGCGCGCGCTCGATCGCCCGCCCCCCGTCGACGCGTGCGCGCGCTGCGCCGCGCAGGCCATTTCACGCGCCCAGCATTTGCATGGCCGCCTTCCCCAACCAGGTTTCCGATCCAACGCGGCGCCGAATGGGCGCTACCATGGGCCACGCGCGCCGCGTCGCCACGATGTAGCGCGCCCGCCCGCGCACTCGCTCGCTCGCGCGCTTGCCTGCGCGCGCGTTCGCGCGCCCCCGCGAAAGCTCACGGCAAACATTGTAGAACACATGCACCAAAACCCATGTTAACTTCGAAATCCAATCGGCAACCGCTAAGGGTTCACTTTGATTTCCCAGGCCAACATGGCAACTTTTCTATTGCTGATAACGCGGGGCTCCCCACGCGCACGCGCCGCCGCGCGCGCGGCGGCGCCGCCGCGCGCGCGGCGGCGCGGGCGCGCGCGAGGGGTCGTTGTATACGCCGTTGCAAGACACGTACACCAGAACCCATGTTGACTTGGAAATCCAATCGGCAACCGCTAGTGGTCCACTACGATTCTCCAGGCCAAGATGGCGCTTCTTCTACTGCTGATAACACTGAGCGCACGACGCCCCTGCGCCGCCGCGCGCGCGGGGGCGCCGCCGCGCGCGCGGCGGCGCAGGCGCGCGCGAGAAGTGTTTGCATGCGCCGCTGCAGAACACATGCACCAAAACCCATGTTAACTTGGAAATCAAACTGCCCACTTCCAAGGGCCCCCTTTGAATTCCCCAGTCAACGCGGCAACTGTCCTATTGCTGGCGCTGCGGCGTTTCTCGCGCGCGCGCGCCGCCGCGCGCGCGGCGGCGCAGGAACGCGCGAGAAGTTTTGCGCGCGCTGTTGCAGAAGACATGCGTCAGAAACCATGTTAACTTGGAAATCCAAGTGGCAACCGCTAAGGGTTCACTTTGATTTTCCAGGCCAACATGGCGACTCTTCTATTGCCGATAACGTGAAGCTCCGCACGCGCACACGCCGCCGCGCGCGCGGCGGCGCAGGCGCGCGCGAGGAGTGTTTGTCTGCGCTGTTGTAGAACACATGCACCATAACCCATGTTAGCTTCGAAATCCAATCGGCAACCACTAAGGGTTCACTTTGATTTCCCAGGCCAACGTGGCAACTTTTCTATTGCTGATAACGCGGGGCGCCCCACGCGCACGCGCCGCCGCGCGCGCGGCGGCGCCGCCGCGCGCGCGGCGGCGCGGGCGCGCGCGAGGGGTTGTTGTATACGCCGTTGCAAGACACGTACACCAGAACCCATGTTGACTTGGAAATCCAATCGGCAACCGCTAGTGGTCCACTTCGATTCCCCAGGCCAGCATGGCGCTTCTTCTGCTGCTGATAACACTGAGCGCCCCACGCCCCTGCGCCGCCGCGCGCGCGAGAAGTGTTTGCATGCGCCGCTGCAGAACACATGCACTTAAACCCATGTTAACTTGGAAAACAAACTGCCCACTTCCAAGGGCTCCCTTTGAATTCCCCAGTCAACGCGGCAACTGTCCTATTGCTGGCGCTGCGGCGTTTCTCGCGCGCGCGCGCCGCCGCGCGCGCGGCGGCGCAGGAACGCGCGAGAAGTTTTGCGCGCGCTGTTGCAGAAGACATGCACCAGAAACCATGTTAACTTGGAAATCCAAGTGGCAACCGCTAAGGGTTCACTTTGATTTTCCAGGCCAACATGGCGACTCTTCTATTGCCGATAACGCTGAGCTCCGCACGCGCACACGCCGCCGCGCGCGCGGCGGCGCAGGCGCGCGCGAGGAGTGTTTGTCTGCGCTGTTGTAGAACACATGCACCAAAACCCATGTTAACTTCGAAATCCAATCGGCAACCACTAAGGGTTCACTTTGATTTCCCAGGCCAACATGGCAACTTTTCTATTGCTGATAACGCGGGGCGCCCCACGCGCACGCGCCGCCGCGCGCGCGGCGGCGCCGCCGCGCGCGCGGCGGCGCGGGCGCGCGCGAGGGGTTGTTGTATACGCCGTTGCAAGACACGTACACCAGAACCCATGTTGACTTGGAAATCTAATCGGCAGCCGCTAGTGGTCCACTTTGATTCTCCAGGCCAACATGGCGCTTCTTCTACTGCTGATAACACTGAGCGCCCCACGCCCCTGCGCCGCCGCGCGCGCGGCGGCGCAGGCGCGCGCGAGAAGTGGTTGCATGCGCCGTTGCAGAACACATGCGCCAGAGCCCATGCTAACTTGGAAATCTGACTGGCGACGCTGAAGGTGCACTTTGATTTTCCAAGCCAACATGGCGACTCTCCTATTGCTGACAACGCGGGCCTCTTAACTCGCTTTCGGCAGCGCAGACGCGCATGTCAAGTTTTGCGTGGCCCTCGGTAGGACGCACGCACACACGCACGCACGCACGCGCGCACATACCCCGCTCTGATGCCCAACAACCGCCAAACTCTCTCCTAGGAACATGCGAGGGCGATTCCTTTCGCGCCACCATCATCCAGGGGGACGCGGTTGCGGATGGCCGCACCTTGACATCGAGACCGAAAAGCATGGAGGGTCCTGCCCGCGCCGCGGATGCGCGAGCCCTGCGGCCTACCCCATGGGCCTTAGCATAGGACCGACATCAGCGCTACGTCCTGAACGTCATCCGCACATCCAACCTCTCAGCCCTGCAGCAGCCCAGGAAGCTGCGCGTGGCTTCGCCCGCCCGCCCTAGCCCCATGCCTGCAGCCGCGCACGCTGCTCTCCGAAACCTGAAGCCCACTAGCGCCAAGTTCTCCCCCAAGAACATGCGAGGGTGATTGCACTCACGCCGCCATCATCAAGGGGCACGCGGTTGCTGGAGGCCGCACCTTGACATCGAAACCGAAGAACATGGAGGGTCCTGCCCGTGCCGCGGACGCGCGAGCCCTGCGGCCTACGTGCGTACGCAGCCTCAATCAAGCCTGCATCCGCACGCCCTAAGCCCCGCAGCCCGAAGCCCACCAACGCCAAACAGTCCCCTAAGAACATGCGAGGGTGATTGCAATCGCACCACCATCATGAAGGGGCACGCGGTTGCTGAAGGCCGCACCGTGACTTCGGGACCGAAGAACATGGAGGGTCCCGCCCCCGCCGCGGACGCTCGTAGCCGAATCGTGAGCCCCGAACCCCAGCTTTGTCAGAACGAAGGAATAATGGCGCCAAACTGAAGAACATCGAGGATACCCTCCCCCAGGATGCACAAGAACATGGAACAAAAACGAAGAACATAAAGGTACCCTCCCCGAACCACCGAAGTTCTTAAGCCGTGTGCTGGCCGTGCTCCTCGCCCTCCTCCTCCTCCTCCTCCTCCGCCTCCTCCTCCTCCTCCTCCTGTTCCGCCTCCTCCTCCTCCTCCTCCCCCCCCCCCTCCTCCCCCTGATCCCCATCCTCATCATGACCACGCTCCATGTCATAATTCCTTTCTTGGCGTTGCATACGTGCCCCCCTTCCCCCCTTCTCCCCCGCCCCACGCCATGCAGATGTTCATTCTCCTTCCTCCATCCAACTCTTTCTCTCTCTCTCTCTCTCTCTCTCTCTCTCTCTCTCTCTCTCTCTCTCTCTCTCTCCGTCTCCTGCTTTTCGTTGAATGTGCTCGTTTCAGTCCCTGTCATTCCAAGTATCCTTCCTCATCGTTCCTCCTGCTCTGGCGACGCGCCACGCAGTTCCTGTTTTTTCCCCGCGATCCACCCGACTATCTTCAGCAGCCTTCAAACAACCGCGTAGCCTTGTCCTTGCTGCCCTCCAACCCCCCCTCCCCTCCTACCGAAGATTGCGATGTGAAGGGGGGGTGAGTGAGAGAATAGCCTCATACGCCATCCTACCCAAACTTGGGTCAGCGGATTTTTGTTTCCACGCTTCACATGGATGATCGCATCCTGGTGGCGCAGCTGCATTATCGGATGTTTTGCCGATGTGGTTGCAGGGGTTCGCATACAATGCAGAGCTTGCTTGATAAAGTCGCTTTCGACTTTCGTGTCGCTTCGGAAGGTACGTGGCCTCGAACCGATTCGCTCGGCAATCCTTGGCCAGCGGGTTCTGCCCGAAGTCGCATGGCAGGCCAGCCGCTCTACCCGTCGCTGGTCGGGGATTGTCGGGTTGTGTTGGTCGAGGCGGCGGCTGACCTCGACGAGATGTGCAAGAGCCTAGGTCTTCCAGACTATCGCTCAAACTACGGATGCTTGCGTTGTTTTGCGCACAGGAACACGTTTGCCGACCTGGCCGCGCCTTCCCGCAAGCGCACTCACGATTGGTTGTTGGACACAGCTGCCACAGCATTGTTCCGGCTCCCCGTGGATGACGATGGCGCGGCCGAGCTGCGCGAGAACTCGCGCATCAAAAGGAAACGGGGCGGCGTTGTCGTGTCGAGTGTCATGCGGGACAAGTTCCCGCTGCTGAGGCGAGGGGACAGGATCGAACCTGTCCACCCTGGCTTTCCTGATTTCTGGCACGGGGAGCGGTGCAGCGATTTTCCACCGAACAAGCGCCGGTTTGTTGCGTATCGGCGCCCTGCCAATAGTTTGCTATTTATTAACAGATTGTTTTGCGTTCCAGGCCTGCAGCCTGGCATTCCAGGCTTAACGTTGGACCACTTTTTGTTCGATTCAAAGCATTTTTTTGACCTGGGCATTCTGCGCTACTATATGGGCGCAGTGATGTGGAGACTCATATCACTGCAATTTTTCGGTGTTTACCACGACGACGACCACGATGACGTGGACATTGCTATAAATGAGTCTATGAAGCAATGGTATCGTAGCATGGGTGTTCCTTCCGCTGAACGGCAGATTGGCCTTTCTTCATCCATGTGCGGCACTAGGGATGACCCGCTGCTTAAACTGAAAGCGGGCAAGTCTAGGAAGTTATTGCCGTACGTTGTGCACTTACTTCGTGACCAGGGCGGTCAGTTGCTGCTGGACGACGCCGACCCTGCCATGCGTGAGGGTACCAAGCTGCTCACCGTTGGCACTGGGCTGCTGGATTACAGCGAGATCTTGCGCGGCCAACCGCGCAGAATGGATGAGCTGGCTGTCCTGCACTTGGAGAGCGTCATTTTTGACGCCATGGCAGCTTGGATCTCCACAGGCCGTAAAGTTGTCATGAAGTTTCATGTCTGGGCCAGACACCTTGGCGCCCAGGCGA
This sequence comes from Prorocentrum cordatum, assembly GCA_963575745.1. NCBI lineage: Eukaryota > Dinophyceae > Prorocentrales > Prorocentraceae > Prorocentrum > Prorocentrum cordatum. Next base: position 362,453 of record CAUYUJ010021704.1, on the reverse strand, counting down.
GGTTTGCTGGAAATCCAGGCTACGACCGATGGCCCCCAGGACGCGTGTTAGCCTTGCCGCGCGTTTGCCTTTAAGACCTGCGTCGGGCGAAAGCTGAGGGCGAAACGCGCTGTCGGGTAACGTGCTTTCTGGGGGCCATCGGCAATCCCACAATTACAGGGACGAGACGGAAAACTTTGGAACGCGGAAGCGTGCGACAGGGATCAACCGCGCAAAGTTTGCCGAGAACGCAGCAGTTAAATGGTACATGCAGTACCTCCAGCGGAGACGCTGAAAAAAAACAAAAAAACAAAAAACAAAACAAAACATCAAAAGCAGAGGGGGGAGGATGAGGAAAACAAGGAAGCGGGGGAGAGGAGGGAAGCGGACAAAGACAACGCCAACGAGCAGCCGTAGTCGCGATCGCTTTCGTTAGTCAGCTTGTCTACGGTACATGGCCATGGGGCAATGATGAAGCCAGCTTGCGTTTCGGCCCACGTGCTGTTTAGGGTGTTCGGGCTGCGTTCCAGAAGCTGTCTGGTCATGAGTATGGCGGATGTGGTGTTTCGTTTCTCCGACGACCCCGCTGCGTCGTTGTCGCTGCGGGTCCAACGGGCGCGTGGTCAATGTGAGCTCG